>ML783056.1:776332-789133 GCA_009831015.1 Picea engelmannii
TTCTCAAGAAAAATATCTAAGAGAAATGTTGAAAAGGTTTCAAATGGAAGATTCTAAACTTGTGGGCACACCTATGGTTACTGGATGCAAATTAAGCAAGGATGATGACTCACTTGATGTTGATCAAAGTTCATATAGGTCAATGATAGGAAGCTTGCTGTACATCACAACATCTCGCCCATACATAATGCATGTTGTTGGAATGGTAGGAAGATATCAGTCTGCACCTAAACAAAGTCATTTGCTAGCTGTCAAAAGGATATTCAGATATTTGAAATAAACAATGAACTATGGCCTATGGTATCCTAAGAATCAAAATTTTCAATTATCAATCTACTCAGATGCTGATTGGGCTAACTGCATGGATGAAAGGAAAAGCACGAGTGGAGGTGCGTTCTTCTTAGGAGACTCTCTAGTAGCATGGTTGAGTAAAAAGCAAGGTTCCATTTCCTTATCAACTATAGAGGCAGAGTACATTGTTGTTGCTACCTGTTGCACTCAAGTATTATGGATGATTCAGACACTTGCAAACTTGGAGGTAAAATACACTGCACTGATCCCAATTCATTGTGATAACACTAGTGCCATCAGTGTGTCCAAGAATACTGTATTCCACTCCAAGACCAAGCATATTCCCATAAAATACCATTTTCTGAGAGAGCAGGTCACCGATCAGATTGTTCAGGTCCATTACATTCCAACCATAGAACAAATTGCAGACATCTTTACTAAACCCCTAGCCAAGACACCATTTGAATATCTCCGACAGAAGCTCGGTGTCATCCCGTCTCACACCTAAGAGAGTCCATCCTATTAGGGGGAGGTTGTATTGATTGGATATCTGATACCTTCAAAAAATACTGCAACAACTCAGGGGGAGAGTGTTTTCTTTGACATTGATGTCAAAGGGGGAGAAAATAACAGGTCCGAGTGCCTTTGTTGCCATCAATGCCAAAGGGGGAGATTGTTGGCATGTTTTACAGGAAGCGTATGATTTTCATTGATGGCAAGTACAACAACGATGATGGCTTGAGTACATGTATAATGTGCTAGGTAGGCATCATAAGTTTTTTGGGAAGACGCAGCAGAGCAAGCTCGTGAAGACCAGAAGAGATAGTGCAGAGGTGCACGCAGAGTGCGAGAGTGTGCTTATTCATTTGATGACAAGAACAGGCAGGCAAATTATTTGTTTGTCATTGATGGAAAGCTTAGCCCGACGATGACGAACAAGAGAAAGTGGCAAGAACAACAGTGCAACGATGATCACATGGAAACATCAGAAGCGTAAACTCCATTTTGGAGTTTTGGATACCGGGAGCTGGAGGAGTCAAGGAAGCAACTCACAACAGGAACTGTCGAAATGCGAAACCCTGAAATCCTGAAACAGACACATCAACCAGAGTTTCGGATACTGGGAGTTGGAGGAGTCAAGAGTCGAGACTCTTCATCACAGGAGTCCCGAAGTGCCGAAATGCGAAAAGCCGAAAATCATGAAATAGGCACATCAACCGGAGTTTCAGATACCGGGAGTTGGAGGAGTCAAGAGTCGAGACTCTTCATCACAGGAGTCCTAAAGTACCGAAATGAGAAACGTCGAAAATCCCAAAACAGGCACATCAACAGGAGTTTCGGATACCGGAAGTTGGAGGAGTCAAGAGACGAGACTCTTCATCACAGGAGTCCTGAAGTGCCGAAATGCGAAATTGCGAAAGCACTGTATGGATAAGCACTTGGTCATCGCTGGTGGTCACATCGTCGAAGAGCTATAAAGAAGAGCTCGAAGAGACAAGCTCCATTTCGGAGGTTGGGACATGGATAGTCGAGACAACTCATCACAGAATCCTCGAAACGCGAAATGTGAAATACGTGTTCAGAATTGGCCCTTGGTCATAACCTTTGGTCACATCGACGAAGGCTTAAGGGAGGAGGTAGCACGAAGCTAATCTCCATTTCGGAGATCGTGACTTGGAGAGACGAGATGCCTCACTAGAGGAATGCTAAATTGCGAAATGACGAAATAAGTGCGAGACCCTTCATTTATGACCCAACGGTGCAGGTTATTCGGGAATATGATCGAAGGGTTACTGTTGCTCTTCTCAGTTAATCGATCAGTGGCGATTTAGTTGCTGATGCGGTTTCTGGAGGTTCATAGTGTAACTGCTAGAAACGACTGATTGTTTCTGCCAAAGGACTGGAAGAGACTTCAGGGTGATCACTAGAGAAGATGAAGAGTCTCAAGGCATCTGCCAGTGGAATGAAGAATGTTCAGGAGGTGATTGACAGATGGAAGAGCGTTGAAGCCTGTAATTGCAAAAGAGAGGATGAGCTTGAATGTGCCAAAGAAGACGAAGAGTCTCGACTGCTAGACAGGCTAAGGAATATCAGCGTAACACCCAATGATGATGGACACATGGGTTTAACAACCAAAGAAGCTGAAGAGTTGCAATGATGATCAGGCAGAGCACTCAACATGAAGAGCATGCTGAAGAATTGCGCATATGGGATGCACAAGGTGCACAAAGACTATAAGAATGTAGAACAAAGAAGAGACGGGGGCTGTTGTAGAGAGGAATCACACACATGGAAATGGCATGCTGTGGGAAGGAGATGAAATACACAGAAGAGGCATAATTCAGAGAATCAAAATAAAATGCAGAGCATAAAGCGCAGCAGAAACAAAGAAAAAAGATGCATAGCTGAGACAGTAAAAGAAGGATGAGGTGCAATTGTAAAGAAGAGTAGAAGATCAGAAAGCGCAAGAAGATGCAGGCAGAGAGGCACTAATACAAGAGAGCAGAGTAGCATAGAAAAACAATGATGAGATTGGTAAGCCATTGATGAACATTATATCACTGTAATAAGTTTCAGTAGCAAATATTTTTATTTCAGGGTGGTAGGGAGGTGCTAGGGAGGATTGTTGTCCTCGGAGGTTCAAGTGGGTGCTTGAACACAGGGAGTTGTAGCTTCCATCTAGTTGTAGCCAGAGAAACTAGGGTGGCAGGGTGGTGCAAGGGAGAACTGTTGTTCTTTGTTATACAGGTTGGTGCCTGTGTGACTGGAAGTTGGTGCTGGAACACTTAGGGAGTTGTTACTTCCTTCTAGTGGGTGCTAGAGAAACCAGGGAGTTGGTGCTTCCTTCTAGTGGGTGCTAGATAAACCAGGGAGTTAGTGCTTCCTTCTAGTAGGTGCTATAGAAAATAGAGAGTTGGTGCTTTCAGCAAGCTGCAGCTTGCAAAACAGAGGTTGTAGCCTCATTATGAGTTGGTGCTCATAAGTATTATAATGTATAGAATGTAAAGATTACTTATCATATAAAGAATAAGAGGTTTTTATCCTTTATGGGTTTCCTCAGGAAATATCTGTCTCTGTATATTTCATATGTGTGAATGATGTCGAATGTTCTATTTCTTACTTCCCTGCATTATTGTGATTGTCATTCAGTGCTCTGTAAAGAGTTTAAAATAAGCATAATTGTTTAAGCTCGGTAACAACTGATTCACCCCCCCCCTCTCAATTGTGAAACACTCTTTTCCTTAACCAACAATGTGGTTCTAAGCCTCTCTGAACTAGGAGGCATGTACCTTATTGGATCCCCTTGAGTTAGACTTTGACACATCTCAATAAACAAATGAGACCGTGCAACATTAAATGAGATGAAGTTGAGCTAGAAAAAAAACCCAATGGTAAGATCCAACTCATCTTGCCTCTCTTGCTGAAATATCTTGTCCATTGGACCCATTGCAGGTCTCTTTCTTGTTGTTGCAGTCCCATCCCTAAATGGGCATTTGCTATATGGTTTCCTCAAGAATGGAAGAGGATCCTCATTCTTGGTTTTCCTAGATGCAACTACCATGATCCGCTCGCCAACATTGGCCTCTCTTTCCAGTTCTCTTCGTTTGGATGCACTCACTCCTTGACATGGTCCAATTCCACAAGGCGTGGCCAACAAATGGCCCTTTACTCGGAAGTAGGTGCTTGTAAATTGATTCTTGCAAAAATTACATGTCCAAAGAATGTTACCTCCTCCCTTTAACTTGGACCTGGACCCTTGATGCCTTGTGACATACTTCCACAATGGATACTTTGATTCTTGAGCTTGCTGCCTTGCTAAAACAACATGTTTTTCAGCCTCTGGAATTGTTGTTGCAGCCCCACTTCCAACGGATGGAACACTAGCTGACCCCATTGAACATGAAGGAAGGGGGAGAAAATTAGTAGGAAAATCCATCCCTTTCTTTTTCCCTCTTCCAGCTTCCCTTGATGATTGAGCCATGACTGTTGTAGCAAAGTTCTTGGATTGTTGCAATAGAAAAAAAATTGAAGAATGGTGAAAAAACCCACTTGCTTGGCACTTGGAATCCCTTCTCACACTCCACCAAATCCCTTTTTCACACTCTAACTCTCTTGCTTCTCCAACCTGTGGGTAAAATGAGTGAAATGACAAGAGGAAAACAGGTTTTGAGGGCCGCGGCACGCTTTTTTACAGGACACGTGTCCTAAAATCGTGACATGAGTTGAGGTGGTGTTGAACACGATTTAAGTTCGTGTCACGTAATTGTGACATGTAGATCCATCAAATCCGACATGTGTCAGGGAAAATCATGTCGGATTAGATGTACACGAGACACGCAAGGGGTTTAGGACGTGTCCTGTTACTTAGCTTTCCACAATTGTCAATTACTCAAAGGAAGATGGCCCTTTCAACATTGTAACCATGTAGCTATAGCAAGTGATCAAATTCTATAACCATGGAAGAACATGAAAAAATGCAGAGTTCAGAGGAACATTCCAATACATTTGAATACACACTTAATGGTGAAAATCCAAAGTTATTCCTGCCTACTAAAACAATATCCACAACAGTCTTAAATAAACTCTAACTTTGACTGTAGGTACAATTCTACTGAAGAAAGAGAAACATAATCCTATCATCCATCTATTCTTATAAAAAAACATTTGAGAAGCCTGTGCTTTTCTTATCCAGCCATGTTCTAATCCACCTACTCTTGTCTTTTGGGATTTTCAAAGTCCAACAATGTAGACCTCAATGGAATATTAGCATTGTAGCCAGAAATGAAATCTGCACAATAAGTAAAGTAAAAAAGAAAATCTATCTCAATTTGAAAATCATCTCTGCAATGGGACCAAAATTTCATTTCTGTAGGACCAAGAGTGGCCAATCACCCATGAAATTGATCTCCCCACAAACAAACATATATAAGTCCTCACCAATAGTCCAATCTGTTACTAAAAGGGATTGAACTATCCAATCCCAAAACTGAGTTTTTTCCATTGAATCATTCGAGACATAGACTAAACTCAATCCTATCATTGTGCCAACCAAAAGGATCATAATATTTCTAACTTGATTACCAGTGTTATTAAAATACAAATCATTTAATATGAGACTTGGATATTGAACATTTTCATAGAGGATGGTAAAAGAAACAGTGCAACCAGTACATAAGGTCAACCCCATTATAGGCTACTATAACTTGAGAAGGAAACCTCAAGACATGACTTTGCTAGGAACTAAATATATTGCACTATAGTCGCATTTTCCTCTGTTAGATTGGAAAATATAATGTAATCCTTACATACCTAATGGGAATAACTTGGAAGAGTTTGATAGCATGAGCATAGGAATAATTGAAAATCAGAATCATAGTTAGCTCCCAATAATAACCACACTTTAACTGTTTTCATAGCTCCAGAAGAAAATAGTCTAAAGTGTTTACAAGTACCCAAGATAATGTTCTTCTATGACCCAATAGGGGTTTTAGACAACTAAACCAATCATCAATTGCAGATTCTCAAGGGAATGATAATATATCTTGTATACAAAATGCAAAAAAAAACAAAACATTCAAATAAGAAAACAATGAATATCGATTGTCGAACATTTGAAAGTATTAAACAATTCCTCCCTTAAATGACCAGGAGACATATCAAAATTTAATAATAGACAAGTCACAGCGAACGAACAAAACCTTCTAGACTCGAACTTTCAAGAATCAGTAGTCTAAAACCCCTGTAAAACCCTCGACGCATCTTTAATCTTCCATCATTTGCATAACTGATATTGTGCAAATACTAATCCTTTTCCCGAAATTCACTTACATCTGTGTGGAAAATAACTACTATGGTTAATTCCTATAGTAAGTAATTACCACTATATAATTCTTTATTCATTACAATTCAATGGATGATTGCCAAATTTTCTTATAGATGGTTTACAAAATGAAAGATCCATGAAACATGTGCAAGCAATGTGCAAGAAAAACAAAGCAAAGGTGTATAGGTGCTTGTTTGGATGTCAACTTAATAGATGTATTACATAATTAAAAATTTATAGAACCTATTAGAGTTCATGGGGCCATCAAATAGCATAAGGGAAAACACTTGCCATAATGATGACCCGGATTCAAACCCTAATATTTATAATGCATTGTTCTCACAAAAATGCAAGGGGTGTGTTTATAGGTTTATCATACCAAGATTAAGATAAGGGAACCCATGCAAGCAAGCAAGGCTCACACAAATAAAAAGTCAAATAGAACAATTGATGGTTGAATGTCAATATTTTACAGATATATTGTAAACCACCAAGCAAGAAAGGAAGAACGTTTCTAGCCAAAAAGATAGATGAAAAATGTTTTCGACAGGTGAATGTGAAGACATGTTTATATGTTTGTGTGTAAGAGAGAGAGAGAGTGATAGCTCATTGCACTCAAAACAACAATAAACCCTCAATCGTAGCATGCAATAGACATGATTTGTAGATCTTCAACATAAATGACATTATGAAAAGACCTGATAATAACTCGAACTCTCACCCAAATTTTTGTCCCAAAGGGAAGGACAAACATAAGTTTAATGGGACTTTTGAGGGCGACCCAAGAAGGCACAAATGATGGATTAAATTATGAATGTGGTGGTTATTTGTTTGAGTTATATTGTCTTGGATTTGAAACAGAATTCGTAGAGTGAAATTACTAATTATTTAACTATATACAAAAGGTGCTAAAACACATTCAGAAGAATTACAACAGTGTCAAGGCTCTGACTATAATTTAGACCAGACAGGTGGCCCGGAATTAAAATTTAACAACAACAACTTCACATCCAACCATAAATTTCAATTACATAATGTATATTTTCTCCCCACAGAGACAGTCAGACCCTGGTAAATGCAGAAACGGTAATCAACCAACTAAGAAAGCGATTTCCACCCAACCATAGGTAGTCCATTGTGGACACCACCCCCTAGATGGGCTATAATACCACTAGGGTGAAGTAGGAAAAAGATAAAATCTGAATTTCAAATTCAACAAATTCAAACCAAGTGATTTTTACTGTTGAGCTTCTTGAGGACATAGCAACACTTAGGCACCTACATTACCTGCCCCACACAACACAAGGAGCACCTATTTCTGACTGCATAATACGTTAGAAAATCCTCCTTTTAGTGTTATTCAGTGTGTGCATAGAAAGTTCCAGACTGATATCCCAAGCTTATGCAGAATCCCCCTTGGTTTCTTGGCACTTTTCTAAGTCTAAAAGCTTTCTTTCATAGCTAGTCTATTCTATATGGACTTGTCTCTCTCTTTTCTATTGTCTAACACACAAAAACTCCCTTCTCCCCCCTTTTCCAACAACTTCTTCCTTCCCATTTGAATTTCTCCTCCATGCATGATGGTAAGAGAATTCAAATTCAACTTCTTTCCTAGTTCCAAGAATGTAGGGGAGACAACTTGCTAGATTTTAAGAAATTGGTAGCTTAGATTGATGAATTTATTTCCTCCACTCCTTTTAACCTCTTTTAACTTTGCAACTCAAATTTTGAAATGGGTGAAGGTTCAAGGTAACATAATGTATATTCTTTTAGACATAAACCCCCCTTAGACCCCCTCACCTTTCCCCTCTTGTGGTATCATAGCCCCTATAGGTGCTCAAGCTCAATTGAGCTTGATCTTCTTCTTTATTATTACAAAATAAAAAGCTTACATATTCACAACACCATGGTATATCTACCTCATGGTATTAGTGTAGTAGAATTATAAAATATCCATGCAAAGTATTTAAAAATTAAATTACAAATATTTCAAGGAGTAAAAATTGGGATATTACACTCCCTCTCTAAAACTCACTTCCATCCCTTTTCCAATAGTTTCTTCTTCTCTATTCGAATTTTCCATGCATGCATGATAGCAAGAGAATTCCAATTCAACTGTTTTCCTAGTTCCAAGAATGTAGGGGAGACAACTTGCTAGTTTTTAAGAAATGATGGCTTGGATTGAGGAATTTGTTTCCTCCACTCCTCTTAACCTCTTTTAACTTTGCAACTCAGATTTTGAAATGAGTGAAAGTTCAAGGTAACATAAGGTAGATTTTTTAGGCATAAACCCCCCTTAGACCCCCCCACCTTTCCCCTCTTGTGGTATCATAGCCCCTTTAGGCGCTCATGCTCTATCAATCTTGGTATTTTTATTTATTAGCTACTGGAATAAAATACTTACAATAGTCAAGAGGGTCAAACCGGGATGTTACACCCCCTCCCCCTTGGAATAATATCGTCCTCGATGTTCTGTTACTGCAACAATGTTTATGTCACCATTCTTCAGCTATACATGCAATGTCATTCTCTTCATTGTCTTGGTACATCTCCAATCTTTTAGTATTTCAACATATCCCTACAACAGTCATGAAAGTAAACATACATATCATAGCCATTTCTATGCATTAAATCTTTCATCGATATGAATCCAATCTATGAATTTCTTTTCACAACTGAAATGTAAATAACTCAAGATAAAGTATGAAATTTAGTACAATACTTATCTGTATGAACATGTATTTTCTCCATATGGCTCCCATGGATAGAACCCAACTCATTGTTTTCTCAGACACACCCAATGCACTCATGATCTTAGCCAACATGTATCACGAATATCTCACAACAGATTCATTAAAGTTTCCTCTTCCTTGTATTCACTTACCCTCCAAGATCAGGCATCCCCTTCTCTGCTACACAGTCCCTTGGGAAATCCATCATTTGTCAAGGCTTCTTTGCATAGGAAGGGTATAGAGACTTATAGAATCTTATAGCTAAGACATCCCTCTAGCTTGCTCTAACATAGCATAGCACATCTTAACGATGATCAATGCATATCATAGGGTTCCAATGTCACTATTGTGACACTCTCTCCATGCTTTTCAACTTCAGGATCCATCATCTGTCCATCTTAGACAGATACATCTTCTCACTTGTATCATATACATATAGTTACCATGAGATATCATCATAATAATTTCAATAAGAAACATTTTGTTTCGAACTTGTTTCATACAAGAATCAAATTTCACAAGTATGAGATTTTTCTCATAATGTTTAGCTCTTGCAATTGGTAGCACCCAGTCTTTATTATGGACTTACACCCATTTCCATATTCAAGACCATTCTACCTGCAATATGAACTTTCAATCAAACAAACAAATGTAAATATTCATGCATATAATCCTTTCATTTCATCATTTACAACAACTCAAGAGTCATCTCATACATAACATACAAATTTCATGAATGCACCGCAAGATTCTAATCGTCTTTGTATACCATAGGTTTCTTCCTCTTCCATACCCCACCGATATCAATGACACACATGCATTCATCCATGAATACATCATTTGAACATATAAAATATGTCTGAAGGAATCCTTACCCAATTCCTTCAGATCACATGTTATTAGTTTTCATACTTGCGTAGTTTCCATCATCATCTCTTGATGTTACTTGATCAACTAAAGTTTATGGATTCTCACATGATCCCTTCATCAACCATCTCGACAAACATCCTCTTGTCTTTGTCCTTTGCACGAGGTTGTCTACCACATGCAACTGTATCATCAACATCTTCAACCCTTCCTCAGCATGCAACTTCCTCATTGCAATATACAACAACCCAGATAAGAGTTGACCATCTGCATGTTTAATAGCAAGCATCAACCTCCTTTGGGTTGCTCACTTCACTCGAGTTAAAAGTCTTGAATAGGTTATTCAGTAGCCTTTTCTGCTTCTTGTGATTGGTCTATGTTTCAATCCTTTAGTGGAATAAAAACCATTTTGAATTGTTTCAGCACGTAGATGCATATTGCCATCTTGGCAGGAACCTCTCATTAGTGTCTCCTAATCTATTCAATCCGGTCATAACAATTTCCAACATCTCATTATAGAGATCTTTTTCTTCCTTTACCTGTCTTGCAGAGTCATTTCATATGCAATCCAAGAATACATATAGGGCTTGATTTAGTCCTGGACAACTCAGGCATATTTCCATTTAGGGAGTCACCTATGATGTCTGTTACATTCACATTCATGGTAGATGGTACCTGGGCCCATCAAGTTGTTGATTAGAAAATACAATTTCTTCATTGGATTTATGAGTCTCAGTCAGTCTGCTCTCTTTTTTAGTCCTGCTTTATAAAATAAAAATAAAAAGAGTTGTAATCTCTCGTTTCTTCCCGCATATGCGGGGATTGGTCAGAAAGAGCTAAAGTGCTTTTCAACTCATATTCATCATCAAATAAATTCTAGCTCTTGTGTGGCATCAGGTTGTGGAAACTGATCGAAAGCACTTTTATGATCTCTCTAGTTAGATTGCAACTCAAATTTTCCTCTAGGCATGCTATCTAATGTATTCTCAACTGATTGGCTACAATTATCAATTACCCCTATATGTTCTTGTGCACTTTTGTAAATAAAAAACATCTTCTGTGACCAACTTACCATCAAGAGTCCCATTCTCCGTGGAGGTATTATGATCAAAGAGAGAAGATATATCCATCTCTTTCCAGGAATAATATGAATGACAGCTTCCTCATTTGGCTTTGTCCTGTAAACCATTGGTTCACTTTCATCAACTTGTTTGCCTTCTATCATAGGCTCAACATCTTGAACCCCTTGTAAAGTTTTAGTTCCCTCATCATATTTCATGGCAATTGGAGAGCCTCTCAAACAAAATAGCAAAAAGAGCACAGTTTTCACAACATTTCCACTCTGATGAAATTATGCAGTTCATTCAAGCTGCAGTCCATTCAAGTGCAAAAATTCATATCATTTAAAAGCAACTCAAAATTGGAAATACTAAAACCTTTGAAAAGAACAAGCATGAAATGCATTACAGAGCTGTGTCAAACTAGTCTTACCCCATCTGAGTTTGAACACAGTCCATTGTCGCAGGAGGATAAGAACCTATTTGCTCACTTCACATAGTTTAGCCTTTTTGTTGCCCAGGATTGTTGTGGGTGATACAGGAAGAAATCCATCCGAAATTATGGTGTAATCTCTAAAGAAACATCATTAATAATTTAATAATCTTTGCAGAGGTATAATACACCTTCTATTGAGTTACATTGAAAAGGTATTGTCAAAACACTAGGACTATGTGGTAAAGACTACATAATCTGAATCGCTGGAGACAACTGTCGGTTGTTTTCCAGCCAATGTATTAAGAATCTCCGATGTAGATGATATCAAAATTATATTGCTAGACATAAACTCTACAAAAAGCCATAAAAATTACGATTCTTATAGTCAAGTGGAAAGTTATGACATTTTTCATAAATGCTATTTTTGCTGGTTTAGTTTTGAGTGGATCTCCATATCACCTTTGCAGGGTGAAAATTATAATAAGATAAAACAGGGGCACAGACGTAAGCAGTAAGCATTCTAGAAAAAATAAACATATGAAAGTTGAGAATATAAGGCTGTTATCTAATCAACATACATTCTTCCCATCTTGAGACGATACCATCATAGCAGTTGCTCTATCATTGCTTATTTTTGATGATGGTCAGGATTATGTTTGGAGGTTTGGAGGATTATTACAATTTTTGTTGGCCAACCAATTGTTTTCAATGTTATATAGTGTCAATAAATGTAAAAACTTTGTCATGTAGGGAGTCAAATGTCAAATTAGTGCTACTTAACATTATGTAAGCCCAAATTTTATAACTCCATATAGGTATACACATAGGCAACTCAGATAGATAAAAGACAAGCTTTCTTTTGAATTTGAAAGATATATAGCATGTTTTCTAAACACAATATTTTGTCTGTTTGTGAGAAAGTTGTGTCTAGTGCAGGTGGGTGAGAGGAGGTGTCTTTTCCTCTCCACCCAGGTTCAAATATCACTTGCCACATGTTCTTTCTTCAGATTCTATACAGGGATCTGGATCAGCCCTTGGTAGACTACTACGCAAATTAGAGGTCCTGGAATGAATGCCCAGCAACAAAATGTATTTAGTGCATTCATGAATCATAAGACTCATTTTGCTCTACTACAAAGACAGTGTACCAGAGCTTCATCTTGGATCTCTCAATGCTCCATCTGTTCTTCTCTATTAGAACTGGATTTGACAAAAAACTCAACTACAACCTCCATCTGCGGTATAGTATTATTTTTCTTTATCTGCTATAGATCAAATTCGGTAATAAGAATGTATCATTGATGCATCAAGATTCAAGATGACATTTTTTTTTATTTGAGGGCAGTAAAAAAAATCCATTCATGATACTCATGTTAGAAATTTGCAGATGAAGTATGATAAACAGTTTCTGTGTACTTCATGTCAAAAAGCCCGATCATGATGACAGTCTGGTATTTTTAATCAACCATCAAAACTCGTAACAAAGAATTTGATCTCCTTGATGATCAATTAAGGTAAATTTTTGATAGGATGAAAAGACCCAGTATTAACATGCAAAAATAGACGTGCTGGCTGTCTATAGTTGATTCCAAA
>ML783056.1:794438-806678 GCA_009831015.1 Picea engelmannii
TCATGTTATGCGTGACTGGCTGTTTATGTATCATGTTTTCCGCTGTGTAAATGAATGATTGTTAAATGTTATGGAATGTGTGATTATAGCAGTAACGAGATATGTTTCACTCTGTATTTTAAATGTGTTTAATTGTGCTTAAACGCATGTGGTTATATTGGCCTTTGTTTATTATTAAAAGAGTGTACGGAATATTACAAGAGCGCGTTAAACCTCTTGATTCTTTAAATTGGTACACTACAAATTGGTATGAGAGCAATTGGTACACTACATAATTTATCTTGAGCCCATACAAACCTAATGTTGTAGCTCAACTCTGATACCAATTGTAATATACCCATAAATATAAAGGCACCATCATCATTAATTTCCAGCTACCTGCATGGAAATAATTACATACTGCAACTTGATCATTCCAGCGAGGATGATAACACCTGGTGTTTGAGCATAATTTTGGACTATGTCTCCATTATACCTTCATCTTGACATATAAGTCTGTATCAACAGACCAATATGTAATCCTTTGAAATAATGTCTCCAGCAGCAAATGTTTTTAAACATTTTCCGTTGAATATGAAGGCTCAATACACTATCTAATCACTATTACTGAAACAATAAAATAGACTCATCTGTACATCTTAAAATTTGAGGTTGGTCTATTTTTAGTGGGTTATATCTAAACCTACCTTTAGGACAATGGACTACCTGTAGCTAACTCATAAATCAGATCTATAATCTCAGCAATTCACCAGATATTCAGTTTATATTGCTAAAAAGTCAAAAGACACTTCGAACAAATTTTCTCGCCTTTATCACAAAATAGACTACAGAATTTTCAGCCTTAAGATTTCAAGGGTCTCAAGATCCTTGAGTCCTTCCGGTGACTTTACTTCTAACAGCAACTTAACCATTTAACTGCTTGCAATTGCTCCATCTGCTCCCCATTTTGCAATTTGTACCACTTGCTTTGGCTTTGAGATAACAAATACAACAACCACTAGCTTAATTGTAGCCTTTTTAATTTCTCGAAGAAGAAGTTCATCACATGATTCTATAGAAGCATATGGACAAGACACATCAGTTATGCTCACAAGATATATGATTAAATACGGATTTTCCCTGTCGTGCATAGCCAAGTTGTTAATGTAGACTAAAAATTTACATGCACAGCTAACGAACATATAAAATAAACATGGCCTTTTCTATGTAGAATCATGCTTCTAAGTTTATATCATTTGATTCATCGGTTTTGTAATGCTGTGGAGAGTCCTGAGTTGACCCCCAAAGTTTAGCTTAGGAATTCGGATTAGGGCTTCCCAAATCCCAAACCAAGCTGCTAAAACTTTTGTTTTATTTTCATAACTAATTGGAAACCGTGTTTTATTTCATAACTGATTGGAATCCGTATCATAAATCTTTAAATGCAAGCAGAAATAGTAGAGCACAAGAGGATGGGGGTTTCAAAAGTTTTGTAACTAAAGACAGAATGTTGCTCACAGCCCAATAAAATTTGTCAATCAAACAATTCTCTCGCCACTCAATGCCAGTTGCCTCATGAATCAATGGTTTTTGTCTCAATTAGAGGAACCTACATTTCCCAGGACTCTTTTGCCTTCTTGATATAACAGAGCAGTGGAGTGTTTGAAGGCTAGATCATAGAGTTTTGGATGCTATGACAGAGCAGAGTCGCACAGGATACCAAAAAACAATTAACAGTGTATCGGCTTGCTAGAGTCAGACACAGTATACGTCCACAGTAATGAAAAGGCTCATGCTAGGAGGTCAAATAGTGTACCAAAAACCTTGATACAAGCTGCAAATATCACATCAATGCATAAAAATCTGGTAGAAGTAGCTCGTAGGCTTCACAACATTTAAGAGGGTAACTAACTTATCTGAAGTCAAAACACAAAATAAGGACTGAAAGAAACAGTCTAGTGTCATAAAAATTAGAGTTAAACTGATGATAAACACAACAGAAACACTAATGATACACTATAAAACATACAGATTTTTCTTAAAACCAATATATATAAATAATTTCTAGATTGAGGATGAAGAACTTATCTGTCTAAATATTGTAGACCAGACAACCAACTGGCGATTGTTCTAAGGAACATGGTAGCATCTAAAGATCTTAAATGGTCAAAATCAATCGGATGAATCGTGAACTTGAGCGTTGATTATTTCTCTTGGAGGTCCTAACCTTATAGGTAGGTTGGAAGGGTAGATATCTTGGATGACTTTGTGTTATGATTTAATCTATTAGTAGCAATGATGTTGTATAATGAAACTTGCAGTGTGGGATGTAATGAGAAATGAATTTGTAATATTGAAGTATGTTAATGCCAAGTAACCTTTGTTCTTTGATGTTTATATAAAAAAAATACCACTACTGTACCCACTTACTTTTCTGTTGTAACAACTGTAGGCAGTCCATTGTGGACACCACCCCCTAGCCAGACATGTTATACAAATGATGCTGAGAAGGAGTCAAGTGAAAACAATGCAAAAGGAATAAATGTCATCTTGAGTGGTCTATCGGATTCCGAGACTGTCAAGGTAATGAAGTGTACATCAACTAAACAAATTTGGGACAAGATACAAAACATTTATGAAGAGAGATTTGGTGATTGTTCTAGCTGTGAATTAGGGACATAAGAAGCATAATTTGTGAAAAATCTAAAAGGAGTATCCAAAAAATACAAAGGTAAGCTACCCTTCAAATGCTTTAAGTGTGGTAGAAAATGACATTTTTCTACTAAGTGTCCATATGCAGAAAGGGAAGACACTAATGATGAAGAAGAATCTCTCTCCAAAACCATGGAAACAAAGCCTATTGATGAAGAAAATGAAGATAATCAGAAAGAAAAAACAGATTCAGAAGAAGAAGATCTTGAAGAAAAACTCATTAGTGTCTTAGGAAAAATAGACAAGCTTAAGAAAAAGAAGTAGAAAGAGCAATTACATATATATGAAGAGGAGGATCATGATCTTGAAGAAATAGAGAAGATAGTTATCATCCTGAAGACTAAAATAGAATAAGTAAAAGGGATATAAAAAGTGGTGAGAAGCCAACTGTAAAAAAAAAAAAAGAGGAAGAAAATTGCAAGAAGCTAGAGGTTGAAGTCGTTTCCTTAAGAAATGAACTAGAGAAAACAATCGATCAGTTGAATAGAATCGTGAAGTTTGGAAACAATGCTAAAATCTTAGATAATATTCTCAGTTTCTAAAGTTCACTATTCATCAAGACAAGTCTTGGCTACGATGGAAAAAAAAAGACCCCGAGGGAGATGCATGCATTAAGGTCATAAAGCTATCAAAAAAAGAAAATGAAGAAAAGTCTGAAAGATATGCCAATATTCTCAAAAGATCCATCAACAATAGAAGAAGCAACACAAAAGACAATGATGACCAGTAGAAACCTGAGTCTTCTCACAAGAATAACAAGAATGATTTCAGAAAAGTTGTTCCACAAAGAAGGCCTTTCACAAACCGGTACCAAAATCTCTTTCTTGGCTATTGTTTTTCTTGCAATAATTTTGGTCACAAGGAAATAAATTGTAGATATTATGCAAGAAGTGATCATATGAGGGATAGAAATAGAGGTTCTTATAAGACCTCAAAAGATGATTATGTGAGCAACAAAACTAGTATTTCTCCTGGGTTTGTTAACAAAAACTACAGTTCATTTGCTCATGTACTTGATTACAATACTAAATTTTATAAGTGCAATAACTACGGGCACATAGCATGTGATTGTAGAAGCAGCATAATGAATTCTCCTAAACAAAACATGGAAGAAGATGTTCTTACCAAGCATAGAGAAGAATACACCAGGGTGTGGAAAAGGAAGCAAGAATAATCAAAGAAGGAAGAATTTGGACTTTCACTTTACGCTCAAAATAAAGGGAACCAATGGTACATTGATAGTGGATGTTCAAAACACATGATAGGGGACTAGACCAAGTTTCTCACCTTGAAGGAAGAAAAATGAAGCAATGTTACTTTGGGAGATAATGCTTCTACAAGGATAGTTGGAAAATGTACTATTAGTATTGATAGTGGAAAGACAAAGACATTGAATGTATTTTATGTTGAAGGGTTAAAGCATAATCTTCTAAGTGTCAGCCAAATGTATGATCAATGTTACAACCTCATATTTCATTCTAAAGGGTGAGAGATAAGGAAAGCAACTTTAGGAAGATTAGTGGCAAATGTAAATAGAACCTCAAGTGATGTATACATACTCGATGGAGTTAAATTAGAAAAATGTTTCACAAGGGTGATATATCTCTCATCTCGTCAGTAAAGGTAAGAACAAGCTCAAGGGAAGCAACCCTTTACCATTAATGTCAAAGGGGGAGAAGTTGCAGACATAAGGAGAGTTGCAGACAGGGGGAGTATTACAGAATTGACTAAGGGTTGCCATCAAATATAGGGGTGGCATACTAATGTCTAAGATAAATATTACAAGCCTACAAATGTCCAAGATAAATATTACAAGACATATATTATTGAGGGTATTACTTTTTTGGATTTTTAATGATTAGTTTGGATACCCTATCTTTGAAGGAATTTTTACCCTACATACCTAGCTCAAATGGGAGCACAAGTTATATGGTTGGAAATACTATTCTGAGACATTTTAAACGATATATGCGATTCTTTATAACTCCCTAGGAATGAGAAGATATGAATTTTTTCGTTCAACAACCCACCCAGGAAATTGAGGTCGACTCAGCCAGTGTTTAGAGGTTGGCCCTGAAAGTGGGGACAAAATTACTATAAATATAGGATATATTTTTGCATTTGTAGGGAAACCAAACAATATATCAAGTTTGAGGTGTGCAAAAGTGATCTGAGATGCGCTAAAGGTATTGAGGTATATTTATGGGATCTAAAGGTGTGCAAGAGAAGTCTAAGGGATTTTCTTGAGGTATTTCTTTTTCTAAAGGTGCGCTATGAAGGATTGAAGGTCTATGATGTTGTCATGTGCACTGTTTCAAGGTTGTGATGTTTCCATCAATGGATGTTTCCATTAGTGGATGTTGTCATCAATGGATGTTTCCGTCAATGGATGTTGGCGTCAGTGATTACATTCTAGGAATGACGTTACGAGGCTTGCCGATACGGATTTATGAGCATAACGAACTGATTAACAGACTCAATACAATAACACAAAGATATAGAGAACAACAACAAAGATCCAGTGAACAATATATTCTATTGAAAAATTGAAATATGATGAAACTGTAAAACTGCAAAACTGAAAACAACTTGCTCGAATGGTGGTAGCTATCTCTAAGAAGAGATATGGATGCTACGCACATCCATCTGAGCGAAATGATTACAATGAAGGTCTAGAGGCATTTTTAACATTACTCATGAATGCCAAAACCCTAGACATCCAAAAGCCTAACCCTAGGAGGTGAAACACCAAAAGTTATGTGGGCCCTGATGGGTAAGTTGGTACCTCAACTTCCTAGGGTCGTAACTTTTGCATACGACCTCCATTTTAGGTGAGTGATAGCCCATTGGAAACGTATTTTTGAGAACTACACATTACGCTATCAAACTCTGACTCCATCTATAGTTTGACTGTGGCAAGACAAAAAAAACATTGTTTAGGGCCCCAAAACGGACCTGCAAGTACATAAAGATGTGCTAACATGAAAACATCCAAAATAAGCCAGTTGGATTAAGTGGGTGGCCACCAGTATCCACTTGGAAGATGTGTAGGGCTTCAGACAACCCCAGAAGTGTAGAACCCACAATTACAAAGAACTACAGAAGAACGTGCTAAACTAAAAACTGTCAAGAGGAGCCAGTTGGAATAGGTGGGTGGCCACCAATATCCTCTTGGATCAGCCCTTCCCCCTTAGCAAGCAATGGCCTCCATTGCATTGAGTTCCCCCATAAAGTGAGGAAACGTTTGTTGAATTTATTCCCGGGTGAGATACTTTCCTTGGTGTACGAGCTGGCCTGCCTTGACAACCCGATAAAGATGGATCTTCTGCTGGCGAGTGCCCTTGACCTATGTCCACTATTTGATAAGTGGATGCATGTTCCATGCAGTTAGGATTGAGCTATGTTGGTGTCAGTTGTTCTGCGATCTTTGAGGTGTCCAATAATGGTGGAAAATATGGTCGAAGGAGGTCCACATTGAACACTGGGTGCAAGCCAAGGAAGGGTGGAGTGTTGAGATCAAAATCATTGTTACCCATAGCCTTGGTGATAGTGTAAGGCCCATATCGAAGTGGGTGAAGATTTTGATGGGGTCCTATAAGACGATCTTTCTACAAATGTAACCAGACCTTGTCTCCCACCTGAAATTGGTGCGGTACCCTATGTTGATCATGGCGCTGCTTGTACTTAGCATTGGCTTTCTATAAAATCTCATGGACATGTTAGTGGATGTGTTTAATCCACTCAATGAATCTAGTGGCTTTGTCGGTCTCAGTCTGAACATGGGAGGATTCTTTCTGTGTGGTTGCAAGAGGTAGTGCAACATCAATGGGACCCAAGGGTTGGTATCCCAACCCCACCTGAAATGGGCTATGGTCAATGGAGTTATGGAGACTCCTATTGTAACTGTGTTGAACATAGGGAAGGCTCTCATCCCATGTACGTAGATGCTTAGAGTTGTACATGTGTAGGAAGTGCACAATTATCCGATTGATGACCTCTATTTGGTCGTCGATTTGGGGGTGGAAAGAAAAGGATTTAATGAGCTTGGTGTCCAACAGTGACCATAGACTCGATCAAAATGTGTCGAGGAACATGTTGTCCCAATCGAAGATGATGGTCTGTGGTATCCCAAAATGGACCCACACTCGTTCGAAGAAGAGCTTGGTACTATCTGTCGCTGTGATGCTCTTATTGCAGGCTGCGAGGATGGCCATTTTTGAAAACCGATTAGCTACCACAAATACACAATCATTGCCTTGCTTGGTGGACGGAAGGTTAGACATGTAATCCATCAATATGGATTCCCAAGGCTTCTCGGGAGTAGGAAGAGGGGTGTATAAGTCTTGCTTCTTGATGGCTGGCTTGGAAATGACACAAGCAGTGCAAGATCTGATATACTTGCTGACGTCTTATCGAAGTTTTGGCCAATAAAAATATTTTTGCAGAACAAACATAGTTTTCTCCACGCCAAAATTTCCTTCCATCCGACTACAGCGAGCCTCCCAAATCAGCTTTGCACGCTCGCTTGCAGGAAGACAGAGATGGCCCAGATAGCATAACAGTCTGTCCTGAATGTGAAAATCGGTGACATTTGCGCCTGTACCCAAGAGCTGATAGGTGTTGGCAAAGTATGGATCTTGTTGATAAAGTTGGGGCCAATCAGATGCCTCATGTCCACAGGAATGGAGCATGGTGGTGAGTGTAGCCATGGGAGGTCGGCTGAGGCAGTCGTCGACACAATTTGTGCTCCCTATCTTATACTTTATGTTGAGATGGAACTGCTGCAGGTAGGTGGACCACTTCTGATGGCGGTCGTTCTGTAACTTCTCCTATGTCTATATGAACCGTAGAGGTTTGTGATCAGTGTGGATGATTGTCTCCTTTCCTAGAATGTAATGTTTCCGTTGATGCCAAACTTGTACAATGGAATACATTTCCTTGTCATAGGTGGGGTATTTCTGGACAGTATTTGAGAGTGTCTCACTATGGTATGCTACCGAATGACCATGTTGAGTGAGAATTGCGCCTACAACATAGTCAAATGCATCAGTCTAAATCTCGAACAATTCTTGCAGAATGGGTAGGAAGAGTACTGGAGTTGAGCATAAGCGATGCTTCAGATCATCAAAGGCTCGTTATTGTTCCTTCCCCCACGTGAGATTTTCCCTACCACCGTCATTGGTCACTTGGTTGAGGGCCCATGTAATATGGGAGAATCCCAACACGAACCATGGGTAGAAGTTGTCCAGTTCCAAGAAGCTCTGAAGCTCGGTTAGTGTGGTCGGGGCTGGCTAGTCACGGATGACTTGGATCTTAGCTGGATCAACATGTACCCCATGTTCATCAACAATGTAGCCCAAGTATTGGACCTTGTTCATGCCAAAGGAGCAGTTTTCCAAGTTATCATATAGTTTGTATTTCCGCAGAGTGCTAAAAACCTGTTGAATAGGATGCATGTGCTCCTCCCAAGTTCTGCTGAAGATGAGGATGTCCAAATATACCACCACAAAAGAGTTGGTGAAGGGTCTCAATACATCATTCATCAACCTCATGAAAGTGGCTGGTGCATTTGTTAAGCCAAAGGGCATGACCAACCATTCGAAGATATTTCTTTAGATTTGAAAGTTGTCTTCCATACATCAGTTGGTTCAATGGGAACCTGGTGATAGCCGAACTTTAGGTCAATATTGATGAATAACTTTGTCCCCTTGAGTTGGTCAAGAAGGTTATCAATTCTCGGAATTGGGTACCGGTTCCTGACTGTTATTTTGTTTAATGCTTTGTAATCAATGCAGAGCCGTCAGGTCTCATATTTCTTCTGTACCAGTACAATCGGGCTCTCGCAAGGGGAGGAGTTGGGTATGATGTGCCCCTTTTGAAGCATCTCTTGGATTTGACGCTTGATTTTTTTATTTTCCATCAACGAGTGATGATAGATTGGTCCATTAGGTAGAGGTGCACTGGGGTTTAGATCAATTGGATGCTTGACTTGGCAATGCGTAGGTGCCCCAGTGGGTGAGGAGAAGATGTCTCTGTACTCTTCCGCAATCCCATCCACTTGCTTCTGCTGCAAAGAGAGGCTCTGTGTAGAGGCCAAAAATGTGGTGGCGACCTTCTACTTATTGTTAGCATGGATCACAAGGAAGACGAACTTCGCGGTTTGTGAAATTACCTTACTGCATTGCTTAATAGATATTAAAGAAATAACGGTAGGTGGTGCTACCTCTGGTATCCTGTACAATTGTCTACCCAAAGTAATAATAACATTGCGGGGTCTAGACTCATTCATAACATGTCACTTCCACAAATATGGTTGTCCTAAAAGAACATCAAAAAATTCAAGGGGAGAAATATCACACAATACCTCGTCTTTAAAAGGCTTGATGTCATAGGGAAACGACATTGTTGGACAACACGTAGATCTCTTCCTTGGCGAAGCTAACCGATGGTGTAGGGATGCGGGTGCAGTGTCATCGACAGGTACAACTGCTTGACGACCTTTGCTGAGATCAGGTTCTTCCGACTGCCGCTATTGATAATGAAATGAAGCAGAGCCCCCTTTACCCACGTCTGTGAGTGAAAGAAGTGTTCCCCTTCCTCTAGTTCTTCTAGTTTGCTTGGCTGGACTTTGGTGATAACGAAAGTGGCACTGGGTTCAACATCGATAATCCGCTTCCATCCTTATGGATTTGATTCGGATTCAGAATCGACCTTTGACTCAAAATCTTTTATCTCGGCCACAAGTGACTACTTGGAGCAACATTCTTCGGTGTTGTGCCAAGGGATTTTATGGTATTCACACCATTTTCCCATGTCCTTCTTCGACTTCTCATTACCCTTCTTGTGTTGCGGCTTGGACTGGTTGTCTTGAGAGTGACCATCTTTTCTTTATCCCTTGTTGTGTGGGTTGGGGCCGCCTCTTCCCTGCTTCTACTGTGAGGAGTTTGCAGATCCAAACTCTCGCCTCTTCTGCTTAAATTTATGCTCGATCTTGACAACATATCTATAATCCGAACCCAATGATGGGATGTCCAAAAAATCCATTTCTGTTTGAATGTATCTATGCAAACAACCGCGATATTTGAGCACCAGATGTCACTCAGAGTCTTTGATACCCAATTTGGTGCGCAAGGTATGGAAAATATTGGTGATATCTGGTACTGTATGGTCCCTTTCCTGACGCAGGGTGGTCCATTTGGTGTATTGGTCCTCGTAGCTTCCAATAGGGTAGTATTGTTCTTTAATGGCATCCATGAAAGAATCCCAAGTGGGGGCGACTACAAATATTGTAGATTCATCTATGACCCTTTGCTCAGAGTAAGTATCCCATGAGTCGTTAACATGGGGGATGGCCTTGAGGAGTGAAAAAGTAATCTTTTCCCTATCGGAAAAATTGTGGACCGAAAAACACCCTTCAAGCAGATTCAACCATTTATCTACAACATACGCATCTATAAATCCTTCAAATAATGGAATATCAAAATTTACCTGTACCTTGAAGGGGGTTACATGGCCACTTGATGAAGATGTTTCTCTTGTGGGTAACCGCCGAAGGATCTGTGCAAATTTGTCCATCATTTCATTCCTTTTTCGCGCAAGGGATTCCTCGAGAAATATTTTACAAGGATCTCCTACTCCATCATCTTTCTTTTTTTCTCCCATGGGGTTTTTTTCGGGCTCGGCGCGACTGATCTTGCAAAGGCTCGACTGGTTCGAGTCCCAACTTCTTGTATCCATATCTTGTCAGGGACATGCATGAAGAAAAATAAATGAAGATCAAAACACTCTGATACCACTGATCTAGATTTATGAGCAGAACAAATTGACTAACATACTGAATACAATAACACAAAGATATAGAAAAAAACAACATATATCCAGTGAACAATATCTTCTATTGAAAAATGAAATAGGCTGAAACTGTAAAACTGCAGAACTGAAAACAACTTGCTCGAATGGTGGTAGTTATCTCTAAGAAGAGATGTGGCTGATACACACATTCATCTGAGAAAAATGATTACAATGAGGCTCTAGAGGCCTTTTTAACATTACTCATGAATGCCAAAACCCTAGTGATCTAAAAATGAAGAAGACTTGAAAAGCTTGAATAATTATTGCAAGTGAAATGTTATGTGTTTTAAAGCAACCGTATCAATTTTGCAACACATAACAAGGATTACTTATGTAGAAATACACATAGACAACAACATAAAAACATTGAACATCAGACATAAACACAACAACTTGATAAAGGAGTTCACCCCACTCCGGGCTACATCTCTTGGTCCAGCTTCCAATGGATCATTATTATTAAATTTCTCAAAGTGCTCAAAAACATGCCTTACAGTGCTCAAAATGACAAACTGACTGCTCCAATGGCTCCGCAGCATCCCAAAACCCCTGTCTGGGCTCTTTCGGCACTGAAACGGTCGAAAAATGAAGAAGATGGCCTTCTTGAAATCTCCCTCTTCAACTTTGCTGTCTCTGGTTCTACAAATCGCACCCTTGTGCTTCAAACCTGGCACACACGCTCATTTTAGCGTAAAGAACCCAGTCCCGTGCATAATCGCACACCGGTACAAACCGTAGGACGGTTAAGGGCGCCCAGCCCCTAACCGCCTCGACACCTGGGCACATGGACACATGCGACCGCGCGCTTTTAAAAAGTGGTTAAGTTGGTTGTAAAATCGTGTAACTCCCACTCCAGGTCTCGGGCATATGCAAAACCGTGGTTATATGTGTTAAAAAACCCGCGTGAATACACAACCGTACGCGCATTGAATTATGGTATAACAAATGTAATGTATATATACCATAATATATATGTTATGCAATTAAAAATCGCACGCCATACAACGGTTACAACATATATTTTGTATGTTTTAAACTATGGGTCGGGGCTAAGCCCCGACCCGCCCCCTTTCCATGTATTACATTGTGTTAACTTAAATATATACGCGTTGGAATATTAAACAAGGAACACGGGTTGGCATAACGGTTAGCAGAATTTGTGAAGTCATATGCTGTGGGGAGGTCCCGGGGTCGAACCCCGGGGACCCAAAACATTTTACACAATAATAAACCAACCATATAGGGACACGTGGCGCCCATGAAATGGGCCACGTGTCCACACCTTATTAACCACTTATGACACGTGTCAACACTTGATTCGCCGACAACCGTCCAATGAAAATACGCCACGTTACTCACCTGACACGTCATCATGATGGTACGGCCCTCCACGTGGCCATACGGATTGTACGGACAGGTATAGTCAACATCCCAAATTTTTGCCTGTTTGGCTTGGCGGACAGATCACGATAACTCCTCCATACGGACTCCGTTTGCGAAAGTAAATATACCGCCGGAATCAGGAAGACGAGACGGACGCAATGGCACTATTTTCGTCACATTATGAGCACTTTGAAAATTGAGCAAAATTTGATCCCCTGATCACACCTCCCCATTGGGAAGCTTTTGGACCTCCAAAAGACTATCTCAGTCTATGTGAAGATGAGGGTATAGTTCCCTCACCCTTCCAACCTCAAT
>ML783056.1:811696-830964 GCA_009831015.1 Picea engelmannii
TGACAAACCGACTGCTCCAATGGCTCCGCAGCGTCCCAAAACCCCTGTCTGGGCTCTTTCGGCACCTGAAACGGTCGAAAAATGAAGAAGATGGCCTTCTTGAAATCTCCCTCTTCAACTTTGCTGTCTCTGGTTCTACAAATTGCACCCTTGTGCTTCAAACCTGGCACACACGCTCATTTAAGCGTAAAGAACCCAGTCCCATGCATAACCGAGCACCGGTACAAACCGTAGGACGGTTAAGGGCGCCCAGCCCCTAACCGCCTCGGCACCTGGGCACATGGACACATGCGACCGAGCGCTTTTAAAAAGTGGTTAAGTTGGTTGTAAAACCGTGTAACTCCTGCTCCAGGTCTCGGGCATATGCAAAACCGTGGTTATATGTGTTAAAAAACCCGCGCGAATACACAACCGTACGCACATTGAATTATGGTATAACAAATGTAATGTATATATACCATAATATATATGTTATGCAATTAAAAATCGCACGCCATACAACGGTTACAACATATAATTTGTATGTTTTAAACTATGGGTTGGGGCTAAGCCCTGACCCGCCCCCTTTCCATGTATTACATTGCGTTAACTTAAATATATACGCGTTGGAATAGTAAACAAGGAACACGGGTTGGCATAACGGTTAGCGGAATTTGTGAAGTCATATGCTGTGGGGAGGTCTCGGGGTTGAACCCCGCGGACCCAAAACATTTTACACAATAATAAACCAACCATATAGGGACACGTGGCGCCCATGAAATGGGCCACGTGTCCACACTTTATTAACCACTTATGACATGTGTCAACACTTGATTCGCCGACAACCGTCCAATGAAAATACACCACGTTACTCACCTACCATGTCATCATGATGGTACAGCCCTCCACGTGGCCGTATGGACTATACGGACAGGTACAGTCAGCATCCCAAATTTTTGCCTGTTTGGCTTGGCGGACAGATCGCGATAACTCCTCCATACGGACTTCGTTTGCGAAAGTAAATATACCACCGGAATCAGGAAGACGAGACGGACGCAATGGCAAATTTTTCGTCTCATTCCGAGCACTTTGAAAATTGACCAAAATTTGATCCCCTGATCACCTAGACATCCAAAAACCTAACCCTAGGAGGTGAAATGCTAAAAGTTATGTGGGTCCCGATGGGTAAGTTGGTACCTCAACTTCCCAGGGTCATAAATTTTACATACAACCTCCATTTTAGGCGCGTGATAGCCCATTGGAAAGGTATTTTCGAGAAATACACACTACCCCATTAAATTTTGACTCAATCTACAGTTTGACTGCGACAAGCTAAAAAAACACTGTTTAGGGCCCCAAAATGGCCCTGGAAGTATAGAAAGATGTGTTGACACGAAAAAATCCAAAACAAGCCAGTTGGATTAGGTGGGCGTCCACCAGTCTCCACCTGGAAGATGTGTAGGGCTTCAGCCAACCCCGAAAGTGTAGAACCCACAATTACAAAGAAGTATACAAGAATGTGCTGAACTAAAAACTGTCAAGAGGAGATAGTTAGAATAGGTGGGTGGCCACCAATATCCACCTGAATCACTTGATAGGGTTTAAAGGATTGTCTGTGGAATGAATCATACAATTGAATTCAGAAGTAATATGTGTATGAAGATCTTGGATTGGTGTCTACACATATCATATTGAGTTGGTGCTCAGTTGAGGAGATTGGTGTCTCCAGTAGCTTGGTGCCTACATCTTGTTGAGTTGGTGCTCAGTTGAGGAGATTGATGTATCCAACATGTTGGTGCCTACATATTTTTGAGTGGGTGCTCAGTTAAGGAGATTGGTTTCTCCAATAGGTTGGTGCCTACAATATTTGTAATAGTAGGTTGGTGCCTACAGACACTTATAAAGATAAGTTTATCATTTTCTCCTGATTGGATTTCCATGTTAAACTTCGTGCATCATGATTTGAGTTTAAATGTGATTATTATTTCTCAACTAATGAATGATTTATGAATTGTTAAATAAATTAAAAGTATCTTACACTAATTCACCCCCCCAACCCATCAGTATAAGCATAAGTTCAACATGTGTTTCAACTCTTTTCATATGACACACCATTTAGATTTGGCATTTTTTAAATTATGTGGGAAATATTTTGTGGTATGGTTTGTTATAATCTGACATAGTTCACAATAATATTCAATCTTGACTTGCCTAACATCTAAATCTATGTCAGTTACTTCCTCATGTGTACAATAATAATTTTGTATGCCATTCATTCATACAAAAAGTGCACCACAATTCACTTATTTTAAGGGAAATATCTCACAACGAATTTTGCATCATCTCAAGTTTTTCTTCAATTTTATTATCTAATGAAGGTGTGGTCCAATTTTTGTAAGTTTGTATTTCCTAGGCCTTTTTAAGGGCATCTTCACAAGACTGTATGTCATGCATTATAATGGTTCCCTAATTCTATGGAGGACTCCTATACCAAATCATTGTATAAGTAATTCTTTGTCAATAGTATATGGGATCTAGCTAAGGATATCCTTAAATCATTTGTCATATCCTCTTACCGAATCACCTAGAATTTATTTGATTTATTTGAGTTTTTGTGGTTCTGAATGCTTACTATCTCATGTCTTAAAAAATGCTAGGAAATTTCTCTTAATTTATTCTTTTGTTCTTGTTTGATTATCAGTGAAGTTCATGAACCAAGTTAGGGCTATTTTTCTTAATGCTCTAGAAAATTGTGCCATTTGTTTTGTTTCATCGGTTACATCCCTGGTGTCCCAATTTTTTTCACAAATAAAACCAATTTCCTTTTAGGCCTTCATCTCCTTCATATAGAGGGAGGTGATTGTGTGCCATTTTGGTAGTTTTCGAGGGGTTTTCTATCAAAGGCGGTGGTCTCGACTATTTTTGGGCGCAGGCCTATTTTGAGAAGGAAGTCAATTATGGGTGTAGGCCTACTTTTGGAGAAGGATTTGTTTTGGGGAAAGACCTAATTTTGGTGCACGCACAACAAGTGGCAAGAAAACAGTATGCAAAAAATGAAGAAAAAGCAGCATGAAGGAGGAAAAACAACGGGATGCGCAAGTAGACAAGCCTAACCGTGATAGGGTTAGGGTTTTGATAAATATTGTAATGGCTATAAGCCTATAAAATAATATAAATAAGGACTTAGGAGGTCTAGGAGAGAGGGATGCCAGTTAAGGAAAAATAGGTGTGTATGTGAGATAGAGAGATATCACATCATTCTTAGAAATTATTGATTGTAATAAGGTTGTAAAAGATTCAATTAAGGGAGACTTTGAGGGTTAGTTCACATGCTGAGGAGCCTGGTGTGATCTAGTCCACCTCACAGAGGGGTCTTACCCTCAATATTTATTGTAGTATTGAAGATGTAATGTGTGCAATGCAATATTTTGCAGCAGGTTAAATAAGAGAGCAGAGAAGTCAGATCTTTGTGGACGTAGCCCCAGGAGGGGGTGAACCACGATAAACCTTGTGTTCTGTGTGATTTTTAATGAATGTTTACTTTATGTTAATGATTAACATATGAATAAATGGTTAAACTAGAAATATCAACATGCATGTATAGGGTTAAAGATGAATAAATCATAGAAATACTTGAATCATTAACAAGGATAATGCATAAAGAAGGAGGAACACAATCCAATATCCCCACTCATTCCTAGACTGCAAACACCTAAGTATTGCAGTCACCCATAAAATCTATCTTGGGTGAGACAGTGTTGTGCACCCTGTGCGCAACGTTTCCTTCTCGTGTACCAAGAGTGCCGCTAGTCTTTGAGGGTTTTGTTGGAAACCTGTTGAGATCTAAACTTTGGTCAACCCAAGAAGAAGTAGAAGAGGAGCAAACCAACAACTATTTAAATTTTTTTAGTGGATTCTTTATTTGAGTATTGTTATCCACTTTGATTGGTGTCACTTCAATGTCTTTTTTGGTTTCTTTTGTTTGGAAAGATTGGTCTTTATACTCTACCAAAATAGTTCTATTTGGTTGTGTGACATGTCTCTTGCCCACAACCTTAAATTGACAACATTTGGCATTCCTTAGTAATTAAATTTGGAAGGGGTTTTCTCCCATGAGATCCTCAATTCAAATAATTCATTTTCACCTTGTTTGGGTATGACATTTATCCAATTTCCTTCTCTCCATGGCATATGGATCCATATTCTATCAATGACTCTTCCTTCTTTATCTAGTCAAATCTACATCAAAGCAAGACCAAGTTCTACACGAAATCTATGTCTAGGGATTTCTCTGATATGGGAGTTGATTTTTATGGATCTAATGTTCTAACTGTCATTGGAACAAACTTGTCGATTTCCATACTTCCAATGTTTTCTAACAATTGTAGGGCTACAAACCCTGCCTCAATCAACTGTAGATCCTTGTCCAATTTAGGAACCATTGAGTCTACTTCTACTTCCACATCCAGTCAATCCTCTTATGACTCAAAATAAGGTTAGTAATCAATTGATTCATCATTCTTAAGGACCTCCTTTTTTGGTTTGATGAGGCTCTAGAACATCACATGTTTCAAATATTCTTTTTTCCCATTTGTCTCATTCAAGTCTTTGTAAATCAACCACAAGTTTTTATTGTTGCATTCTTCTTGTAGTTATATGCTTTTCTTCTTCTTTTGATGTGTATTCTCTTTGCATTCTAGTTGATGCTTTCTTCCTACATTTCTTTAGCATGATTGAAATATCTTCTAATCATCTTTTTCATTGTGAGTTGACTAGGGTTGTTTCTTCTTCCCGAGGCATATCATGAGTGGCTACTTGCCCATAGTCAACCCTGAATTTACTCTTGGTCAATGAGGGTGATCTTCACTGTAATTTTCATTTTCTCAAGAAGTATTCCCACTCCTATATTTTCTTCCACTTGGAATTGATTGGTGTAAAGGAGGTCATGCTTCAACAGTGTGACTGATGCCTTTGTCGATAAGAAACTTATGCAACAAGGTTGGAACTATACAAAGGAAACTATCATGTATGTCATTATAGAATATTCTCTTCACATCATTTAATGAAGTGCATTCTTTGATTTCCTTCTCTTCACACAAATATTCAACAATTTGCTCGACCCATTCATAAAGGTTAGTTCGACCACCATTGCTTAGCTTTGATAACAATTCTTCATATTTTATTTAGTTATTCATGTGCAACCTTGTCAATGAATTTCTTTATCTCCTTGTGGATTTCTTCTAGAAAATTTTCATGGGTTTCTGTGAAAATTTGTGCCCTTTCTTGTGCAAGTGTTAGTCGATTCCTCTTGGTATAGTTTTTGAATTACTTCTCCAATTTCACCACTCATAGATCTCCTCAACAACATCTATGGATGTGTGCAACTAATATAAAGTCCTAGATCATGTACTATTTACAATAGAACCAATGTTATAATCTAAGGGATTACAAAGTAAGTAGCTACCAATAGTCTAGCCACATAGCCATAATATACAACATAGTAATATACAATCATGCATACATAGGAGGAGGAAGGGAACCAAAAACAAGTAGTCTTTTATTATTTGATCAATAACGACTTCATCACATCACAAATTCATTCCTATTTATAAATTTACAACAATGGAAGGTAGTTACAACTATCGTAACTACCTTAGTTGGTCGATTGACCCAACTATTTAGTTGACTAAGCTTCACAATTGAATGACTCTTTACATTGGTCAATATTTCAAACTAGTCAACTAGGCCTCTCCAATAGGATTTATGATTAAATGCACTAATTCTATGGTAGTGTAATTGCACTCATTCCATAAAATTTTCTTGCTCACAAAATATACTGTGTGGTTTAGTTTAAACCCCTATGATTGTTCCATAACATTTCCTACTATGATGCTAGTGCCATCGATGTGTATATGAAAAATATTACCTCAATCCGGGAAATCTAGAATCAACATGGTCACTATTGATTGCTTTAACTCTATAAATATTACCTCACAAGATATTGTCTAGAAAAGCTACACTCCTTTGTGTATCCATTCCTCCATTGGAATTCCTCCATGCTTCTATTTGTGTCTTCTCCCGAGCAAAGAATCCAAACAATCTATCCTTTGACCAAAACCATGATGTGTTGCCTCCAAAATTTTCCAATGTCCAAGATTTTAGGGTTTCAACATTCATCCTCTTGCTCTGGAATTGTCCCACAGTGGATAAGTCCTCCAAGTCCATAATTTCATGGAGCTTAATCCTCTCTCTTACTTCCAAATTTATGTATTCTACTTTCCTCTTTACAAACTTGTGTTTTTTTTATTTCCCAAAACCTCCCGATCTTAAATCCTCTTGGTTAAAGATCAAGTATTTATAGGAAATATAAATGCTCATCAGATCTCCTAACAACACTCCACCAAAAAAACCTCTATCACCAATACCTCCCATAGGTTTAGAGACACCTAGAGGTGGAAAGCGTAATAAGCCTAATAAAATATCTAAAAAAAACCACCATAATCAATTAGAGTGGTTAATTATTTCCTTTTAGAGGAATGTGGCAGTTGATTTGTGTTTGAACTCAGGGGATAAAAACCTTGATCCACCAAATCCTCCCACTCGTGTATCCTTGTTGATTTCAAAGACTGTTCAAAGTGTTGGAGATAAAATTACAAGGATAAATGCTTCTTCATTTTTAGAGAGGTGGTACTCCTCTTTTATAAATATAATACAAAAATACATATTATTCCTAAGATAGAACCATGCTTGTTCAAAAATAAATATTCACAATAGTAACTTTTTAAAAGACCGTAAAAGACTAAAATGAGGAATCTCATAGCACATTATTTCTATCATAGCATAAAGTAAAGTATGACATATCATTTGGAAAGATGAGAATAAAGGACCACACATGTAGAGAACTTAACATGATCTTTCAATTAAAACTCATAAGGGATTTGATATATAGGAATGCGCACAACGTATTTCATGTATCTTTATTGAAAATGTATGTGCAAGACCCTAACAATGTCATTGATTGGAATTTGATTCAGGTGGATCCCAAAGGGGACTTTCAGGTGGAACTAGTGGACATCTTCGACTGGAAATTCAAGGTGCTCTAGAACAAAGCTATCGAGAAGGTAAAGGTCCAGTGGATTTGGTACACCCTAAAGGACATGACACATGAGTTAGAAGATGCCATGAGGGAGGCATACCCACAATGGTTTTGATATTTTGATGTAAAAATTGTATATATGGTCACATTTATGGTGATGTGCACTGATGATAGTGAAAAATTAAGGGGAAGGCAAATTTAACACCCCAGTTTTAATCGCCAGGAATTGTAATGTAATTGTACATATATGTTATATAGGTTGGTGAGTTAGATAATATATACAAGGGATGATTTATGTATATTTTGTATCAAAGTTATTAATAAAAACACATCACTGGTTGTGATATGAGAGGGACAATAATATTGGGGGGCTATGATTCAACAAGACAGAATTGACTTACTCCATTGGTCAACCCAAATTGATGGTTGACTAGCTCAATCCTTGTCGAATGTCTTTACCATCAATTGACTTATCACAATGGTTGACCAAAGTATAAAGTCATATTATTTTATTATAATTTATATTTCAGAGGGGCTTAAGGGGGCCCAAAGGGTCGAAATTATGATTTATATTATTTTATTGTAAATCAAATTCCACTTACCATAAAGTATGCTAAAGGACAAATCTATTTGGGGAGGCATGCTAAGGAGTTAGGTGGAGTTCCTTGGGTGCCAAGTGGAAAGTTCATAACATGCATACTAATTCCTTGGGGTTGGGGAATATGACCGTGAATCTACCTACTCATTATTTGAATTTTTTCACTCTCTTTCCATGCATGGAGTTCTCTATTAATGAGTACAAAACCAACACCATTCAACCTGCAGATTGAAGGATTGAAGGGAAATCCTTGCTGGTAAATTAGATTGTTATGTTTGTGATAGAAGGCTGGGATGCCTGCTATGTAAATTTGATATGTAAATGCCTATAGGAATGAGCATGGGATTGTTGTGTTTGAGACTCCACAAGCAACTAGATTTTTGGAGCCCCAACATTGAGATTCATGGAAAGTCTGCACTAGAGCTCTGGAAGGGGTGAGAATTTCCTGAGGCATTGTAGGGCAAAGAACAAGATTCCATACCTAGGGTGGTGTATGTTGCGGAAGAGAGTTGGGTGGTGGAAAAGGCTCTAGGAGTTTGTATGATGTTACCTATTGGGTATTGGGATATGCGAGGGAGATTAGTCAGCCATAGGAATCATTTTTTCTTATGGACTCATAGCCCCAACTCCATGGTGTCATGCTACTGAGAGAATTAGAGAAGTAGAGCCTATGGTTGTGAGGAATTCCTTTTGTACGCAACCAGTTGATGATATTTATTCATAAGATACGTGTTATGGTTTCCATATTATCATTTGAGTTTTTGTGTGTATTTTACTAATTAAAATGTTGGGAATGCTAATGAAAATAATGTTGTTTTAATTCTATATGTTTATATGAATGTGCATGAGATTGTTTTTCATTTTAAATGCACAGCGAATAGATTGGTATTAGAGCTGTTAATTATGGAAATGTGTTGAATACAAGTTTAAAAAGAACAATATGTACAAAGTTGGAATAGTAGTAACATGAATTAGTATGGAACTAGGTATGTTACACCATTCCAAAAGTCTCTCATTATCTAGTGGCACAAGTTCTGACCCAATTGTGATTTGATAAATATATTTACATTTGAGTAGGTCCTCCATGTAGTATTTCTAGTAGTAATAATTGGTGCTTTTTAAGTTAATCTCATTAGGGTTAGTAGCCATTTTAAAAATATAAATTTGAGAAAGAGCTAAAATATATGACACAATTTGTAAATCTCACAAAATAAGCTAAGTTAAGAACAAATGGAACTCATAAATGAATTTGTATGAGGAAGTTATGCCCTTAGAAAGCTTCCAAAAAAATGTAACTTCAATAGCATTAGATAAAAAAATAAATTGAAACCACCTATTCCACTACAAAGAGAACTCGTAAATACATTGTTTGTGAAAAACCACACTGGAATCATAGGTCAAAGGGAAAAACTATGCTAGTTTGAAAATGTCCTTCAAAAATTAGAGGAACAACCTCATGGGGTGTTATGAAGTGTCATGTGACATTCCCTATTTGGGAATGTGGCATTGATTCTACATTGTTGGCTAAGGATTTGTCTTTGTAGATGGGACTATGCAATTTTCTAAGGTGGCAATCGTAAGATGCCATATTTCCATGTGTCATTGCTTGAAGATGAGAAAATGTGTAGATATAGAGCGTCTAAAACTTGATTTCATTGAAACAAGAAGTATTCATTACCAATTTGGTTGCGCCACACTCAATCATACAGTCAAATATACTCCTAAAAATCACCAAGATGTGTGGATATAAAAAGTTTCCATGTAGCTAGTTAGTAGAACACAATAATCTTTCCCATTTAGTAATCAAAGTTTAATCTAAAATTGCCTTAGTACCATGTTTGAAATTACATATAGCCAAATGATCACAGGAGAAAAACATATTCACAAATGACACATGATCTGATCTTATGTGGTAAAATACTCAAAATGGAAACATCCACAGAGTGAGGGGGAAAGGTTAATTATTTCATAATCAACAATGTACAACAAGGACCTATGTTCGTTTTATAGAACATATGCTTATTATACATAATTATGCACAATTGATTAATCAGATGCACATAAATATTGAAATCATGTGTCCACTTATTATATTTGACCAATATTTTATTCGATTGATTAAGACCCTATTGGATTGACCTTTCAATCAAAATAAATCTTACTTTTTTATTAGAGTCATCTCTTAAAAATACCTTTAATCAATATTACTTACTTATTAGAGTTATTTGTTAAAAATGCCTTTAATGACCAAATAAGATTAACATGAGATCAATCATCAAAATCAATAATTCATTAGAAGGTTTGCTCAATGGATTATTGGGTTCACTTAGTAAGTTGGTTGGCATTGAAATAACCCTTCAATAGAAAGAATGATTAGACCCTATTAGGAAAATCCTTATCCCCTTGCAGAGATCAGGTAAAACCTTTAATGACATTACCTTCCATATAGCTAGATAAGGTAACATCTTTTTGAACCTTACATGAGCAGAGTGAAAAGTATAACCTTTCTTAAACTAAGTAGAGTGAAAAGTATAACCTTTTAAAAATTTTTCCTCTCAAGCATATATGTTCCTTCTAATCTTCGTACAAATTCTACATCTATAGTACTTGTAAGAGAACTATTGTTAATAATTGAATTGAGACCATAGTAAAGGTGTAAATTAAAGAAAATTTTGAAGTAAAAAATAATAAAAAGCATATATTTTCCTTCTAATCTTCGTACAAATTCTACATCTATAGTAAGAGCACTATTGTTAACCAGCCACGACAATGTCCCTGCCAGATACTAAGGTTTAAGTGTCTCAAAGCATTTTTGGAGCTCTTTGGAGCTTCCATTTCTCATATCTCGAGTATAGTTTCTCAATTAATGACATTTTATTTGGGTAATGTCAAGCCTTGACTTACCCATGGAGAAATGGCCATGGTTGTCTTTGGGATTGTAGAGTTAACAGTGGGCATATCTGATTCATTATTGCTTTTAGTAATTTTTGAAGGAGAATTAAGTGTGTCAAAGCATATTATGCATTCAAAGAAATCTTCCAACCCCAACCTGTGAAGGACCTCTGCAACATGATTTTGTCATTGTTTGTAAATTTATGTTTTACATAACAAATTCATTATTGCTTTCAATAATTTTTGACGGAGGATTAAGTGTCTTAATGCATATAATGCCTTCAAAGAAATCTTCCAACCCTAGCATGTTAAGGACCTATGCAACATGATCTTTGTCACTGTTTGTAAATATCTGTTTTACATAACAAAGTTATAAACAATTAAGAAGTATGCTTATAAATTTTCAAAAAAACCTAGAGGCATGCTTAATAACAAGTTCTTCAACACAAGATCTAGTTTAGGATTCTCATATGAAAATCTTTCATTAATATAACTGTATAAGTAACATTTGTTTTGTATGGAAATTCAGAAATTGGGATGGGGCATAAGATTTCTTAAATACTTGTGGTAATCTTCGTAGTCAAAATCATAGTCCATTGCCCGCATAGATCAAAGAACATGGTAAAAAATAAGAAATGAATTCATGAACATGATGGTCGAGAAAGATGATATCAATTCAACTGCAATTCCCAACCATGAGTGATCCAGGTGGATATTGGTGGCCACCCACCTATTCCAACTGGCTCCTCTTGATAGTTTTTAGTTCAACACATTCTTCTGTACTTCTTTGTAATTGTGGGTTCTACACTTTCAGGGTTGTCTGAATCCCTACACATATTCCATGTGGATTTTTGGCACAAGGGAAGACCCATGGTTCGGCTCCAAGAGCGCACCGACAAGCCCTAACTACTGGCCCTTTCGGCAACACCTGTGAAGCAGATGCAGTCTCACCCGAAGCAGTTATGGGGGGGGTTGTAGGATAGAGATGTCTACAATCGATGGGAATATCAAGTGGTTCTAATACAATAACAACACAACATTCATATGTAACTTATCATCTTAGAACTACTATGCCCATCTATTTATCAGATCTACCATGGTAATGCAATCACAGTATATCAAATGAAAAAGATAGAAGGCCAATCACACATAACACAAGATATACGTGGTTCACCATCTCTCTAGGGCTACGTCCACATAATCGTTCTTTATAATATATTAAGATGAAGCATACAGTTCTTGTATGCGCTCTTAGCTAGTAGATCTTCTCTCTTCTCCTCTCTTTATCTCCCCTCCCTACGCACCCAGCTACAGGGTTGACCTTCACACCCAGCTGAAGATCTTACAATACCAGAAGGCTCTCCCACGTAGCACTTCTCTCTCACATAACAATGATCGCTCACAACATACTAACAACAACTAGATTGATACTAGTAATAATGACAACAACCCAACCTAGGTCCTCTTGACCTTTATTTATACATTACAATAGCTCACCGACATCCTTAGGCCGAAACCTAGGTGTCAAAACCATAGATACCAAAACCCTAGGTGTCTAAAACCCTAGGTCAACTTGATCTGCGTTTTCAGGGCTTCACCAACCTGTCCTTCCTTCCTTCTCACGCAGTTCTTCAGAGCATCTAATAGTGTCTTTTCCCACTTGCTGAGTCATCCATGATCCTTCTTCCTTGTTGAACTATCAACCTCGATCTCCTTGTCCAATGACTTGCTTTCTCGGGCTTCGCTCCATATTTTTTGCTCTTTTGCTCGCTTCGACATAGTAATAGTCATTGTGTCTTCCGCGTAGTTCACATTCTCCCTTTTCTTCCTTGATCTTCACATAATTCCATAACCAAGGGCCAACAGGCCCCCAACACTCACCTGTGACTCATCCCGAGGCACTTCATATCTGAGCTTCCTTTTTTACTTTGACTTCAGATTGTGCAGTGCAGCCTCTACTTTCTGTTCGATGCCTCCTCTCCTTCCTTGTGGAGATTGTCTTTTCTGTGTCTGGCACCTAGTTTCAACTGCACCTGGTACTTAGACCCTTTTCCTCTTGCGTTTACTGAGAGCTGCGGGGCAACTGGTTGTCATAGTACAATTTCAACCAGCTCCCATTCACTAATCCTTCATTCCAGTCTCCATTCAGAGTCTTCAATTGCACAACTCCTCCTTCTGTAACATAGGTGATCTCATATGGCCCTAGCAAATGCGTTCTGAACTTCCCTGGATGTTTTCTAAAATTATTTTCATATATCAGTACTAGATCACCTTGTTTAAATGCCTTCTTCTTGATGTCCCTGTCATGATAGGCCTTCTCTCTTTCCTTCTGTACTTGCTGATGAAATCCTGAAACAAATATGTCTTCTTCCAATTCGACCAAATATGCAATCCTCTCTTGAACAACGCCAGTATCATCCATATCTGTAAAGGAAACAATTCTTAGGCATGGTACCAAATATTCCATTGGAACAACAACTTCAAGACCATATACCAAATTAAAAGGTGTCTGGATTGTCAACTTCTTGCAAGTGGTTCTATAGGCCCATAATATTGTTGGTACTCTTAAATCCCAATCGTCCCTATTCACACTGCAAATCTTGGTTAGTGTTCTCTCCAAAATCTTGTTGAATGCTTCAACTATCCCATTTGCTTGTGGATGGTATGATGTGCTCTTCTGATGGTGGATTGAAAATTCTTCAGTTAGGGCTTCAACTGTATTATTGATGAAATGTGTGCCTTGATCACTCATAAGGATATTTGGGCATCCAAACCTGGTTATGATGTCATCAAATATGAAGTGCACAACTGTAGTTGCACTACAGTCCTTGATTGCTCTTGCTTCGACCCATCTGGTCAAGTGCTCTGTTGCTGTAATTATGTACCTTGCTCCTGTGCGCTTTCCTGGTGGGTTTATAGGTCCAACGAAGTCAATGGCCCATTTCACGAATGCTTGTAGGGTTAACTATGGTGCTAATGGAATTTCATCTCTTCTAGATGGTTTCCCAACTCTTTGGCATATGTCGCAGGCTCTGGAATAGTATTTATCATCTTTGTGTAAGGTAGGCCACCAAAGGCCAGCTCTAAGAACGTTCTGCGTAGTTGATTTTCTTGCGTAATGTCCTCTTGCGATGGCTTCATGAGCTTCTGTGAGGATCAGTGGTCACTCTGACTCCATAATACATCTTCTTAATATCTCATCAGGTCCCATCTTGTATAGATGTCCAACTATAAGTGAGAAGTCTGCAACGCACACTACTAGCTGTTTCTTCTGAGGAATTGTATACGCACTAGGTGCCATTCCTGTTGATAGTAACTGGACTATCTATGTGAAGTGGTCATCGACCTTTCTAATGGCCAATAACTGTGCATCTGATAGTGCATCCTCCAAACTGGTTGGCTCTTTGCCATGTTCCAACCTTGACAAGTGGTCAAGACCTTTGTTCATTATTTCTGGCTTAACTACGATCTCAAAGTCTTATTCATGGAATAGCATAAGCCATCTGCATATCCTTCCCCCCCAAAATGGCTTGTTGACTAGGTATTTCAGTGCAGAGCGATCAATAAACATTTTAAAGTGTCCTCCCAACGAGTAGCGGTGAAATTTCTGCAATGTGTACACCATGGCTAACCCTTCTTGCTCAATGGTTGTGTAATTAATCTCAGAAGTTGATAGATTCCTGCTAGAAAAAGCTAATGGGTGGTCAATATCTTCTTCTCTATGTTGTTCTAACACTGCTCCTAAAGCAATGGAAGACACATCGACATGCACATGAAACTCCTTGGTCCAATCTGGGAAAACCAGAATAGGCACAGTAACCATTTTCTGTTTCAGTGTGTTGAAGCTCTGCTAGCATTCTTCTATCCAACTAAACTGACAATCCTTCTTCAACAATTTCTCCATAGGTGATGTGATCTGAGCATATCCTTTAATGAACTTCCTATAGCATCCTGTGTGTCCCAATGCAGTTTGCAACTATTTGACTGAAGTAGGAGGGGGTAGATAAACTATAATGGCAATTTTGGATGGATCTACCAGAAACCCTTGCTTTCATACAATATGACCTAACAACACTCCAAATGGTGAAAATAATATTCATTTCTTTAGGTTTAAGGCAATTTGACACTGCCTGCATTTATCCAATATTAGCCTTAGACATTCAATATGATTCTTCAGTAAACTAAAAACAGTCCAATCATCAAAATATTCTTCTGGGAATTTATGCAAAAACTCCTTGAATGCTTCGACCACCACCCTGGAAAATATGGCTGGGGCATTCTTCAATCCAAATGGCATCACTGTATATTGGTAGGATCCCCATTCTGTTGCAAATGTGATCTTATGGCGATCTGGATCTGATGGTATCCTAAAAATCTGTATGTAAAAGAATATACTTCCTAGCCTCCCACATTATCTAACACTTCGTCAATGAATGGTGTAGGGAAGGGGTCATGCAAACAAGCATCATTCAGCTTCCTGAGATCTATGCATATCCTGATCTCTCCTGTCTTCTTGTCTTGCACCACCATAGGGATAATCCATTATGACTCTTCGAAAGGTTCTATAATCCCTGCTTCCAACATTCTATCAAGCTCAATCTTCACTTTCTCCTTATATTTAGGGTTCAATATGTAAGGTCTCTGTTTGATTGGTCTTTCATATGGATTTAAAGGAATCCTCATCTCTCCCATAGGCCGTTTAATTCCCTTCATATCAGTGAACTTGGTTGGAAACAAGTCCTGATATTCATGTAGTAACTCTGTAATTTTGTCAATGGTAGCAACATCCCAATAATCTCCAACATTTTCAAACTTTGGTGACTGCTCTATCCCAATACTGACCTTCTTAATCTTGATTGGTTGTCCAATTATTGGTAACTCAACTCCTGGTCCTTCCACATCTCTTTGGCCTTATGTTTCTGCGATGTTCACCTTCCTAGGATCATTGTCTTCATCAACGTTGATGTTGTAACAACCTTGCGATTTCTGGAGAGGCACAATCCATTCATCCTCTTCTTGTTCCAAAGGAAGGCTAGATGCCTCATCGAATACTTTCTATCTCACAATCTGCAATGCTTGATCTACTGAAGGATATTGACTTTCAAATAAGAAGGTGGTTACAAAATTCTGAGTCATACCTTTCTAATATGTAGTGATGAGGCACAACTCTGCTTGAAGGTACCAGTTGATAGGTGTCGTGTCCAGTGTGTTGATGAATTTGTGCACCCACTGTTCTTGGGGAATGTTTCTCCATGCTTCCTCGCAACTCCGCACATGGTCCTTTGGACAACTTTGACATGTGTAGTGAGCTTCACAACCTTCTACTTGTACTGAGAAACGTGCTGCCATCAGGGTACGACATTGTACCCCTTCTGTAATGTTGTTTTTGTGTGTCCCCCACCATCTTGCTGGGGTTGCTTTTAGGGTCTCATCCATCACCAACAATCTTTGTTACATTGGTACACTTTCTTCAAAGTCTGATAAGAAGGTTTATAAAGGATTTAGACCATCAAAGGTGGGTAAGTTACTTACTGTTGTGCCGATCCAATGAACTTCTCTAGTTAATCTAGCACATCTTCTTGTAGATACTTAGTACATCTTATTCTTCCAGTTCTCCAGTGCTTCTTCTGTGTCTGATGAACATGTGTTGTCACTTCTCCAGCTTAAGTTTTCATCAGCCGTAGGATTAATGTAATCCTACTATCTAGTTGTTAATTTGTATATGTTTTCCAGTTCATATGCATGGTATTCTTCCCTGATAGGTTATTTGTATCGATGAACTTCATCTAAATCTAAAGGTGCAATGACCCTAAGCATATCTCTTTCAAAATTCATACGTCTTTTCTTTAAATCAACCAAAGTGGAGTTATTGAAAGCCCAATCAATTCTTAACAACACAGGGTAAGGACAACTGTCATCAACTATCTCAATTACCTAAAAATATGCAAACGTTCTTACTCCATCGATGTCCATAGGGACATGCTCCAATCATCCAAAGGGGTTGACAGCTTGTTGATTGGCCATCCTGAGCCTGATAGGGAAATATATCAACTTCAGTTTTCCCATTAGTGCCCAGGTTTTCTTCGTCATGACATTGACCTCTGACCCTAAGTCAAGTACCACATAATCTATCTCATACTCTCCTATTTTGGCATTCAAATGTAATTCCTTATTGTTCCTTCTCTTCTTACCGATTTGATGTACTACCCTATTTAGTAAGGGGTCTATATTTCCTAGCTCATATTGTCTGATTAAATTTTGTAGTTCTTGTACAACGCTTTCATCCTGAATCAACTTAATACAATTATATATAAGTTCCATGAGCTTGCTTACCTCTTTTCCTTCTTTTGGCAAAGAAGACTGATCAAATGCCAGAGGAATTCCATATTCTCTCACTTCTGGTCTTGTTTTCGATGAGGAACCCTGGTCTCCTCTTAATTCTTTTCTTTTCTCCTCAAACATTTGTCTTTCTTTCTTTGCATCAAACATTGTGTCTTCTCTGTAGCTTTTTTGATTCTTGAGTCTTCTGTAGTCTTTCCTTGGATTAGTCTGTCTTCTCCTGTAACAACACCTCCTCTAGTGATAATAGAAACTCTAGGGTCTTCTCCACTAGGTTCAACATATATCAGTTGCACTTTTGGGATCTACTGAGGTCCTCAGTTTTCATGAAGCTTAGCTAGCAGCACAAGACAATCTTTTATAACATGTTCAAACGAGCTACAATAGTTGCAAGTAGTACAAGGGTTATGACAATCCCTTGCGAGGTGTCCTAGTTATGCATAATTATAACAGATTATCTGTCCTCAACCTCGACCCATTCCTCCTCCCCATCTTCTTCCTTTGAATCCATTGCGAGGATTGAAGTTTCCTCTCCCAGGGGAGTTATAATGCATAGTGTTTCCTTCTTGTTGTACTTTGCCTTGAATCTTATATATGTCTCTCGACCATTCATGCATGAGATTGTAATCCCTACAATACCTATCATCATGTCCCACGGAGTTATAGAACGTGCAATAAAAATTTGCGGGTGTTTGAACATACTTTTTCATGTAATATCACTCACCAGGGCGATGCCTATTTCTTCATACCTCGCACCAGGGTAAGGTGACTTTCTTCAAAGGGCTCGAAGCTCCAGAAGCCAAGTATTCATTGAATAGGGGACAATGTTCCTTGTCATAGCCTTTTGATATACACTTGACACATATGATGTATTTTATTTTATCTTTTCCCTTGTCTTTCTTCATATCTTCGACCTGTAGAGACAAATTAGTTAGTTGACTCAAGATCTGACTCATACCTGGGCTAGATTCTCCCATAGGGGCTGATTCTAGCTTCATGGCGATCTTTAGCGCCTCAGAATGCAAAGAAATCTTCTATTGCATCAGAGGAAATCTGATGTGTGGTAAGAGAGAAACGATGAACCATTCTTTGTTCTTCTCATATGGGATCTGAAAAGTCAATTGACATGTTAATGTTTTGAATCTCTGATCGAATTCCCAAACAGGTTCAGCTACCTTTTGCTTGATCTTTTTTATCTCTGTAATACATTGTGACTTCGACTTGGGTTTCTTGAACTCTGAAATCAATGCATTCTTAATATGATTCAATGGCTTAGGCTGTGCAAGTCCTTGGACAAGCTTCATGTACCATCTCAGTGCGTGATCTCTTAGAGTGGTACTAAACTAGGTTCTTTTGATAGCTTCATCGGTGACATTTTTAATATTCCATATGGATTCACACAGGAACCAGTGCTGATCAGGATCTTCTGATCCATCTTCCCTAAATATAGGAAGCCTCATCTCATATGCCATAGATCTTCCTAGGGTTCCTGACTAAGTATGTGGTGGAATACTAGTGATGGTTCTCTGGATGCTCTGGTGGATTGGATTACTCTGATTGCTTAATACTACTAAATCAATAAGAAGGATAATATAACTTACTTCAATAGTCTGCACAGTTCCTGAAGTTTCAGGTTCTTCTCGACGAAGCTCTTCAACTTTCCCTTCCTCTATCCTAGTAGGTTCTGAATGCTCCTCGTCTGTCAGATCTACCTCTTCTCCACTATAGAAACCCTCGTCCCTATAGTTCTTCTTGAATAAGTTTGCAAAGTGAACTTCTCTGAACGATTTTCCACTGCGCGTATGTCCAACTTCTGTGTCGCTGTCACTGTCTGAATTTTTGAACATTATCTTTTCTAGATCCGACCAACCTACTGTATCTTCAAGATGTTCTTTTCATGCAATAGCATCTTGAGTTTCAACTTCAGGAATTGTAAAAATTTCCCTGTGGGTCCCTTGAAGAAATATCTCTCGGCTTGGATAAATGACTCTACTCTGTCAACAACAAACTCATTGATGTACCCTCCAATGGTGCTATCAAATTAGTAATCTATTGCTCGTGATATGAAGTTATCATCTCTCTTGACTTTCTTGATCCGCTCCGACATCCAAACCACAAGAGGTCTAGATCGGATCTCAAACTAGCAATCTTCTAACCTAGCTAACCACTCGTATAGATCCTGATGGATTTCCCCAAAGAAAATCTCATGTAAACCAATAACGATATATTTCTCCAACCAATCCTCTATACTAAGATTAGGGTTCTTGTTTTGGGCTTCAACGAAGTCCTTTTCTTGATCCTCTATCCACTTTTGAGTCTCTGTCTTTGATGGAAACCGCCTTGACAATCCCTCAAGAAGATTCT
>ML783057.1:0-12022 GCA_009831015.1 Picea engelmannii
GGCACAAAGAAACTTGTTTGAATTCAGAAGGAAAACTTGTAAAAGAAAGCTGTCACCCAAAGGTATCACAGTCATTGATTATATTTGAGTGTAAGGTTCTTGATATTGCAATACATTTGGTAGAGCCAATGAACATAACGGCTTCCATGGAAAGGGAACTTCGAGGATATTGGGCCAGTTTTCGACTAACAGTTAGGAATGTTGAAACTCTGTCTGTATCAAATCTTGAGGGTGTCTCTGGTGCAAGCTATCTTTGTCTAAATCATGATGAGGGATTTTTGTATGGATCATTTCGTGACAAAAGAGAGCAGCCACAATCTGCTGGAGCAATTAGAGAATTCTGTTTACTATGTCTCAAAACTAATGTTTTAGGTCGTGGTGATGGGGAAGGTACCAATGCATTGGCTACAGGAAATGCAGGAACAACAATTATACATCTTGATAATCCAAAATATTTACACACTGTAACAACTGTTACAATTCGATGTGCTACACTTGTTGCACCTGGTGGTCGGATTGATTGGTTGGGTTCAATCATTTCATTCTTAAATCAGTCTTCTACCGATGAACAACAAATTACTGATGCTGCTCCACAAGCAAGGCTCCTCAAGGATGCCAACTACTCTACTTCCTTCTTGCTAGAAGTATTAGATATTGCTGTAAGTTATGAGCCTTTTCTTGAAGCCGCAAGAGCAAGCAGTTTCTCCACAGGTCAAGCATCGAATTTCTACAGTGCTGGTGGTTGTGTTGAAGAAGCACGTGCACCTGTTGCATGCATTTTAGCCGCAGCAGCAATGAGGTTTTCATTTAAGGCAAAGTCTGATGCAGTCAACAAAAAGTACACTATCATGCTGGAAGATGTAGGTCTTCTGCTCTTAGATTCATCGAAAGGAAGAAACCATAAGCATGGCTATGATGCAGAATCCTTACAATCAGAAGGGTATGTGAAGATTGCTGGAGAGGCAATAATGAACTTGGATGTTGAAATGAATTGCCAGGACAACTTGCTTTGGGAAGTTAACTGTACAAAAGGTCATATTTGCCTGGATACTTGCCATGACACAACTGCAGCTCTTAGGCGCTTGGTTGCGCAGCTTCAACTACTTTTTGCACCTGATTATGAAGAGTTTGCTGTTCACTTACAAATGAGGCGAGATAGCCACCATGCTTCTGAAGCCACACCAGTTGGGTTGATGGAAGGCATAGTGGAAATTGCCTTTTGTTCAGGAGACCTTCAAGCAAGGCTTGAAAATGAAGAGGGTATAGATACTACATTGAATGGTCTTGATGAACTTGTATTTGAAGAAGGCTGTGATTTGGAAGGCAGTGTGTCTACTTCTGTCTGTGTTGTTAGTCCTACAGTGAAAGAAGGAGGACCTTCTAAGCCTACATCAAGTGTTCGAGAAGAGGATATGAAAGATTTTCCTGAATCGTTCCCCATGTCACAAAGATTTGAAAGCGAACAACTAAAGGTTGGAGAATCAGCTAGGCCCAATAAAAGCACTATGGCAATATATGAAGATGTTTTGGATGAAAAGGGTGGATGTTATGAGGGTGGTGTGTCTACATCTGTCTGTGTTATTGATCCTACAGCGAAAGAAAGAGGACCTTCTAAGCCTGCATCAAGTGTTGAAGTAGAGGATATGAAAGATTTTCCCGAATCATTCCCCATGTCAGAAAGATTTGAAAACAAACAATTAAAGGTTGGAGAATCAGCTAGGCCCAGTAAAAGCGCTATGGCAATAGATGAAGATGCTTTGGATGGAAAGGGTCGATGGTTCGAGAGCAGCTCCTTGAGATTCTTGGAAAATCATATTTCAAACATTGAAATAACACAAGAAAAAGTGAATGGGTTTCATGGTAGCTCTGGAAATTCCTCTTGGTCTGGCAAAAGCATTCAGCCAGTTGGTCGAGTTTCACTCAATAACTTCGGGGTCACCTGGAAGATGTATGCAGGTTCGGACTGGTCTGCCCATACAAATCAAGGCGAACCAGCAAGAAATGCAGGTTCACTGTTTGAAGTTGAGTTGCATGGAATGAACGCTCGGTATGATGTGTTCCCTGAGGCTGGTGGGCTTTATGCATCAAAACTTGCCGTGTCAATACAAGACCTGGGGATTTTAGATCACAGTGAACGTGCCCCTTGGAAAAGAGTTTTGCGTAATTATCATTCTAAAAAACGTCCCAGAGATTCCACTGCAAAAGCATTGAAACTAGAGGTAGAAGCTGTAAAGCCCGATCCTTCAACTCCTCTCGAAGAATATCGGTTCGTCGTGAAGCTGATTCCTTTACGGTTACATCTTGACCAGAGCCAGCTGGACTTCTTTGTTAAGTTCTTTTCTCAAAAAGGATCATCAAGGGAGCTAAGTGCAGGGGAGGAGCTCCTCCTCCCATTCTTTCAGAAATGTGAAATATATCCCTTGAATATCTATGTGGATTATGTTCCTCGTCAAGTGAATGTGGTTGCCCTACGGGATGGGATGTATTCTGAGCTTCTCAATTTATTTTCTTGGAAGGGCATTAATTTGCATTTGAAAGGCGTAGAGACGGGTGGAATTTCCGGTCTGGGCAGTGTTTCAGAGATTGTTGTTGGGAATTGGGTGGAAGATATTCGTCAAAACCATCTTCATAAGCTGATAAAAGGGGTCACTCCAATCCGGCCTTTAGTTGCTCTTGCTAAATTATTGTCTCTGCCGGCTGGTCATTATAGAAAAGATCACCGTTTACTGAAGAGCCTGCTGAAAGAGGTGATTGCATCAGTCCGAGCATCTCACTTGAAGCTGTAGGATGTGGAGTTAATTTGGTAGAGGCAGCATACTTTTGTTAAGTAAAGAAACTTTGCAGTTGGTCACAACATCTTGTTTGTATTGTTATTAGTCCATGCCCATTCTAAAATTATTACTTGGATACTATTACTGAACTAGTTAAAACCGAAGTTTTGCATGCAGTGATTAAGGAAACAAATATTATTATTTTAGGGTATTACTAAAGCTTTCTCACAGAAAATGGAAAATATTAATATCCATCATTCGTTTGCAAAAAAATTCAAAAGAAAATAATATGATTATTAGAAGTTTATCAGCATAGGTTCAACATAATATTTTCAAGAGCTATCCTTGCATGGAATCTGCTATCCTTGTATGGAATCTGACAGAGGTTTCAATTTAATAGAATGAGTTTGGTATGGGTTCTCATTGTTTAATGAATCAATTTCACAGTTTTGCCTTAAAATTGTTTTGGTATCTCATATTGTTTAATGAATCAATTTCACAGTTTTGCCTATATTATTTAGTTTAAGAGGAAATCTAATCTTCATTGTTTTTTTAATTCAACATCAATTTTATAATATTCATTGTTTTCTTAATTCAATATCAATTTTATAATTTCACTTGTAATCGTCAATTTGAAGTTTTGCATGCAACCACAAGTGTTTATAAAATTCTTTTCCTATAAATGAGTCTCCAATGTTACCTCTATTACTGGTAAAAGACCGACCTTTTGAGATTTTACATGTAACAGCAAGTGTTGCAAAACTATTACTGTATTGGAGTAATGCTGAATTATCAGAGGGTTGCAGCTAAGTGTAATGCATAAAATAAATTGTTGCAGTATTACTTGGACAGTCTTCTTTAGGAATGTGCAGGGTTTTATGTTTTCTATAATATGATATATAATTAATCAGTGTGCTTGGTTAATTAAGGTTTCACGTTTTCTGTAAAATTGGGGAGCTCAAAATGATGAGCGATGAGCTTGTTTGTCAAAATATCATTTTTGTTTTGTTGATCTTAACTATTTGTTTTTGTTGCCATGCACGGAAAAATGCTGCAGAGTAGTATGGTCGAAATAATGCTTGGAGTACAAGTAATTCTTTATGTACTTTGGGAGAGAAGTATATATAAACTTCATGGTAATTGCAGGGATCTCAAATTGGGATAGATTTATTGTCAAGTTTTGTTTTGTTGTATTATGATGTAAATTTGTAAGATATATATATTTTAATTTTGATTTTTGTTATAAGAAATAATTAATTTTAGGTGAATAGCTTATTTTGGTTTCAAAAATATTTTTAGATTAATATTTTTTGATTTTGAGGAAAAAAATTCCTGTTTGAGATTTTTATTATTCTAGTTATTTTATATGGATGTGAACTTTATAGCTGCATTATCTTTAAAGAGGTTTACATAAAATTTGAGAAAATAATAAGTATTTTTAATTTTATAAATTATATTATTAAAATTAAAAGGAATACACCATATTCAATGATCATCTCAAAAGTTAGTCTTCCAACCATTGGGAGTATAGCTATGATTATATGTTTATTGTACAAGCACAATATAACTATTCAAATTCCAATCAAAGTTACGTGTTATTTAAGAGTGTTACAAAAATATATTATTTTTTGAATAAACCAATGGAAAATGAAATAGGTCACTCTCTATAATATTGATATCATTAAACAAATCTATCACATAAAATATTGATACCATTAAACAAATCTATCACATAAATTTAATGAGAAATTGTTGTGCAATGAAGAAATAGAGAATACTGAAAAAAGAGATCGTTAACTCCAAGCCATGTAGCTTTCTGCTATAGATAGCTTAAAAAAAGAAAATCAACATTACTAAAATAACAACGAACTTGATTAATTTCATATTAACTTTTTGAGATGAAAATGGGGATACCCTTCTCTCCTACATATGCCTATATTAAATCTCATTGTCAAATCTTCTAAACTTATTAATTCATTGAAATAAAAGATATTTGGAAAAGTTTATATCTAATCTTTTTGATAATATAAATAAAACATTAATAAAAACAATATATATTTTTTTTAAATTAATAAATAAAAATGAATATCAATAAGTAGTAATTATCACTTTTAAAAATTATCAATTTTAAAAACTGAATTGTCTTAATATATTAAATAATTTATATCCATTCTCAATAATTATCCTTTAACAAATGTTATATTAATTTTCATTATTTAATATCTTAGTTTTAGTTTTGTGAGTACATTGACTGATTGGAATTCATAAAACTGTTTAGAATGTTATCTATATTTTATTGAGAAGTGTTATAACCATTCACAATGATTAGGGTCTTAAGCACCAATTTACTAAGGTCATGTATGATAGAGATAAGGATATAATTATAGAGAAGTGTTGGCCCTTGACCAAGTTTTGGGAGTTTCTTGGTCATGTTGACCTATTTTGAGACTTCAACAGTCTGTCGAAGGAGGAGCGCAAGACAAAGTGGAGATCACGGGATCTCAGCCCCCTTTTGGGTCCCTTTTTGGGTTTTGGGGAATATGTAACAGGAATGGGATGTTTGCCCATGGGTTTACCCATGTTTAGGCCTATTTTGTATGTATAAATAGAAGGATAGGCAATGTAAGAGAGGAGGAGAATAGTGCATCTATGTGACGTGAATGTATGTTAAGTGTGAGTAGAGACTGTAAGTGCTTTGTGCATTACTGTAAGAGACTTGTAGAGCTAAGTGAAGATCTTTGTAGCGGATTGTGGAGAGCTTAAGTGTTGTAGCGCAAGGAAGAAGGATCTAGCGAGCTGCACAAATCTTCTGTCATGTGCGGGGTAAGGGTTTTGATGGCTCTGTGCTTGTAATCGATTGACCAAAGACAATAAAGAAGAAGAGTTGGTGGACGTAGCCCCAGGGTGGGGGTGAACCACGTAAACACCATGTTATGTGCTTTGTGCTTTGTCTTGATGTGTTCATATGTTATATGCTAAGTGCTATGATATGTTTAGATAGATCTATTTATGTTTTGTGCTTATTATATGAGAGAATGTTAGATCTAATCTAGATAGTCATCCTTAGTGCTTGACATGCTCATTCTGATCCATTTGTATATGCTAAGTGCTTGAATACTGTAGATTAGTGTGAATACTGTGAAGCTCTATTGTATCAACGAAGTGAAAAGTGATTACATATTAAGGAATTGACGGTGCTAAGAGTTGTATTAAGTATTATAATTACAAATCCATGTCTCAGTTAAGGTTGCAGGCACCTGAGTCTAGCAACCACCCTTGCCTCTACCTCGAGTGAGACTTCATCTGCTTCGCAAGTGTTGCCGAAAGGGCCGGTAGTTAGGGCTTTGTTGGTGCGTTGTTGTAGCGTTGAACCTTGGGTCTACCCCTGTGCCAACAAATGGTTCTGTTGTCGGGACCTGAAACTGTGATTGCTGGGAACTGAGAAAGAAGAAGCTATGTGCAAAGACTCATCCTGAAATTGTGAAAGCTTTGTGCATAGATCCATGCCTTAGCGCGCAGTGTTCTACTTGATTTATAAAGCTCTGTGCTAAAGAAAGAAGGTCAGAAAGAAAGAAGCTTGATCTAAAGAAAAGAAGATCAAATCTGAAGGAAAGAAGCAAGATCTAAAAGCTTTGTACTCTAAAAAAAGGTAAAAGTAGGAATTTTTGATTAAAAGAGGTAAGATTTGCAAATTCTGTGCTCTGATAAAGGTAAGAATAGTTAAAAATTTTAGATCTAGAAGCTTTGTGCTCTATAGAAGTAAGATAAGTAGAAATTTTTGTTTCTAGAGTATGGATCTAGGTATGATTGATAGGATCTGTCCTAGCCTAAAAACTAGGGCACTAACAGATGAAAGAAGGTTTGATATGAATAGATATGATAAGAGTAATGAAAGATATGTTATACCAATGCATAAAAAGAATGTTTGGACTAACAAATGAATGCAGGATCCTAGAAATAATTTGTTGCAGGTTAGCTACCATGATCCTAGTGCGTAGTACAGGAGAGGCTGGAGATCATTTAAAAGAAAGAGAGGATTAACCCTATGTTACAGTTGCAGAAGACCGAGACATCTTGCTAAGGAATGCCCTAGTGGAAGACTTAGTTGTCTTTGTTGCAAAGCTCTAGACCATGAAGTGTTGGATTGCCCCAGAATGATTGCTAAGCTTGAAAGTATGAACATAAGACAAGAAAACCCTAAGACAGATCCAGAAACTAAGGCTATAGTAGAACCCCAGAAATAATCAGAGAAGGTATTACTACAGATGAAAGACACCTTGGATGGCCATAGACATGTTAGATTATCAGATATCTTTAAAGACAAGGAATGCCTTGAAGAAAGAATAAGAGACTTCAAGATTGACTGTGTTTTAGATGAAGAAACACAGGTGAATATCATGACAGAGAGAACTTGGGAAGCTATAGGAAGGCCTGCTAAGATTCCCTCATTAGGAGGAATAGGGTTATTCAGAGGAAAACTGGTAAACCTGTGTGGGAGGCTCGCTCAGATACCTATGACTATCAATGGAACTTCAACGGAAGAAGATTTTGAGATTATTCAATTTATTGAGAATCGCTCCCCGTTTACCATGTTAATAGGAAAACCTTGGATTGATAGAGATCAAGCCAAACGAAAAGAAGAAGAAGAAGTTTTGGAACAAAAGAAACAAGAATTAAAAGATTTCATGACCAGAAAGATTGCACAATTGATTGAAGAACAGGAGAAAAGATCGAAGATGTTTAATGATAGTAACCCAACTGTCAAAGTTAAGAGAACTCTAGAGAATCCACAGAATATTGAATTACCTATCCCAGACAAAGAAGAAGTATTATCCAGGAACCCTAGGGAAGAATCTCAACAACGCAAAGTGACTAAGACCACAGAAGCTAAGGATTAGAATGGAAAAAGGCACATCGAGACGAAACTCATTGAGAAGAAGGCTAGAAAGATAAGATCCACAAGTTACAGAAGGGTTTAGAGGGGACCTCGCAGAAGGAAAAATTGCAAAATGGGAGCTTTGTCGGGATATCAGAACAACGACACATGGCACTTCGCCATGATGAAGCAATATAGTCGTTGGGGCCGATATATCCATTCGAATCCCACTTCGAATAGGCAGAAAAGGAATAAAGGTTCGTCATCAGACCATTGGGCTGTGCCATAATGGATCGAATAGGAGTTAATGGAGGCTCATACTCGTTGTAAGAAAATCGTTGTCGAGTTACCTATTTATCACGTCGTGCCATGCACCGAAAACACTTTTTTCTAATTGAGAATTCGAGCCCACAGACTAAGCCGAGTTTATACAATGATCATTGTGCTCTCACTCTCTATCTGATTACCATGTCTAAGTTGTCCCTTGAACCCCTCAAATTGTTCACTCCGAGTGCATATGTCGGAAGCATTGAGTGCTGCAGAGAAAGATGTTGAGGAAGTTTTGATCGACTTGATGACTGAGAAAGCCATGTCAATGTCTGAAGGTATCCAAGCTTCATCCATAAAAACAGTGCAAGCTTCCCCATCCACTGCTCATGGAGTTGTACCATCCCGTGAAAGGCGAACTAAGCACAAGGATGACTTAGCGAATGCTAAGTTGTTTCTGAGCATCCTACCTTCCTATTTACCACCTCTGAGCGACGCAATAAACCGAGACAGTGTGCCCAGAGACTTTGAATATGAATTGGTCACTGCGTACCTCCCAAAGGGGATACACGCAGTGCGCGAAGACCAAGATAAGATCACAGCATTGAAGTTTAGCGACTTCAACCTCAACGAAAGGAAGGTGTACAATATGCTCACCCCACACAAGTATTTGACCAGAACCAAGGGAAAGAACTCGAAGATCATACCCCAGTCATGGACCATGAACCTCGCGCAGTCCACCCTCCTCAACGTTATGAAGATCTCGCACTTCAGAAGACACCAAGAAGTGAACGCATGCGTCAAGCTATTGTTGTCCTGCTACCATGGTGGATATTTATGGTTGAATCACCATATCATAGTGGATCTGACATTGATTAATCAGATCACAGGGCTGAGCATGCAAGGCCCTGACCCACAGGATTTCTATCCTGGGAAAACCATGGATCACACTCTTGCGCAGAAGATAAAATACACCTATGAGGATGTCAAGAAGGGAATGTAAGGCTACAAGGTAGCCTCTATCCAGAGAGGCGCAATGTGCCTAGTCTATCAATTGATCGCAGGGAAGTTAGTTCGAAAGGACCGAGCCACCCAAGTAATTGGATTTATAGTCGACCTCGCAGGAAAGTGTGCAGAGGGCCTACAAATGAATTGGGCAAAGTACCTCATAAACCAGCTAGAATTGGACTGCAGGGAAGCGCAAGATCAAGGATATGAGTTCCACTTCAGCTCGCTTCTCATCTTGATCGCTTTTATCGCATGGTAGATGCCGGAAGGTGCGACCTTCCCGGACATCCAGTCATTTGAACCTCTGGCCGAGAATTTCAGTACACTATGGTACTCGAACAACATGAACAAGCAGTGGCAATCAAATGCCATCTTCCATACTTATTACAACCAGTTGAAGGTGGCCATCCAGTCTGCGCCTTATATAACCCTGAACACTCTCCAAAGATTCAAGCCCTTGATGAAATTCAACACAGACCACCATTTCATCTATATCACAACATGCGTTGATGAGCATAAACAACAGCTGCATTCATACTACAAGTTGACGGAGGATGACTTGGAAGAGATTACCAAGGAATGGTTGGCGAACCTCCTTGTTCCAACGGACCCTACGGAGATGTCCGATGTTGACAGTCCAGAAACTGCGACGGATATACCTGGACCTAGCAAGACAAAGAAGACTGAAGAGGTCCATGATCTAGTCACAACGCATCCATGAAGTCTGCTTCCATCTCAGTAGAGCAAGGAGGAGATGGTGGAGATATAGAAGGCACAGAAGTTGAATTGAAGAAAGGCGAAGTTACACTGCCTAGAGATGAGGAGGACCCCTCATAGAAAAGGAAGGTTTCCCCTCTGAAAACTTCTTCAAGGAAGGAATCGAAAGCAACCAGGACCGAATTTGATACCACCCTCACATCAGACGACTTCGACTTCATCGTCGCAACACTGAACGATGCTTCACTGGAGATAACATAGAAGCAGGAAGCTAAGAAGGAGGAGGTGTTCATTCGGATTAAAGATGAGCTCCAAGGGGTGCAGTAGACCATACAGTCCAACCGCATAGTTTCCACTGTGCCTATGTTAGTAGGAACATCAGAACTAGGTGATGAGCCAACACAACTACACTACATTGCTGATACAATCAAAGCTCACCTTCGACGAGCTCAGGAAGAGACAGCACAAGCCACCTAGGCTTTAGCGCAAGTACAGAAAGACATAGAGGAGTAACGCAATGTTGCAGCATGGGAAAAGTTGGCTCTGCAAGCAAAGTGGGATGAAGAAAAAGTATAGTTACAGCAAAACAAGGAACAATTGCTCAATGAGCAACTCGAAGTTAAGGAAATGGTTCATAGAGCACTTTGCTCTGTGACAGTCATCGAAGTAAGGGTTAAAGAGAGAGTCCCATAGCAGGTGGCGCAACTCGAGGAAGTAATCCAGGAGCTCCAACAATGCATAGCAGACTTGGAGCTCCACACTATGCCTGAGACTCCTCAAGATGTAAGAGACCTAAGGGAAGCAACTACCCACAGTGCAGTTGACAGATTAAAATCTCTTTCCTTGGAGTGCAAGCAGTTGAGTAACCGAAGCGCCCAAACATACGAGAACCTCACTGAAAACCTGGAGTTACAGGCACTGGAGTTGCAGCTCCAGAAAGCGAAGAAGCACGCAGATACACTACAGGCGCAGCTGAAGGCCCTATCGGCTGTAGAACGAATGAAGAGGTCTCAAGAGCAACACACAGCTTAGCAGTAGATCCATATGATTCAAAGAAAAGTGATGGAAGTCGCTCAATGACTTCAACCTGTGCAAGATAAGTCATACCTGTTGTTTACAGAGGTGGAGAGCCAAGGAGAAAAATTAGAACAGGTTGTCACCGTAGTAGAACAACGCCTAGAAGGGCCAGTGAATGACGCAGTAATACAGGAGTTCACCAAACAAGAGGCCACAACAAAGCAACAAGTTGAAGCAGCTCAGGCCAAGCTCGAGGCATTAGAAGTTGAACTGATTAGACTAGAGTGACTCGGGATGAGTCACAGGTGAGTGTTGGGGACCTATTGGCCTTTGACCAAGTTTTGGGAGTTTCTTAGTCATGTTGACCTATTTTGGGACTTCGACAGCCTGTTGAAGGAGGAGTGCAAGACGAATCGAAGATCATGGGATCTCGACCCCTTTTTGGGTTTTGGGGAATATGTAACAGGAATGGGATGTTTGCCCATGGGTTTACCCATGTTTAGGCCTATTTTGTATGTATAAATAGAAGGATAGGCAATGTAAGAGAGGAGGAGAATAGTGCATCTATGTGACGTGAATGTATGTTAAGTGTGAGTAGAGACTGTAAGTGCTTTGTGCATTACTGTAAGAGACTTGTAGAGCTAAGTGAAGATCTTTGTAGCGGATTGTGGAGAGCTTAAGTGTTGTAGCGCAAGGAAGAAGGATCTAGCGAGCTGCACAAATCTTCTGTCATGTGCGGGGTAAGGGTTTTGATGGCTCTGTGCTTGTAATCGATTGACCAAAGACAATAAAGAAGAAGAGTTGGTGGACGTAGCCCCAGGGTGGGGGTGAACCACGTAAACACCATGTTATGTGCTTTGTGCTTTGTCTTGATGTGTTCATATGTTATATGCTAAGTTCTCTGATATGTTTAGATAGATCTATTTATTCTTTTTGCTTATTATATGAGAGAATGTTAGATCTGATCTAGATAGTCATGCTTAGTGCTTGATATGCTCATTTTGATCCATTTGTATATGCTAAGTTCTTGAATATTGTAGATTAGTGTGAATACTGCGAAGCTCTATTGTATCAGCGAAGTGAATGGTGATTACATATTAAGGAACTGACAATGATAAGAGTTGTATTAAGTATTATAATCATAGATCTGTGTCCCAGCTAAGGTTGTAGACACCTGAGTCTTGCAACCACCCTTGCCTCTACCTTGGGTGAGACTTCATCTGCTTCGTAGGTGTTGTCGAAAGAGCCGGTAGTTAGGGTTTTGTTGGTGCATTGTTGTAGAGTTGAACCCTGGGTCTTCCCCTATGCCAACAAGAAGATTATGGATATATGAATTGCAGTTGAACATATATATATATATATATAT
>ML783057.1:13117-55266 GCA_009831015.1 Picea engelmannii
TATAAACCTATGTATGTGATCAAGGAATCATACAATAAAACACAACAAGCTTTATAGGAAAGAATCGTATTATTGTATCATATTAAATGTGAAAGAGAGATTACAACCATGGCCTTGATGTCGTAAGGTCCCTTCCAACTGTCTTTCATTCCCCACACACTTCCACTCCAAGAATTCTGAGAGCATATATCTGATAATATTCACAATATATTTTGAAAAAATGGCTTATCTAGCCAAGCTAACAATCTCCAAAGCTCAATCCAATCCAAGCTAATCCCAAAAGCTACAAAGCTCAAAAGCTAATCTCATCCAAGCCAAATTTCTCCATGAGAGATCCTCTCCTTTTATAAGCTGAAGAGGATAAGGTGAGGAGGTTAGGATGATCCCACCAAATCATGAAAGCGAGTAAGATCCAAACCGTTCATATGCCACCTCACCACAAAAGTTTCTCCTTCTAGAAGCATCGAGAAGATGCTCATTTTTCCCATGTATGAGCATTCTCGCACCCTTCTTATAGAGAAACATGTGAGCCTCTCACAACCCAGCTATGGTGCAGCCTGCGAGAATCAAGAATTCTCACACCCTAGCCATAGTGCAACATGTGAAAATCATCTTTAATAGGGTTTTTACAAAGGGAAATGCAACTTCTTTTCTCAGGAAGAGTTCTTCTCCCTTCTTTCTTCAGGAACTCAGTCCATTGACCCCTCTAAAAACTACAGATAGGTTTACATCATTAACGATCATAGGGATGAAGAAAATAAAGTGTAATAGAGATCCCCCAAAGTATGAAGTTAGAACAGAGTGATAATTGAAATACTTTGTCGAATGTGTGTAGGGAACAAGGAACAGTCAGTCGGAAACCTGCCAACAAACAAGGAAATACAGTACAATAATATATCATCACTGAGGTAGGCATTCCCATACTCAGAATACAAATGACTCAAAGCATAAATGCCGACATGTGAAGATCCATGTCAAGTAAGACAGGTCATGGCCACCAAACATACACTGTGGATCCATGCTGATATGACTCAAATCTGAACATAGCCACCAAAAATACACCGTGGATCTATGTGTTAAATATTGAATTTTGAACATAGCCACCAGACATACAATGTGGATCTATGCAATAGTACAAACTAAATATACTCCAACGCAACCTATATCTATCAGAAAAGATCCAGGGTCTTTATCTCCACCACTCTATAGTACGAATCTAACCATGTGAATACATGTGTCGAAGTTGAACATGGTAGAAACCACTTGATTACCGGTCATTAGTGTATACCATTAACAAGTACGAGGGAAATCACCATTAATGTCAATGACTCCCAAGGTACACTAGTACAATCCAACGAATGTGAATTAATGAGCTGAAGTCGAACACTCGGTGGAATATCCCGATCAGGGGTCAATAATGAAAACCCATTGTCAAAAGCGAAGAAACCTGCCATTGAGGCATGCAAGTTCCAAGGTACCAATTAGTTTCTAAGTCTGATTCCTGAATAATGAGTTGATGTCGACAGGAAAAGACTCGTCACAGGAGGGCCTTAATGTATCCCACATCAATGACATGAAACAGGTAACAAGATTTGAGGTAGATCAGCGTAACAAGTGATTTAGGACTGACTCAGGGATGGCCGACACAATAGAAGGCTTAATGACTGCAGAAATGACCGACACAATAGAAGGCTTTCTGGGTTGAATTTATCTTTGAACATATTGACGACACGACAACTATCTTGGAAGAAATGACTCAACAACAAGGATCACAGACCAATTTGTAATCTTAAAGGAGTATGATCAAGAGACAAGTGGATTTTCCAACCTAGACACAAAGCGAGTGAAAGGGTGTCATGTTCAAAAGTGACTCTTCCATGGAATACAGGTTTAGACACAATTCTTTCCCAATTTCCCTCCCACCATTTCTGGCGAGTACCTCTTTATATTTACGCAAGCTTGAGGAGGATAACATATGCTTGTAATGTAAGCTCATCCTTTGGACGAGTCCCTCCAAGTATGTTTAACAAACCCTAGGAAGGAGTGGTTCAATCCCATATGGGCCTTTCGATGTTTTTTTTACGAGTCCAAAGAAAGAAAACTCAGGGGTTTTTAATGTTTATAGAGTCTAAAAAAAACTTAAAGAGAACTCTCTCAGTTTCTTTTTCGCAAAGTGGTCTGATGAGAATGAAAAGGAGATAAACTATCGCTCAACAAATGTTTTCTTCAAATACTTTAACGAACGTGAAGAGAACAAGGTCACTCGGCAATATTTTCATGTTTAGAGAGTCTGAAAAGAGCTTAAAGGAAACTCTAGTGGGTTCCTTTTTCGTATAACCTTTACGAGTCCGAAAAAGTGATAAAAGTATACTCAGTTACATTCTCATTGATTTATGAGCTCGAGAAAGAACAAAGACTAAGATCAGTAACTTATTCTCATGTATTTACGAGCATGAGAAAGAACAAAGACTAAGCTCGGGATTGTTTTCACTTTTATGCAAGCTTTAAAACAAAACAAAACTATGCTTGGACCTGGTTTCATTTTTTACGCAAGCTTGAACCAAAGGAAACTATGCTCGAGGTAAGTGGTTTCATTTTTACACAAGCTTGAACCATAGAAAACTATGCTTGCGACTTCCCAATGCATAACACAGGGATGGTTGATACTTAGCCCCTAGCTTAATAAGCTAGCAGTTTAACTTTAGCATGAAGTCCAGAAGCCAAAACCAAATTCCCCCCAAGCTTCATTTCATCCAACTGCAAAGGTGAATGAAATGAAGCTTCAAATACTAGACAAGGGACTTGACTCGAATAGAGAGGGGGAAAACTATTTCATTTTTTAACGAGCTTGACACAGAAACAAGAACTTTGCTCGTAACCTCTGTTTCATTTTTTAACAAGGTAGCCACAAAGAAGAAAAAACTATCCTCGTAAGTGGTTTCATTTTTTAACAAGCTTGAAATCAAAAAACCATGCTCAAGTCCAATTTCATTTTTTAATGAGCTTGAAATCAAAAAATCATGCTCATAGACCTTTTTTTCATTTTTTAACGAGGTTGCCATAGAGACAAAAAAACTATCCTCGAGTCTCTTCTTGATCATGGATTCCAAGAGGACAATGCTCTGGAAGGACACCATGTCAAGGGACAAAACTCAGTCATGGCTTCCAAGAGGTCTTCATTGGAAGGAAGAAACACACTCTGGAAGGACACCATGTCAAGGGTCGCGACAGGAGTAAAGATATCAAGCTCTAACAACCCTATCGAAGAGATCACCATGTCAACTACTGGATCTAAGTCATCAGAAGTTGAAGCCATGGGCGACAACGCCACATAATTGACCTGTGGCGAGGGTGATATTGTTTGCATATAATAACCATTCAGGAAGGCAATCTAGTCAAGGTCAATGAATGAAAGTTGATCAACAGTCACAACTCATCCATCATGAGGGAAAGATATCACACGAAAAAGAGTAGACACAATAGCTTTCATGGCATAGACATAATCTCGCCCAAGGAGTAAAGTGAAATCCAAGGGGTCTTGGACTACCATGACATCAATAAAGACAGTTTTCCCTCTCAAAGTTATAGAAAACTGAGGAAGGGTCCCTAAAGGTTGACTGGTTCTTCTGTTAAAAGCTAACAAATTCTGCATAACCGGGGCAAGCTGAGGAAAACCCAAATCTTGCCAAGCAAAAGAGGACAAAATGCTAATGGATGCACCTTCATCTATCAACGTCTGAGGAACGTCCCGACCACAAAATTGCATTGTAATCTAGAAAGGAATGTGAGAGGGAAGATGAGGTCTAGTTAGCACACCCCAATTAAAAAGGATGACCTCATTACTTGGAGGGGGTTCCACAGAAGAAGGAGGAATAGCCCCCGACATGGTAGATTCTGTATCAACGAGAAAAACATGGGCATTATCGGGTTTACTCTCTAGAAGGAGAGTAGGATCAATCGATGGAGAGATCAGATCGACCACTTGGGTTTTATTTTCCAAGGGGAGAATGGGGTTGACAGGTGGAAACAGATCGACCTCTTGGGTTTCACTCTCTAACGGGAGAGTGGGGTTGACCAAGGATGGGATCAAATCAACCACTTTGTTAACACTCTCTAAAGGGAGAGTGGTATCAACTGAAGATGGGATTGGATCGATCGCTTCGTCAATTGGTTCAATTAAGGACGTGACCAGATTGACAACATGATCAATCGGATTGACCGGCGATGGGTCTGGAGTGATCATTCCATCAACTACAGGGGGGTTGAGAGAAAACTTATGATAAGCAATTGGAAGTTGAGGTTGTGAAACAGTCATGTCTTCCAGTAATTTCGATGCTTTGTTCATATGAGGGCAAAGGTGAGTTAGATGAATCCCTTTGCATAACATACACGGGAAATTGACTCTACTTTTCTTCTTCCCAACGATATCGTGACTAGTCGATGGGAGGTCATCAACATGTTGTTCAGAGGCCGACGACGTGGGTTGGTCAAGGTGTGTAGAACATACTTCTATAACCTTGGGTAGACTAGGGAAATCCTTAAGAAGATGGCTACCCTTACAAAGCCTACAAGGGTACTTGGGCTTACGGGTTGTTTGGGTGATCTTGACATCATCAACACTCCCAACACGATTAACAGTAACTGGTTGTTTTCCAAATAAATAAAATACATTTTATTTATTTGAAAAGAGTATGTTATGTTGACATCAACACTCCCAACATGATTAACAGTAACTGGGTGATCCATTTTATTTGAAAGGAGTATGTTATGTTGACATCAACTATTTTTGGAGAGAAATAAATAAAATACATCGATGTCATTTTCAAACCTTTTATAGAAAATATGTCGATATTTTGAGAAGGTGTAAAAATATGTAACATATTATGAGAAGTTATTTGTCATGTATGAAAATATATGTTATACTATTCATAATTATTATAAAATTTTTGTTTGTTTGAGTAAAAATATTATTGCACCATAAGTAGTTAGGTGTATTCATGTGACTGGCAATTACATTATTATATGTCGAATTCAAAAAAATATAATATTTAGGAGTAGTCTATCTATTCTACAATTTCAACCTCAATGTTTGTTTTCCAACACCCTCTATCAAACTCCATCCATCACCTCTCAACTATTGTGGTCCCCTCCCAATTGGATGCCCACCATATTGCATCCACAATGGAGTAGTTGACACGTTGACATGACAACAGTTAAGGACTCCAACAATTAATGCATGCAAGTGGCAGGTGATGTGTTAGAGGATTCAAACAATTCACTCAAGTTCACTTGATACACTCTCCCTCCCCTATTCCACACTCACAGAAGACACTCCTCTCGTGTGCCAACTCGAAAATGAAATTCCAAGAGACACGGTCTTGAAATTTTTAGATTTACATTGGGGAAATTGTAGGCTTATCCATTGAAATTGTGTTCCATTGAGAGGAACATTTCAATCTATAGAAAGGGTTTAACCATTGAAATTTCAATCTAGAGACTCACTCCAAGTAAATTTCGCCCTATGTTTTGATTCAATTATCACACAATCCTACTGCATTGCCTTTTCAACTAAGTCTGGCGATGTCTGATTTAAATGGTGTCTTTCGTCTTAGGGTCAATTATTATTTATATTATCTTGTTACCATCATGACATTTATTATTATCATTGCATTCATCAAAAAGGTGATATTGAGATGCTTCACCCTATTGCAACATCATTATATGCAACAAAATATTCACAATTAAAAGAACATGCATTCATCAATCACCTGGAAACTCTGAGTTAGATTGTAGGTGAAGTTAATATGGAGAGCGTTGTGGGTTGCTTGGACCACTATGAGAAAAATATTGATCAACTAAGCTGCAATAAAAAAATTGTAACTATCAGGTGAAGACCTCCCAAACAACATATATACATTCTCATTCACAATGTTATGAGAAATGGGCATGTGTCCAACAAATGGATATTTTTAGAATGTGAGGTGACTTTTGTTAGGTTAGCAATCCATATATTTATATCGAATGCACTAGACTTCCATCGTGAAATAGATATGGAGCTCAATGGTAGAACAACCCACCATTTGAGGGAAATTCCTTCTTTGGATTCCTATCAAAATTGGGTTTCATGATGTTTCAAAAAGAATGAGATGATGACCATTGCAAGAAAACATATTCGTAGACCCAATTCATCATATTCAACTTTCTTTCCCTCCAACCCTTGTACCATCCTCTTCCTATTGAGAAATTGAGACTGACACATTAATTCGGGTGACAAATTTGAGGTGCAGAGGATTAATGAAACAAACCATATAATGTTGTTCAAAGAGATAGAACAACATCAGTTTTGTCACTTGTAACATGACACTTTTTTCATTTTTTTAAATTTCTTCACTCTTAAGAAAACTACAATACTCAACTATACAAAAATCAATTCCGTATTTACATCCACTCTTCCTAGAGAAGATAAAAGATATAGAACAAGAAATACCTACAAAGAGCATGTTGGTTGTTGTGTTTTGGTAAAACAAGAAAGGAAACAAAGCAAGCCAAATATCCTATTTGATTAAAGACCCTTTAGATGGACCCAACTACACTCTACAAATTATAGTTGTATGTATGTAATGCATCCATGCTATTCTATTGACACAATTCTTGTAATCTCTAGGTGACAAATAACCTAGATCTTTGATGTAGATCAAGGGCTTAAGAGGTGTGTTTATCCACAAAAGAAGTTCCTTATCGGGTTAGATTTTATTTTGAGCTACCAAAACTCAAGGCTATAACTCCATGTTTATTATGCACCCGCATTCTCATTGTGGTTTGGGATCCTCTTATGAATTTTATATCATTGTGATCTATCTGGTCATGAAGTTTCTTATAGAAATACCACTAGACAAGGGAACTCTCTAAATCAACCCCCCCAAAAGAATTAGGGATAAACAATAAAGGACAATTAGTTCACCTTTGAAAATGATGAAAAAAGGTTAGGCTCTACCCATATGAGGAGATTGTAAGATGGTCCCAAATAATTAAACTAGTGACATGTGATGCAAAAATAATGAAACCAAATATGCTCTATCAAACTACAACATCTAGTTGGTATTCAATTCTCTCAACCTCTAGAAATATTACCATACCTTGAGAAATAGTCTCTTGTCTTGTTCTGCTGTATCTTCATTTATTTTGGGCACTGTAGCTTATTATATGCTAAGAGTTTATTTCAAAATGGATATTTTTTGATAAAAATGTTGATTTTTCATAAGAGATGATAGTGTATATGAATATATTATTACAATGATGAGTGTTCCATATATATAGAACATATGATGACTATCCATGAAATGATGCATCCCTTGGATAATAAATAACTACATATTTATTATATATATTTATACTTTGTGTTATAAATACCATGTCATATATATATATATATATATATATATATATATCTTGAAGAATGTCTTCTCGATGTTGTTCAAACATCAACACTCCCTCTCAACGAGGGAGACATTCTTCATCATTCCAAAGATTGTCTTTGAAGTATACAAACTTCACTCTAGACTCATCGGATATCATAGTACAACATGAATTCACAACCAATGCATGCAAGTCCTATGGGTAGATCTCAAATAGATTCAACATGTCACCATGACATCCACTACCTCACAATGCATTTGTACCTCATCATGTGCACCCCTGTTACGTCAAAACCAATGCATCCAAGGACCGTGGGTAGCTCTCAAATAGATAAAACATGCCACCATGACATCCATTACTTCACAATGCATCTGTACCTCATCATGTGTACCTTCAGTCTCAGTGAAAACCCTTTTTCATGCTAGATGAGATCCACTTGTCTCAGTGCCAACCCTTTTTCATGTTGGATGAGAACACTCAGTGCCAACCCTTTTTCATGCTATATGAGAACACTCGGTGCCAACCATTTTTCATGATCGATGAGTTCTATTAGCACCGCCATTTTTTCAGTTAGAGTCAATCTTAGTCGAGTCAGAGTCTATGTGTCTAAGTGTGTGATGTTAGGTACTGAAAAGAGAATGGGTTGAAGTCAGCAAGTGGCCGATTGGCCCTTGGAGTGTGGAAGGGATGTCATAACCAAAGCATGTGTAAGGGGTAAAGGTATTTTCCTAAAGAGTTGGGTCCTGTCAGAAAAGAAGGTCTTACATGCCTAAGGTCAAGGAAAGTTGTTAAATAGAAGTTGCTTTGGAAGATGAAGTGACCATCATCAACTCATTATGAAGTAAGAAAGAAAGAAAAATCATGACACTCGTATCACATATGCCCTGCAACTCTTATTAGTTGTACTTCGCACACTCCGAAGTGTACCCATCATGTAGATGTACTATGAAAATCTTCAAGCTCGCTCTGAAACCTCCAGTCACCATAAATTCAATGTCCCCCGGCACGCTTCCGTATCTCACCTACCCGATTATAAATTCTGAGTGCTCTACATGCATTCTGTTCATCAATCAAGTTTATGCATTGCCTACAATTCTTCTCGCAAGCCCAAGTCATTTGAGATTACCGCCTTTGGCTCACGCAAAATCTACCATGTGCATAACCAATACGTGTTGCACCATGACGACATCCCAGAACGTAAGGAAAGGTGCGCGAAGTGGCAAGAATGTTAGGCTCGAGCCTCAAAGCTTCATGTTGGTCAATGAAGATCCAGAGGTTAGGGCATCATTTGAGCAGGTTGGATGCATGACAGTTTGTAGAAAAAATCCAAGGATTCAACATGAAACTAGCGGAGAAGTTCGCACTCAGGTTTGACGGGTCCCGTGCGGTAATTGAAGGCATCGTTTTCTAGGTGATAGAGGAATCTCTGTCGGACACAATAGAGATCCCTTCACACAGTGAAAGGTGGTTTAAAGTCATGCATTTGGATGCATGGTGTTACAAAGACTTCACCAAGCGAGACTGTTTAGGTGGGAAAGTCGAAACGGGTGTTCCAAGTAGATATTTGTAGGGGCCCTTTTGGAAACTCATGGAAGTAATTATGAAATATTTCACCTGTGAGGGAAGGTTTGACAGAATACATTCGCATCACATTAGATTGTTGATGGACTTCACAGGGAGGAGGTCGTTAAATATTCCCTTTTTCTTGCACCAAAGCCTCTGAGAAATGACAGACAACGCTCGAGCTGAAGCAGATCGACCAAAGAGGAAAATATCGCATGTCTTCCTAATTAAATTATTGATGGTGGAGGAGTTAAAGCAATTAAGAAATAACTAGGATTCATTTCTACTTGTAGTAGGAATCCCCAAGGATCCAAAAGGATATTTCTCTGTACCCGCGAAAAGGGTAACATCGCACCACATGGAGGCTGAAGAAAGAAGGGTTGCAGAGGAAGGAAGGACGTTGGAAGCCCTATCCCCCTAACAACCAATACCCCAAAGAAGGGGCAGGCCAAGGAAAAACAAGGAAGTCGAGGAGACCCGAGTCCCGAGCAAGACGCATGCAAAGTCAATTGCTGAAGAGTTATTCATGCACGTTATTCGATTGTAGACCATCGAAGGAAAAAGTTGAGAAAGTTGGGGTAGAAGGAGGAGGAAAGACACTGGAAGCATATATGTTTGTGAGCCGTTGCAGCAGCTGAAGCAAGTGCAAATCACAATTGTCGAGCTATACCAGGAAAATAGAGAGTTGAGACAATAGTTGGCAACAAAGATCCTTGAAGTATCAACATCACAAGGCTACGAGGGAAACACAACTTGGCTAAAGAGACAACTCAGTGAAGCGTAGGATATGATCATATAGCTATGCAAAATACAAATGGTGTCGGAAGAAAGGAATGTGAAACACTTTAGAGAATGTGAACCAACCATGGAGAAAGTTCATGTGGCTCTAGCCAGTGCGTGGAAGAAGATGAAGGGGAACACAGTTCTACAAAGGTAAGTGACGAACATGAAAAGAAGAAACTGGTCTCTCAGGATAAACCTTCAACTATCCAAACTACAAACAAGACCAAACGCATGATCGACCGACTCAATCTTTTGTCTCCTCAGACGTGGTGCAGAGTTGGACTCTGACAGATACCCATGTGAAAAACATACGATGCGCAATGATGGAATCTCATCCATTGCGAAGGTCAAGTGTACGTTAGACATGTGACAGTTTGAATAGAGGCATTGTTCCCTAGATGGGGTCATCATTTTGGAGGCACCTGCAATGGTCTGCAGTCATCCGTCACTTGTACACACCATCAAACGATCGCGTGACAAAGATCATGGTCGTTACAATGTGTGGTAGGGGTCTGATAGAACACTTGATCGTCCAGATGCCCTGTCAAGGGAAAGCATCAACACATAATTCTCTAACAATGAGATCTTGTTGATGACTGAAACGTCACGACAAAGACGAGCGACTATGATGCGGTCGAGTACAGTCAGTTTCCATTTTTAGCAAAATGCCATTTGAAGATCCATCTGACAGAGAGTAGTTGAAACCTAGTTTATATGGATAGTAGTTAGAGCACAGGGTAGCCCAAGCGGCACACCCTTGTCTATATATTCCATCTTTTCAATGTAATCTAGGTTGGTTGGAAAAATAATGTAGACAGTGACTATTGATTGTAGTTTTTTTATCCAATTGAAACTTAATGCAAAGTTCTGAAGCTTTGATGAAAATATTCTAATGATGGAATTCTGATGTATTGTATTCTTTCTTTGAGTATGCATTTCCCTGTTCTCTTTATATTCACATCTGTAATTTCTTTTTAAATCAAAAAGTGATTTTGAATGTAGAATTCACCACGTAGTGCTCTAGATTCATGCCATTTAGAAAAACGATGTTTCTTCTAAGTTAACTCTGAATTCATCCCCAACAGTGCTCCTAGTTTCTTCATGTGTTTTTCTCTTGCCACACACAATGATTTTTAACTGAAGACTGTTTCTCATTTAGCCTTTATCCTCTTGATTTTAGTCATTGAGTCATTTGTTTCTATTGTGTTTCTTAAATCGACTCTATAGCCCAAGGTCTTGTTTCCTTTTGCGAACAGAACCAGAAAATATTGTTTAAAGGTGTTAAATCTAGCCGAGAGTTAAGTCTCCAGAGAGAGCCCTCTCCAAGTCTCAAAGGTTAGTTTCAGACCTCAAAGCTGGTTTGTAGGTTTCCTCTGTCATTCGTTTTCTCAGTCGAACGAAGTTTACAAAGCGCCAACATTCTAACGTCATTTTTGGGGACATAATTGAATGAATTTTCCTTGGGAAAATGACTAAAGCTATAGTTTTGACCCATGAGGGTAACAGTGGGGAAAACATTTATATTGGTTGAAACCTTTACCCTGGCGACTCCAGTGAAAGAGACCAGTACCATGTGGTAGCACCACTCAGAATCCTTGGCTCTGAAGACCATTCATACCAAAGCCAATCCTGACCCAAACCCCGTAGAGCTTTTGTATTGAAATATCTTTGATCCCGTTGATCAAGATATTTCCTATTGATCTAATGTTCTGTCTCGCAGATCTAATACACTAGGGGTTTCTGAATGCGTTTTATCTTTAGATCTGATACTCTGGGGGTCTCTGGATGCACTTCAGTTGTGTGTTTGAGATGTTTATGGTTATTGCATGTGCATGTTGTATAGTTATGGTTTAAATAGTATATGGAGGATGCGTGAGGAAATAAAGAACATCAACTGCCAAATAATATGTATTATGCGACTCAAGCATGGAAATACAATAACATACTAGAAATATAGAGTATAGTCGTCAGTTAGATCTCATGGATCATCACTGGAATACAAGAAAATAGCATAAAAATAACTGTGATCAGAAGATGAAGGCAGATTTGATGCATGCACAGATAGATCGGAAAAATAGGCAATTCCGGAGAAGTAAGGTAACCGCTACAAGCTAGAAAACTCATTTGGAAGGTTAGACCCGTCAGAATGAGCTGGAAACTAGCCCAATAGAAGCACCATGGCCTCTAGACTGAAATGGATGAGTGTCAGATGTCATATATGGTCTCTGAGGCACTGGATCTCAACCCTTGGGAGGTTTGCGCACCTCATGGGACATTGGATGCACCCCAAATGATTCCACCAACAAAATAAGCTGCTATAGGACTCAAAACAATTGTCTTGCCAAATACAGAATTGGGTCAGGAGGGTTTCCTCGTATCTTCTCTGATACTCCGTCTGCAACCTCAAATGTCATGCCAGAAGAGTTGCACCATAAATGGTTGGATGATGTGCCTTGCAATATTCCACTATCAAAATATGATGGGAAGTGGTTCAATCTAAGCGTCCTGGGCAGATCTCAACTGGGTTGGAAGGAAAATGCAATCTAAGCTCGAACCTCATGCATCTCCACAAACCCTCAATCTAACTTGCACCCTCACTGGATCATCTATGCACACTGCAACTGGATACTCTTGAATAACATGGTGAAATACCTGGATGGTATCTCTGATGGGCTAGGGTGTGTTTCTCAACACTGAAACCAATCAATGGTGGTGGTTTCCTCTAGAAATCCACAAAGCAGTAAATTCGACTCTGTTCCTCCTCTGGGAACTCTCAACATCAAATCATAACAATGCATAATGAGGAATTAGGTCAAATTCCTTCCTTTATACCCTTCCTAATCTAATTCACCATTGACCTCACTTAAGTTAGGTGTTTTTCCTCCTAAGGTAAATAACTAATTAATTAATTCCCCCTTTAGCACCTTTTCATTCTAATTCTTCATTGACTTAGGCTTAAGTGACTTTTCCTAAGATTTTTGGCTTAATTCATCGTTTGGCCACCAAATCACCCTTATTTCTCCATCTTGTTCCCTATTTGAGCCTGACTGTAGTCTATGAGAACATATAGACTACTAAGTCACTCCCTGCTGGCCTACTCTTGGGAATGGGACATCATAATCCTCCCTTCCCGAGATTTCTTGTCCTCAAGCAACATCAATCCTGGGTGCTACAAATATGCTCTCCCTCCCATGTGGCATCCTCCACTGGAATACCCCACCATATAACCAAGCACTCCCTTATGACCCTATTCCTCAACCTACACTCTCTTTTCTCGATCACCTCCTCTAGCACTAACTCCAACTATCCCTCCTCATCTAAGTGTGGAAACTCCTCTAAAGTGTTTATCTATTGTCCCACTACCCTTTTAAGGCAAGAAACGTGAAATACCCTATGTATCTTGCTACCCTCCAGTATCTCTAGCTCGTATTCCACCCCGCCAACTCTCCTGATGACTCTGTAAGGCCCGTAAAATCTCGGTTTCAGTTTCTCGGCTCCACTCCTTTTCAAGGAGGACTGTTAATATGGCTATAACCGCAGAAAAACCAAGTTCCCAACCTCAAAACTGTGCTCAACCCTCTGCTTGTCTGCATAGATATTTTGTTGATTCTGTGTTTCCTGTAGGTTTTCCTTTATTGCCTACAGAATCCTTTGGCTCTCCTCCACCCAATCTTTGGCCACTGGGACCCTTCTATCCTCAAATACAGTCTCCAAAAAAGTGGGTGCATCGTACCCATACAATCGTCTAAATGGTGACATCCTAATAGACATATGGTGTGTTGTGTTGTAACAATACTCACCCATGTGCAACCACCTCACCCATGTGCGTTGTTGTCCTTCCACATAGTTCCTCAGATACCCCTCCACCCATTTCTTGACGATATTTGTCTGTCCATCTGTTTGTGGGTGGTATATGGTACTCGTGGCTAGCTTTGTTCCTGTCAACCGAAAAAGCTTCATCCAAAATGTGTTGATGAAGTGTCCATCTATATCATTGACTATTGTCTTAGGTAGGCCATGTAATCTGAATACCTCTTTGAAAAATAGCTCTTCTACCTGTATGGCCTTGTAGTCCGTGGGTATGGAAAATAAATGTACAAATTTGGTCAGTCTATTGACCACTACAAATATACAGTCCCTGCCCTCCACGCGAGGGAGGCCTGTGATGAAGTCCATAGAAATGCTCTCCCATTTATACTCTGGAATGGGTAGAGGTTGTAGTAACCCTGTTGGGTGTGTCTAATCTGACTTGTTCTACTGAAAAGTCATGCACTCTCAGATATGCTTCAATACATCATCCTTGAGACCCTTCCATGAGAATTTCTCCCTAATCTACCTATAAGTTTTGAAATACCCCTGGTGCCCTATTGCAGGCAAATCATGACACACCTTCAAAATCTTCCCCTTTAAGGTAGATTCTAGAACTAATTAGATACGATCTTTGTAGAAAATGATGTCACCTAGTACCTGGTATCTATCGTCAACCACTTTTCCATCCATTACCTCACAAGAAAATTGATTTTTGGAATATTCCACCAACAAGTGTGCTTTCCAATCTGTGCAAATGTCCATCATCGAGCACCCTGGTGGCCTCCTGGACAAGGCATCTGCCACGGCATTCCTTTTTCCCTTGACATACTCGATGTCAAAGTCAAAGGCTTGGATATTTGAGACCCACTTCTGTTGTCTCTCACTAAGGTCTTTCTGATCCAGGAAATACTTGAGACTGTTGTGATCAGTCTTCACTACAAATATGTTGCCCACCAGATACTGCCTGAATTTGATTAAGGCATCCATAATTGCTAGCATTTCCTTATCGTAAATAGGGTAGTTTCTCTCCGAATCGCTAAGATTACTTCTCTCAAACACAATGGGATGTCCCCCCTGCATAAACACTGCTCCAATTCCCACCCCTGATGCATCACACTCCAAGATGAATGGTTGTGAGAAGTTCGGAAGGGCTAGAACAGGGCATGTGCTCATAACCTCCTTCATCTTCTCAAATGTCCATTGTGACTCCTTTTTCCACTGAAAGGCACCCTTCTTGGTCAAATCTGTGAGTGGTGATCCTAACTGCGAAAATCCCCTGACAAACCTCCTATAATAAATACACAACCCAAAGAAGCTCCTTAACTTTGTCAAACCCCTAGGTGTTGGCCAATCCAAAATGGCCCTGATTTTTTCCTGATGTACCTGAACCACCTGTGCACTGATGATGTGGCCCAATTAAAGCAACTCTATCATCCCGAACTCACACTTGGACTCTTTGGCGTACAATGACTACGCCTTGATGATGATCAATACCTCCTCCAAGTGCCCCATATGTTCCTGCCATGTCTTGTTATAGACCAAAATATCATCAAAGAAGACCAAAAATGATTTCCTCAACTACCCCATGAATATGTGGTTCATGCAAGACTGGAATGTGGTTGGCGCATTGGTTAGCCCGAATGGCATAAATAGGAACTTGAAATGGACAAAATGGCACCAAAATGTTGTGTTCTCTATGTCTTGCTCTCTGATGTTGATTTGACGATATCCAGAGCGTAGATCAATCTTAAAGAAGAAAATTACCCTATGCAGCTCATCCATCAACTCATCAATAGGATATCGGTTTTTGATGGTTTTCTTATTCAAATCCTGGTAATCGATGCACATCCTCATGGTACCATCCTTCTTCAGGACTAAGACAACTAAAGAGGCGAATGGACTGCTACTAGGTCTGATGTGTCCTATTTCCAACAATTCCTTGATTTCTATTTCTATCTCATCCTTGAACCTCTTAGGATGATGATAAGGGGGGGTGATCATGGGTTTGGCCCCCTCATCAAAGTCAATGGTGTGCTCAAGTCCCCTGCTTGGCGGTCTCCTTGGTGGAATCAAACCAAAAACCTGTTGATGTCATCCCAACAAGTTCCTGATCTCTCTCTGATACTGTGGTCGACCCTCAGAATCCTTTCGTGTAGTGATCAGGCACTTTGCGGAAAATGATGCCTCCCCATTCCTAAATATCCTCTCCATCCTCTTGGCTGAGACCGTCCTGGGTGCTCCTGTCGACATGCCCCTCAGGACAACCTTCTTCCCATCACTGTCTCTAAATCACATCTCCAAGGTTTGGTAGTTGGTGGTTATTTTACCCAAGGTGACCAACCACTGAACTCCCAAAACCACATCTATGTCTGATAGGTCAACCACATAAAACGTATCTCTCACGGTGTAGTTTCCAAACTTAATCTCCAAGTCTGGGACTCAGTCTAGACACTCCATTGTATGGCCATCTGCTACTGCGACATCAAATCCCTCAAACTCCTATGTCTGAAGGGCCCGTCTTGATACCAATGAAGCGTCAATGAAGTTGTGGGTGGCCCCACCATCTCTCAGGGCTATTTCCCACTACCCCTGAATAGTACCTTTGATATGGAGTGTGTCATAACTAGGTACACCAGAAAGGGTCTCTATGACTCCACCCTTTGCTTGTTTCTGTCTACTAGACTACTCAGGAGGCTATGGAACAACCAGTGGGTGGGCCCCTACCGATGTCGGTGGACTATGGGGAGGCTACTCCTCCGCCTGCTTTGGATCCTCCTCTGAGTTGGTGGATCCATTGTCCTTCTCCTCCTCCTCACTGTCCACACTGTCTATGGCCACCTCAATATAGTGAATCTCTCCCTTGCCCATGCACCTGTGGCCTGGGACCCAAGGATATCTACAGTTGAGAAAATATTCTTCCTCTTAAGCTCTTGCCTCATGTCATCATCCAAATTATCCTTACCCTTCCATTCCCTTTGCAATGGCTTCTGGTCCTGATCCTTCTGTGGTACAAAGGGTTTGGAAAAGGGTTTAGTTTTTGGCACTGAGTCTACCAAATCTCTAATGCATAGGATGGCATCCTGCAGGGTGTGAGGTCGATATGCCTTCACCCATCCTCTCAAGGGTTTTGTGAGCTCTTATGTGAATAACATGATCAATCGGGGCTCAGATATATCTGTCACTACCACTTCTACCCACTGAAACTCTGAGATGAATGCCTCTGCTATGCCAGTTTGTCTCAACTAGGCTAGATATCGAAAATGGATCTTTGGATCCCTCCTATCAAATCTGTCCATGAGTCTCTCTATGAAATCTTGGTAAGAGGTAATGTGATTGTGGCCCAATGTCACCAATCCATGATACCACCACTTGTGTGCTTCACCTTCTAAGTGTAAGGTGTCGAAACTGATGGCCTTTATCTTTGTCATCTGGTTGAGCTTGTAGTAGGTGTCAAGCTTATGTACCCAAGCTCTGGCAGTGCATTTGGACAATTCGTCAAAAGAAGTTATGGTGAGTTTACCAACTTTCCAGTTGAAATCAATGTTACACCCTTGCTACTGCTGTGACTGCGACCCTCCTCTCTGTGGCTCTCTAGGGCGGTTCCTGAGTCTGAGCCCACAATACTCGACTAGGGTCATATCCTGATGGAAGTCATGGCTCAATGTTGCATACTCTCTTCGATACTCTGCAATGTCCTCTACACAAGTGGGTGGTCTATGTGTTATCGTCATCTGTGTTGCTACTGGGGGTGCCCTCCGGAAACTGGGAAACAATGGTCGGGGAATCCTACTCGCAAGGTTGTATGTGCGAGTGGGTGACTGGGGTCTACTGTCTTCCCCTGAGTTCCCCTGTGCTGCATGTGGAGCTTGTGTCCCTGAAATGTCCACCATAGCCAATCTATCATCCACCTGAGCTAAGGACTGAGACATGGTCCGTTGACTAGCTAACATATCACTGATAACCCACATGAAGGTTGCCTAAGGTTCCATGGGGGCCTTACCACTGCCCTCTGGTTTCTCATATTTGTCACCTAGCAACCTCTCTGCTTCGTGCTCAGCCTCACGCTATACTCTTCTCTCTACTTCTCTGTGTGCATCTTCCTCTTCCTCTGAACTAGGAGGGAAAGGAGGAAAGTTAGGCTTGGGCCTTCTTTCCTTGTGCCTATTGTAAGTGACATATTCGTCACCTACGTGCTCACAACCATCTGGATCTTCTGCTGCACTCATAGTATTTAGTCACAGGCTAGCAGGACTAAAGCTTTGATACCACTGAAATATCCCTAATCCTGCTGATCAAGATATTTGCTACTGATCTAATGTTCTGTCTCACAGATCTGATACACTGGGGGTTTCTGAATGCATTTTATCTTCAGATTTGATACTCTAGGGGTCTTTGGATGCATTTCAGTTGTGTGTTTGAGATGTTTATGGTTATTGCATGTGCATGTTGTATAGTTATGATTTAAACAGTATATGGAGGATGCATGCAGAAATAAACAACATGAACCGCCCAATAATATATATTATGTGGCTCAAGCATGGAAATACAAAAACATACTGGAAATATAGAGTATATTCATTAGTTATATATCATGGATCGTCACTGGAATACAAGAAAATAGCATAAAAATACCCGTTATCAGAAGATGAATGCATATCTAATGCATGCACAGATAGATCGGAAAAATAGGCGATTCTGGAGAAGTACGGTAACCGCTACAAGATGGAAAACTTGTATGGAAGTTTAGACCCATCGGAATGAGCTAGAAACTGTCCCAATATAATCACCCTGGCCTCTAGACTGAAATGGATGAGTGACGAATGTCAAATCTGGTCTCTGAGGCACTGCATATCGACCCCTGGGGGGTTTACGCACCTCCTAGGACACTGGATGAGCCCTAAATGATTCCACCAATGGAATCAGCTGTTATAGGACTCAAAATGATTGTATCGCCAAATGAAAAATTGGGCTGGGAGGGTTTCCCCATATCTGCCCTGATACTCCGTTTGCAACCTCAAATGTCCTGCCGGAAGAGCTGCACCCTAAATGGTTGGATGATGCGCCCTGGAAGATTCCACCATCAGAATATGATGGGAAGTGGCTCAATCTAAGTGTCATGGTTGAATCTTAACTAGGTCGGAAATAAAATGCAATTTGAGCTCGGACCTTGTGCAACTCCACAAACCCTCAATCTGACTTGCACCCTCACTGACTGAGCTGCACACACTGCAACTGGATACTCCTGAATAGCATGGTGAAATACCTAGATGGTATCTCCGATGGGCTAGGGTGTGTCTCTCAACACTGAAACCGATCAATGGTGGTGGTTTCCTCTAGAAATACACAAAACAGTAAAGTCAACTCTCTTCCTCCTCTGGGAACTCTCAACATCAAATCATAACAATGCATAATGAGGAATTAGGTCAAACTCCTCCCTTTATACCTTTCTCGATATAATTCACCATTGACCTCACTTAAGCTAGGCGCTTTTCCCCCTAAGGTAAATAATTAATTAAATAAGTCCTCCTTTAACACCTTTTCATTCTAATTCTTCATTGACTTAGGCTTAAGTGACTTTTCCTAAGTTTTTTGGCTTAATTCATCATTTGGCCACCAAATCACCCTTATTTCTCCATCTTGTTCCCTGTTTGAGCTTGACTATAGTTTACGGGAACACATTGACTACTAAGTCACTCCCTACTGGAAAACTCTTAGGAACGGGACATCACATGTATGATCCTAAGATACTTTTTCCTAGGGTAAGGGAGCAGGCGCGAGACCCGTTCTTTTAGCTAGAAAAAAATATATCCTTGTCCAAGGACGGGGCTCAAAGCATTGACGACCTCGATTTTGATGCTTTGTTTGAACATAGTTTGTTCAGGTCTAGATCAGAAACCAACTTGGACCATATAGTTTTTGACGAGGAGAGGTTTCAATATCTAATCCCACAAGTTGAAAATCTCACTCAAGACATCCCGCAAATCCCAAACCCCCCTAAAGAAATGGACGTCAGATTCACCCTATTTTTTTTGCCTTCCCAACTGCATTATTTTCCCCAGAACTACAGCCAAAGGATCAAGTTCTATGACGCTGAAGGAAACATTTCATCCCAAAAGCATATGAATTGGTTCAACGATTTCGTTGACCTAGAAGAGGTAGACCATGTAGATGCAAAAATGAGGTTGTTCACGTAGAGTCTTTCATGGGATGTGAGAAAGTGGTTCAAAGCCTTCCCAACAACAAGCATTCAATACTTCGCCACATGTGAAACGTCTTTCATTACTATATGGGGAGACAAAAAGAATCCTTTGTAGCTGTTGATATAGTATAACAATATGAAGAGGGAGTTGGATGAGACGGTGCAAGAGTTCTCGACCCATTTCATGAGGGTTTACAAATCGATTCCTGTAGAAGTCCAACCACCTTGTGGGGCTATGCAGTTGCGATACATCGACTCCTTTGACAGTGATTTCACCTTGTTCTCAAGGGAGAGAAGATCTGCAAATTTAGACGCTATGATGAGTGACGCAATCGAAGTCAAGGTAAACCGGATGGCGTCGAGAAAGATAAAACAAAAATTCAACAGAGGTGGGAGGAAACCCCAACGTGATGCTCAACCATCGACCTCTCGACCCTCAAAGGACAAGTTCAACTTGATGATAAAGACAATGGAGAAACTGATGGAAAGAATGTCCTTGGGAAACAAGCCCACTACCTAAGAACAACATGATTCGTAGCCCATAAATCAGAACCCTAGAAGAGGTCCAGTCCTGCAGATCAGGCAAGGGGAACATAGAGACCTAGGTGACCAGCAGATAAGGACCCCATTCCATAAGAATTACGTGGAAGAATATTTTGATCAGATGTTTGAGGATCAAATGCATTGTTGCGATGAAAAGGACACACACATGTTCTTGACTAAGAGAGAGCATGATCAATACATGAGAGAAAATGATGACATTATGCTGGAGACAGATGACACGTTGTCTTGCGAAACAGAGGAATTCAGGAAAGGTTATCACAATGCCATCATGCAATTCCAAAAGAAATACAACCTTGGGAGTAAAAAGGCGTCCATAGAGCCTCAATAGAAAAATCCCTTAAGAGAGCCTCAACAGACAAATCTTGTAACGAAAAATCCAATGGATATCCCTTCCACAAGCCCACTGAAGCAAGACAAATCGACCAAGGATGCAATAGAAAAGGAGGAAGTTCCAAGGAGGGCGCCAGAAACAAGCTAAGAGACATGTGTCAAGGAGGTAGAAAAAATCTCTCCCCATTTTAACTTTGAGAACAAAATGGACAAGATTAAAATATTTGTCCCTTTCAACGAACTCATCAAGAAAGGAGAATATCAAGATCAAATTATTAAAATGCTAAAGATGGGGGGAACTCCCAACACTTTGAACATCCACGATGATCACCCTGCCATTTTGTTCGGTCTGTGAATGGAGGAGATGGGCGATACTGAGGACGTTCCCTTGTTCTATGTCAGTATCAAGGTCCACAATATGACCTTGCATAATGCCATCCTGGATTCGGATGCGTCGCACAATTTCTTGCCCAAAGTTATCATGGACGAGTTGGGCTTGGACATCACCAGGCCCTATAAGGATCGTTTTTCTTTCGATTCAAGGAAATTGAAATGTTTGGGTTTGATCAAAGATTTGGTTGTGTCTCTGGCCCAAATCCCTTCTAAGAATATGGTTATGGACGTGGTCGTGGATGATATACCCCATAAATTTGGCATGCTATTATCCAGGTCATGGGCCATGAAATTGAAGGGAAGTCTGCAAATGGACATGTCGTACACCACCATCCTTGTTTTCGGCCACCAAAATACATGGTAAGAAGTAAGACGCAACCGAATAACCACCCTATATACTCCATTGACACTGATATCGGCTCCTCCATATTTTACAATGACCCGAGTTTTGAAGAAGAAGAACCAACAACTCTCATGGATGTTGATGACAAAGCTACGCAACGAGAAACAAAGTGCACAACCCAAGGAACTGCATGAAGAACGAGATGTGGAACATGAGTTTCTATGGAGCCGTCATTAAGGAAGGATCAAGGGTCAGCGTATGGATAAGTCCTCCCAAGGTAGGCATAAAACTCTGCTCATACATACTCACTTTCGATTGCACTAATAACATGGCTGAGTATGAGGTGTTGATTTTGGGCCTGAGAGTTTTTAAAGAATTGGGCAAAAAGAGGATAGTGGTGCATGGAGACTCTGAGCTTGTTATAAACCAAGTAAAAGGCATATATCAATCCAAGAACCCTAGACTGAGAGCGTACAGAAACCTAGTGCTAGATCTCCTCGAAGAATTCTCGGAGTATATAATTTATCGACGATCCCAAGGGGGTAGAATCAAATTGCGGATGCCTTGGCCACCTCGGCCTCAGTTTTTAAAATTCCCATTTTTCCAAACAGAAAGTATGAGATCAAAGTCAAACATAGGCCGACAGTGCCCGATAATAACAAGTATTATCAAGTGTTTGAGGATGACAAACAGGTGGAGAGATTTCTCCAAATGAGCGACAAGTTCGCTAATATAAACATTGATGACGAATGTTACTGCGACGAAGATGAAAGCGCAGAGGCGCACAGTGACGATGACCCTTTCCAGAACCAGATAGATGGAAAGGACATAGTACAACTAAAGAATAATATCATCCCAAAAGGATTAGTTCTATTGGAAAATCTTTTTGATGAAAACGATGTGGCTAGAAATCCCAAGATAACTGCAAACGACAAGGATGTCGAGGATTGTAATACTGAGACCTAGAAGAATCCAAAGATAATCAAATTATCAAAGATGCTCAATCCATAGGTTAAACAAGATTACATCAAGCTCATGAAGTATTTCCTTGACGTTTTTGCTTGGAGTTATGATGATTTGAAATTTTATGACACCAAAGTGATTCAACACGTCATTCCTCTAAAAGAAGACCAAAATCCTTCCAAGAAAAAGATGAGACAAATAAATCCCCTACTGTTGTCGCTAGTTCAAAAGGAGGTAAAAAAACTTTTCAAAGCCAAAATTGTCGTTTCTTTAAGGTTTTCGAAATGGGTTGCAAATCTGGTGCTTGTAAGGAAAAAGAGTGGCAAAATAAGGTTGTGCGTAGATTTTCAAAATTTGAACAAAGTGTCCCTCAAGAACAACTACCCACTCCCTTAGATGGGCTATATCCTACAGAAGGTAGTTGGGTCCCAGAAGATGTTTATAATGGATGGATTTTTAGGTTACAATCAGGTCATGGTACACCCAAATGACCAGGAAAAGACAACTTTCACGACACCCTGGGGGACGTTCATGTACGCTAAGATTCCCTTTGGCCTGATGAACGTTGGAGCTACTTTTCAACGGGTGATGGATATAGAATTTGCAGAGGAGAAAGAAAAAATTATCATGATCTATCTGGACAACATAACAATGTACTCCGACTCTGACGAACAACACCTCGATCATTTGAAGAAAGTTTTCCAAAAGTGCAGGAAGTTCAACATATCTTTGAATCTGAAAAAATCACATTTTGGAATGGAAGAGGGGAAACTATTGGGGAACATCATTTCGAAAGAAGGTATAAACATAGACCCCAACAGGGTTGAAGGAATCCTAAAAATCATCACTCTGAGCAGCAAGAAGGAGGTGCAGTTCTTCCTAGGAAAGGTGAGTTTATTGAGAAGATTCATCCCGAACCTAGCAGAAATTATAAAACATATCACCTGCATGCTCAGAAATGAGAACAAGATCAAATGGAACCTTGAAGCGAAAAAATCATTTGAAGGCATCAAGATAGCACTGACCAAAGGTCTCGTGTTGGCTAGGCTTGGACTTCATGAAGGACTTCATCCTGTTCTCGTTCACCTCAGAGCATACCATTGTTGGTGTATTGTTACAGAAGGACGATCAGAACTTTGAGAAACCTATAGCCTACTTCAGTAGGACACTAAGGGATTCCCCACTGAGGTATGATATTATAGAGAAACAAGCATATGCCTTAGTGAAATCCCTAAAGGAGTTCATAACTTACATATTACACTCCCACATTATTGCTTACGTGCCCAACAATTCAGTCAAGGATATCCTAACTCAGATTGACCTTGATGGAAGAAGAGGTAAGTGGATCACGGGCATGTTGGAATACGACCTCAAAATAAATCCCACAAATTTGATCAAGGGACAAGGCCTTGCAAAGATGATGGTGCAATCGAACTGCGACATTTTGGGAATCAACCTCGTCGCCGATTTGTCAGAGAATCCTCAGGAATAAACAACCACGCAGGTGGCTCAGAAGTTCATCGATTCACCTTAGTATATAGATATCATTTATGTGTTGAGAAATCTGCAAGCTCCCTCAGGGTTAAGTAAGACCAAGGCCAGATTCTTAAAGATCAAATCTGTTAAGCTCTGCATCTTGGATAACTCGTTGTATTGGAAAGATCCAGGAGGGATATTGTTGAGATGCATACTAGAAGATGATGCAGAATAGGCCATCAGAGAATTCCACAAAGGTGACTACAGAGGACATCACTACTGGAAAACCACTACACATAAAATTCTAAGAGCGGGTTACTATTGGCCCAGCATCTTCGCAGATGTGTAGAAAGAAGTTTCTAGTTTCCATGAGTGTCATATTTTTTATGGAACGAGGAAGCTGCAACCCCTGCCATTGAAACCAATCTCGGTTGAAGCATCGTTCATGAAATGGGGTCAGGAATTTATAGGAGATATTCATCCACCATCCTCGGCATAGAACAAATGGATACTTATAGCCACAGATTATTTCACAAAATGGATCGAAGCGATTCCAACAAAGAAGGCCACTAACATGGTCATCATTCAGTTCTTGGAGACCAATATCCTATCTAGGTTCGGGTGCCCTATCAATATCATCACAGATAACGTGGTTGTATTAAAGTCTAAGAAAATGGAGAAGTTTTGCAAGGACTACAATATAACCCTGGGACATTATACAACATATTACCCACAAGGTAATGGGTTAGCAGAATCGTCTAATAAGAGCTTAACCAAGATCATCAAAAGACTCTTGCAGGACAATAAGAAGGCCTGGCATAAGAAACTTATTTATGCACTATGGGCAGACAAAGTCACTACCAAAATGTCCATCTCCACGTCACCATTCCAAATTGTGTATGGTGTGGACGCAATTTTCCCTACCTTGCTGGGATTGTCCATCAGGAAGTTGTTGCAAGATTAAGAGGCTGAGCCAGACTATACATAGAGAAGGATAAATCAATTGATTCACATGCAACAGATGAGGGAGAAAGTCTACAATCGATTGTAGCTTCAACAGGTGAGGATGAAGAAAACTTTCAACAAGCACTCTAAACAAGAGGAATTTTAGGTGGAGTATCTAGTACTAAAGTGGGATGTGAGAAATGAAGATAAGGGAAAGCAAGGAAAATTCGATCATCTTTGGATGGGCCCGTTCAAAATCTGTGTGTATTGTGGGAACAACACATATCTGTTAGAAGAACTTAATGGAGAGTCCACTGGTTGGGGGGCTATAAACGACATGTTCCTCAAACATTATCTGGTGCAGTAAGTCCGTTTAAATCTCATGTCATTGTAAATAGTCATTTTATTTTTTGTTTTTTTTTGTTTTCAAAGAAGGCCTTTCGAGTCAGTATGTCAGTAGAAATTGAAGCCCGAAGTGAAGGCCCTGAGTTTATGCTGAATCTGGTCGAAACTGTGTCCAGAAGGTTTAGGTTGTGTTTTTTGTTTTTTGTTGTTTCAGAGTTTGGAAGTTGAATAAGGCCCAATGGTCAGGCACCTAGTCTATTGTTCTTTGCCACCTAACTGGGAGGATAGCAATCCCCGTTGGAGCTAGTTGTTAGCGTCATCATTTTTTCAGTTAGAGTTGGTCTTAGTCGAGTCAGATTTCATGTGTCAAAGCGTGTGAGGTCAGGTACCAAAAATCGAACAGGTCGAAGTCAACAAGTGGTCAGTTGTCCCTTGGAGTCGAGAAGAGATTTCATAACCAAAGCATGTGTAAGGGGTAAAGGTATTTTCCCAAAGAGTCAAGTCCTTTCAAAAAAGAAGGTCTTACGTGCCTAAGGTCGAGGCAAGTTGTTAAATAGAAGTCACTTTGGCAGACAAAGTGACCATCATTAGCTCATTATGAAGTTATAAAGAATGAAAAATCATGATGTTCGTATCACATATTCCCTGCAACTCTTACTAGTTGTACTTCGCACACTCTGAAGTGTACCTGTCGCATGGATGTACTACAAAAATCTTCAAGCTCACTCTGAAACCTCCAGTCACGATAAATTCAGTGTCTCCCTGAACGCTTCCATCTCTTGCCTGCCCGATTATAAATTCTGAATGCTCTACATGCATTATGTTCATCAGTCAAGTTTATGCATCGCCTCTTAATATTCTCGCAAGCCCAGTTCAATTGAGATTATCGCCTTTGGCTCACACAAAATCCACCGTGCGCATAACCAATATGTGTTGCACCATGATGACATCCTAGAACATAAGGAAAGGTGCATGAAGTGGGAGGAATGATAGGCCTGAGCCTCAAAGCTTGACGTTGGTCAACGAAGATCTAGAGGTTAGGGTGTCATTTGAGAAGGTCAGATGCATGACCTTTTGCAGAAAAATCCAAGGATTCAACATGAAACTAGCAAAGCAGTTCGTACTCAGGTTCGCCAGGTCCCGCACGGTTATTGCATGTGTCGTTTTCCAGGTGATAGAGGAAACCCTGTCGGCCATGAAAGAGATCCCTTCGCATGGTGAAAGGTGGTTTAAATGAATGCCTTTGGATGCATGGTGTTACGAATAATTCATCAAGCGATACTGTTTAGGTGAGAAATTCGAAACAGGCGTTCCAAGTAGATATTTGCAGGGGCCCTTTCGAAAACTCATGGAAGTAATTAGGAAATATTTCACCTGTGAGGGAAGGTTTGACATAACACATTTGCATCACATTAGATTGTTGATGCACTTCACAGGGAGGAGGCCATTAAATCTTCCCTTTTTCTTGCACCAAAGCCTCCGAGAAATGGCAGACAACACCCGAGATGAAGAAGATCAGCCGAAGAGGAAAATATCGCATGTATCGTTGATTAAATTACTGATGGTGGAGGAGTTAAAGTGATTGGGAAATAAATGGGATTCATTTGTACTTGCAACAGGCATCCCCAAGAAACTAAAAGGAGATTTACCTCTACCTACAGAAAGGGTAACATCGCACCACATGGAGGTTGAAGAGGGAAGGGCTACGGAGGAAGGAAGGATGTTGGAAGCCCTATCCCCCCAATAACCAATAACCCAGAGAAGGGGCAGGCCAAGGAAAAGCAAGGAATATGGGGAGACCCGAGTCCCAAGCAAGCCATGCACAAATTCAGCTACCAAAGAGTTACTCATGTGCGTTATTCGGCTGGAGCCCATCAAAGGCACAAGTCGAGAAAGTTGGGGAAGAAGGAGGAGGACAAACACCAAAAGCGCAGATGTTCATGAGTTGTCGCAATAGCTGATGCAAGCGCAGCTCGCAATTGATGAGCTATACCAGGAAAACAGAGAGCTGAGACAATAGGTAGCAACAAAGACCCTCAAAGTATTAGCATCACAAGGCCGCGAGGGAAACATGACTTGGCTAAAGAGACAGCTCAGGGAAGTGCATGATACGATCATACGGCTACACGAAACACAAATGGTGTCAGAATAAATGAATGTGAAACAATTCAGGGAATGTGAACCGACCATGGAGAAAGTTCGCATGGTTCAAGCCAATGTGTGGAAGAATTTGAAGGGGAACACGGTTATGCAAAGGCAAGTGACGAACTTGAAAAGGCGAAACTAGTCTCTCAAGAGAAAGCTTCAACTATCTAAACTGAAAACGAGACCAGACGCATGATCGACCGACTCTATTTTTTGTCTCCTTAGACATGGCGCAGACTTGGACTTTGACAGATACTTATGTGAAAAACATACGAGTGCAATGATGGAATCTCATCCATTGCGAAGGACAGGTGTACGTTAAACATGTGACAATTTGAAGAGAGGCATTGTTCCCTAGCTCAGGTCATCACTTTGGAGGCACCTGCAATGGTCTGCAGTCACCTACCACTTGCACACGCCATCAAACGATCGCGCGCCAGAGATCAAGGTCGTTACAATGTGTGGTAGGGGTCTAATAGAACACTTGATCGTCCAGATGCTCTGTCAAGGGAAAGCATCGGCACATAATTCTCTAACAATGAGATCTTGTTGATGACTGAAACGTCACGACAAAGACGAGCGACTATGATGTGGTCGAGTATAGTCAGTTTCCATTTTTAGCAAACTGCCAATTGAAGAGCCATCTGACATAGAGTAGTTGAAACCTAGTTTCTATGGATAGTAGTTAGAGAACAGGGTAGCCCAAGCGGCACACCCTTGTCTATATATTCCATCTTTTCAATGTAAGCCAGGTTGGTTGGCAAAACAATGTAACTATTGATTGTAGTTTTTTTATCCGATTGAAACTTAATGCAAAGTCCTGAAGCTTTGATGAAAAGATTCTAACAGTGGTAGTCTGATGTATTGTATTATTTCTTTGCGAATGTGTTTCCTGTTCTCTTTATATTCACATCTGCAATTTCTGTCTAAATCAAAACGTGATTTTGAATCTAGAATTCATCGCGCAGTGCTCTAGATTCATGCCATTTAGACAAACCGTGTTTCTTCTAAGTTAACTATGAATTCATCCCCAACGGTGCTTCGAGTTTCTTCATGTGTTTTTCTCTCTCCACACACAATGATTTTTAACTGAAGATTGTTGCTCATTTAGCCTTTATCCTCACGAGTTCATTCACTGAGTCATTTGTTTCTATCGTTTTTCTTAAATCGGCTCCATAGCCCAAGGTCTTTCTTCCTTTCGCCAATAGAACCATAAAATATTGTTTAAAGGTGTTAAATCTAGCCCAAAGTTTAAAGTTATATCCTGTACAGAGATGAAGTCTCCAGAGAGAGCCCTCTCCAGGTCCGAAAGGCTAGTTTTGAACCTCAAATTTGGTTTGTAGGTTGCCTCTGTCATTCATTTTCATAACTGAACGAAGTTTACAGAACAATAACAAGTTCCACCTATCTCAGTGCCAACCCTTTTTCATGTTGAATGAGAACACTTAGTGCCAACCCTTTTTCATGCTGGATGAGTTCCACTTGTCTCAGTGCGAACCCTTTTTCATGCTGGATGAGTTCCACCTATGTCAGTGCCAACCCTTTTTCACGCTGGATGAGAACACTCTGTGCCAACCCTTTTTCATGCTGGATGAGTTCCACCTATCTCAATGCCAACCCTTTTTCATGCTGGATTAGAACACTCAGTGCCAACCCTTTTTCATGTTGGATGAGTTCCACCTATTTGAATGCCAACCCTTTTTCATGATGGATGAGAACGCTCCCTTTGAAGAGGGACCACACCAATATTCTTCCTAAAGTACTCAAACTTCATCCTCAACAACAACTTGGTAAACATGTCTGCAACCTGATCCTATGTAGTCATGAAACTGGAGCCTCACTACTCCCTTTTGCACCATATAGTGATACTTGATTTTGATATGCTTCGAATTATCATGAACCATTGGGTTCTTCTTGAAAAATTTAGACAACTTTGGTTGTCGCACAAGATACCGGTCACCTCCATCGCAATATCGAATAATCCACTCAGCAATTTCCAAAGCCACACTACTTCACGACTTACAATACTAGTTGTTATATACTTTACCTTTGTTGTACTGAATGCCACTGATGTCTGCTCCCTTCTCAACCTTGAAATCACAGTGATTACATATTAAAACAACATCTCAATGTACTCTTTCAATCCACTACACTCCTTTCCCAGTCAAAGTCTATATGCTCCCTATTAAGCTTGATTCCCTCTGAGGTTATATAGTCTTCGAAGTCATCTGCTCCCTTTGCATGTGTTGACCTCCTCTTCTTCTTCATTACATGGATGTGAACAACTCTATGTCTAGATAGTCTTGCTTCATATTGCTTCCTGTGACCGTCATTATGGCTCCTCATAGCTATTACCTGTGACCTTTCCATAACAGGAAACAAGAACCACAAAAAACATCTCCTAGAGGAGATCAATTTATCTTTTGCACAACTATATATAGTGACCCTCTAAATGATACATCTTCTACTATGACCAACACACTTCCATCATATACTCGATGTCATATGGCTAACCATGTTTATTTTCTAGTGTTAAATTAGATAAGCACAATTTTCCACAAGTGGTAATTACTTCCAATGTTATTACTTTAGTAAACTCTAGAACATCACAAGTAATTACACTCAGAAAATTTCAACTACTTAGAAAATTCGGTCTCTTCCGTAGATCACTTCCCACCTGTGAGAGAGAAAAAAATATGTGTGTCTATTGTTGTGTATTTCAAGTGTCTTTTTACATTAATATTAAATTGATCCAAAGAGACACGTCTTCTTTGAAAATTAAATTTATTTTTCTTTATTATAAATAGTTGTGGAATACCTCTTGTAACTACCCAAAGATTAAATTGGTTATAATCCATCCACATAGTAATTGACTTTGTTAAATTGTTCCTCCATAATTCATGCGATTCTTTGCATAAATTAAGGTAGAAGTAAATAAGTAGTACATTCCTCATATTTAGGTAATTGAACATTTTTACTAGAAATTACTGGATTGTAACAACTCTATAAATACTCCCAACATTTTACTCTACTCTCATTTTCCCGGGCCCTCCTATGAGGGAGTCAAGCCCAATTCCGCTCCGATACCATGTTGAATTTTTATATGAGATAATATTGTTACAATGATGATTGTTCCATTTATATAGAACATATGGTGATTATCCATGAAAGGATGTGTCCCTTGGATAATNTGTGTGTGTGTGTGTGTGGAAGAATGTCTTCTCTATGTTGTTCAAACATCAACAAAAAAAATGTTTTTTTTTTTTTAATTTGTCTCCAACTCCTTGGAAGCATAAAGAAAAGTATGATTCATAATTAAGAATTATAGAATGGTGCATAAGTGGACATTATGAATTGAAGTGTCTGGTTATCCGAACCTAGGTCAAGTGGTTATTACATGTGTCCTTCACAACAAGGCACTAAATCATGTCCTCCATAGTAAGAGAGATGTTTATGGAAGGACTACAAATAATGAAGCATACTTTATTTCCCTTGTTGAAGGGATAAAAGTAGCCAAAAATTATGGTGCCAATGATATTGCGGTCTTCACCAACTCAAAATTGATATGTAACCAAATGAAAGGAATTTATCAAGTTTGAAATTATAATCTAAAACCTCTTCATAAAGAAGCAATCATCATTGCTTCTCAATTTTAATCTTTAACCATAATTACCATGTGGATATTATTAGGATGTCTAGTGATCTAGTGTCCATAGTAGTGTACTATGGGTGAGGGTGTCGAAGATGATTTAGTATCAACATCTGTTCCTACAAAATTCATTGATGAACATCAATATAGATACCCAATGTGAATTATTTATTATTATGATTGTTGTGGTGTCTCTCATGGAATCATTGTTTCACTAAAGAACCCATAACTCTACTACATTTTTTCAACCTATAATAACTAGGGTCTCTTGTATGGTTGACAAGTTGAACAAGGCTTTGTAATTCCAAACTTATATAGTTTCCATCTCAAAATTTACTTTTGGCTCTTGTAGTTGGAAAAATGAATGATAAAGAGATTACCATTTTTTCCTACTTGATATTATGAGTTTATTTCCATTTCAATTTTAAGTAGTGCATGAATCTTTGCACCATGTCAAAATGGATAGCCTTCCTTCCTCCCAAGATCATCCCTATTTTTTTTTAATATCGGAGGACCTCAAAATTTAATTGAAAGGAAACACATATTTACCTAGAGGGCTAGTGTATGAATACATTCCCAGATTGGCTCAAATCCTGCTTGCCACATGAACATGGAGAGAGATGTGTTAACCCAAAACTAGGGGGCATCCATCATTATCTTATTTATTTCTTGAGCTTATTTGAATACAAACTTTTATTGGTGATCTCATATGTGAACCTTTGAAATATATCCTAGCACATCCTCTCATGAGAGTTTAACCCATTTAATGAGATTTGGTTCCTTCTACCTGTGATTGAAGCAACTAGTGAGGGATTGCTCTATATAGAGGATGACTTTTCCCTCGAAGAGGGTTGGATCCACCATAACCTTCATTTTTTTCCTATTATTTTAACACATTTAGCCTTTATTTTTATACTTTTTAATGAGTCTTGTGTAGGATGTGCAAAGGAATGAATGAAGAATATGTGGCATGTGTCTTAAGTTGGTCCAATGGAAGGGATTTGTGGATGTCCTTGGATAGGGAAATATTTCTTCAATTAATATTCTTGGAAATAATCATGATAGGATCGATCAAGGGTGTTGTGTACATTGTTGGGTGAAGAATGGTTAAGGGAGATTATCGATTGACATAGGGTCACTGAGGTCAAGGGGAATGTTGGGGTGGAAAAATAACCTAGTAATTTTTGTGGAGGATGTGCACATTCAATATGGGGCAATAAAGACCTGATTGCATATACTGATGTACCTTGACAATGGTTGAGGGAGGACTAACTTACATTGATTTGATGAACTGGTCTTACTTGGATCCACAACCCTAGTGACACCATTTTCCTTGCTAGAGCTCTCCTCTTAAATACAAATGGAATACACTAATATGAACTTCATGCATTTGTATATAAATATACTTGAATTATTTATATATATGTGTGTGTTTGTGTGTGTTTCACTGTGATATGAAACAATACAAATTGTTGTTGCTGTAATCTTAAAGAACAAATTTTGTTGTCAAAAAGTTTAATAATGTCAAGTTTGAAAAGGTAACACTTGATTTTTCTCATATGTATAGTTTGTAAAAAAAAAACAATTTGGTCCTTTATATACATTAAAATTAACCCTGCAATAAGAGATAGAAAGGGAGAGTTCCAAATAATATATGGATGTGCATTTGTAGGGATGGGAAGTAGAGCTCAAAAACTATGATGCAATCTAAGTGTAATTTGTTTGTTGTCAATGGGATTCATTTACTTGGTAACATTGAATGAGGATTAAAAAAGTTTTGGTTTCATAGGTATAACATTTCATCCTTGAAAAACATTCAAATTACATTCCCAATGTTGGGTATGTGTTATATTATTTTCTTGTGTGTGGGGGGGCGGGTGTGTCAGATTAGATGATACTCCCCTAGTAGTGGTGTACATGTGCGTTGGACGTTTCCCGAAGGTGGGCCATGATTGGAACCCCTTCTTAGATGGATCCATTAGGGTTCAAGGAAACACCTCCAATTTGTTTTTGGGGCGATTGTTTCTATTTTAGTGGTTACACTATTTTTAGCGGTTTTCTAAATTAATCCCAAATTAAGGGATTAGGGTTTTGGTATATGAGAAATACCTAGAATATTGTATATATTGTATTTTGAATGGTGAAATTAATACAATGAAGAGTTGAGAAGTGTGGCACTGAGGAAGGCTCATTTTATCCCAGTTAATGGTTTCCAACATAAATCATTGGGTAATGTGTGTATGAACCATTGATTAATTTTTGTTTTAATTAAGAATCTATGTGCATTTATTTACTTCATAGGTTTAAAACTTATGTGTGGTATCAGAGCACAATTTTGGATTCAAGGTGATCCCTTTGTTGCTAATGGTTTGGCTTGGTCTTGATAGATCAAGTTTATCTTGGGTTTGTGATAAAGCTAGGTTTAGTGGGATGTTTTCAATGGTGATTCATGTGTTGAAAAATAATGACGAGCACTTCTAGAATCAATATTGAGACGATCAAATATTTGAGCTATGGAAGCTCAACATGGAGGACCTTATTGTAGACAAATAGCAGTGGATCATTGTGGATCCTCGTACAGAACCTACCAGTACAAAATATACTAGTACACAACCTACTGGTACAAAATCTACCGATACATTGAAACGATATTGGGAGAAGATAGATAGAATAGAAAGGAGTACAATTCAACTCTTCCTGGTAGATTTACTGTCACTGAATTCTTCGGGAGAACCTATAGACAAGGAACTATGGGAAAAGTTAGGGAATTTGTATCAGTCAAAGTCCCTGGTAAATAAGTTGTTTCTTAGAAAGAAGTTGTATCATATTAAGATGGAAGATGGATATTTTTTGATAGAGCATATAAATGCCTTCAATACTTTGGTAAGTCAACTTTTCTCTATTGATATTAATCTTGCAAAAGAAGATAAGTGTATTACATTGTTATGTTCTTTGCTAGACTACCGAGATAATATGGTCGTAGAAATTGGTAGTACCACTCAATGTGCATTGAAGTATGAGGATGTAGTTGCATCCTTGTTATCGAAATATATGAGGTGGAAAATCATGGATAGTCAGAGAAAAAATTCTTTATTTTTAAGAGGTTGTCCCCAAGATAGGAACAAAAATAAGTCTTTGGGGGGAGATTTAAATCTAGAGGTGGATCTAAATATCCAAAAAAATATTTGAGGAAATGTTGGAAGTGTGGTACAACTGGGTATTATAAAAATATTGCAGGTCTAAGAAGGTTGATAAAACAAAGGGATACGATGATGCCTCTTCCACAGAGGAAAAAACCTCCACTGAAGAAGGAGGTGATCTATACCTAGCATTAAAAAGTATGTATGCAGATCATGGTGTATGGTTGATCAAATCAAGTGCATCATTTCATATGAATCCTCACAGGGAGTGGTTGTGTGAATATGAAAATTACAATGGTGGTGATGTCTTCCTAGGAGATGAATCGACAAAAAAAATCATGGGATGTGGAAGGGTTAAGTTGTTACTAAAAGATGGAAGGATTAGAACTGTCCCTAGCGTTTTTCACATTCCAAATATGTCTAGGATCCTAATATATGTAAGTAAGTTGGATGAAGAAAGTGTGGATACTTTATTAGGAAAGGGCACTTGCAATATGGTATGGGGAGCAATGGTGTTGATGAGGGGAGTTCCACATGGAACTAGAACTTTGTACAAGTTGTTGGGAAGTACTTATACTGATGGGTGTAATAGTTCTATTGTCTATGAGAAGATAAATAAATAAGACAAGATCCATACTATCCATGGAAAAAATACCATGCTATGGCATCAAATACTAGGATATATTGTAGAAAAGGACCTTAAAACACTACACAATAAAGTTTTGGTTGAAGGTATGTCTAATTGCACCATGGATTTTGATTTCTGTGAACATTGCATACATGGCAAACAAAATTGAGTAATATTTCCATCTAGTGCTACAAGATAAAAGGGGATCTTAGAGTTGATACACATTGATGTGTTTATACCTGTTCCTATTCCATCACTAGGTAAATATATGTGTTATTTTTCATTCATAGATGATTTCTCAAGGAACACGTGGATTGATTTTCTTAGGAAGAAATATGAGGTATTTGATAAATTTAAAGAGTTTAAGGCTCTGGTTTGGAACTTTGTACAAGTTGATGGGAAGTATTTATACTGAAGGGTGTAATATTTATATTGTCCCTGAGTAGAGAAATAAAGAAGACATGATCCATACTCTCCCTGGAAATAATTCCATGCTATGGCATCAAAGACTGAGACATATTGGAGAAAAGGGCCTTCAAACACTACACAATAAAGGTATGGTTGAAGGTATGTCTAATTGCACCATGGATTTTGATTTCTTTGAACATTGCATATATGGTAAATAGAATCAAGTAAGATATCCATATGGTGCTACAAGAGTAAAGGGGACCTTAGAGTTGATACACATTAATGTGTTTAGACCTGTGCCTGCTCCATCACTAGGAAAATATGTGTATTATATTTCATTAATAGATGATTTCTCAATGAACATGTGGATTTATTTTCTTAGGAAGAAATATGAGGTATTTGATAAATTTAAATAATTTAAGGCTCTAGTGTGGAACTCTTTACAAGTTGATAGGAAGTACTTATACTGATGGGTGTAATAGTTCTATTGTCCATGAGCATAGAAATAAAGAAGACAAGATTTATACTGTCCTTGGAAATAATTCCATGTTATGGAATCAAAGATTGAGACATATCAGAGAAAAGGTCCTTTGAACACTACACATTAAAGGTATGGTTGTAGGTATGTCTAATTGCACTATGGATTTTTATTTCTTTGAACATTGCATATATGGTAAACATAATTGAGTAAGATTTCCATCTAGTGCTACAAGAGAAAAGGGGATCTTAGAGTTGATACACATTGATGTGTTTAGAACTGTTCCTATTCCATTATTAGGTAAATCTATGTATTATCTTTCATTCATAGATAATTTCTCATTGAACACATGGATTGATTTTCTTAGGAAGAAATCTGAGGTTTTTGATAAATTTAAAGAGTTTAAGGCTCTGGTGTGGAACTATGTACAATTTGATAGGAAGTACTTATACTGATGGGTGTAATAGTTCTATTTTTCATGAGTAGAGAAATAAATAATACATGATCCATATTGTCCCTGGAAAGAATGACATGCTATGGCATCAAATATTGGGACATATTGGAGAAAAGGGCCTTCGAACACTACACAATAAAGGTATGGTTGAAGGTATGTCTAATTGCACCATGGATTTTTATTTTTGTGAACATTGCATATATGGTAAATAGAATCAAGTAGGATCTCCATCTAGCACTATAGGAGCAAAGGGGATCTTAGATTTGATACACATTGATGTGTTTGGACTTGTGTATGTTCCATCACTAGGTAAATATGTGTATTATGTTTCATTAATATATAATTTCTCAAGGAACAAGTGGATTTATTTTCTTAGGAATAAATCTAAGGTATTTGATAAATTTAAAGAGTTTAAGGATCTAGTGTGGAACTCTGTACAAGTTGATGCAAAGTAATTATACTAATGGGTGTAATAGTTATATTGTCCTTGAGCATGTAAATAAATAATACATGATCCATATTGTCCTACAAACTCTACAAGAGGATGCTCTTGAATGGTATAATTCATTAATGCCTAACTCCATTACCAGTTGGGATGTACTAGCTAGAAACTTTGTTTATTTAAGAGTTCATTCCATATGTTTTTTCCCACCCACCCTCTCCCACATGGACAAAAAAAGATAAAATGAATGATTTAGAAGAAGAATATCATGAAACACTACAAGACTTTTCTGGATCAAATCTTGTTGCTAAGAATGAAGGAAAGAGTTCCAAAGACCAAGAAAAGGATATCAATTTCTCATATAATCCATATGAGGAAGAAATTAAAGAGTCTCCACCAAATATGCAAGAATAATTCATCCAAAATAAAGAATAATTGATGGAAGAAATGAATCTTGAGAAGAATGATGAGCAATATCACCTTTACAAGAAAGAAGAGTCTTTTAAATATATTTTTGATGAATCAAGAAACTTGGAAGTGGTTGGAAATAAGGAAAATGATGAATGTAATGTTATGTTAAAAAATCATCATCCAATCAAATAAAATAGTATTATTGAGCAGCCAAGAATTGATTTCATTTAATTATGGTTCCAAAGCATTGTTGGCCAAACAATGCAATCAAATCTTCACCATACTTGGTATAATTTTTCTCTTGTACATATTGAGAGTGTCGCTGACTCATTGGTACAATTCCCAACATATCTCATAATTTTGGAGTTCATTCCACAAATTAGATCAATGCTTGAATGACTCCATTGGAAATATGCCTACACCTAAGGTGCCCCTTTCTTTCAAGTAAGTTAGGGTAGGTAGATCATGTATGTATATATTTTGTTTCTTTAGTTCAATTTTGCATAATAAGGCATTCTTTGTATTGAAGTTTGAAGATAACTCCATGAAAGAAGAATAATCATAAGAGTTCATTTTGAAGATGACTCCATATCCCAATGGAGAAGGCAGTCGATCTTGAGATTCTGGTGTTCTCAGTAACCCATAGGGGGTCACTGTCCTGCAGTTGGAGCCAGTTGTTGACCAAAATTTGGTCATCTGTATTTTCCTTCTCTTGGATTCATAAAGGCATTGATATCAAACGAAGACATTTTTTGAACTTTTATAAGTTCACTCTGCAACCCTCAGTCTCAGCTTCATCATGCACTTTTTAGATCATAAATTTGTTTCTGTATACCTAAGTTATTCAAGATCTGGTCTAAGGGTCCGAAGGAGAGATTATGAAGAATTTTTATAAGTATCATGTTCTCCTCTCCATTTTTGAATTATGAAGTACTCTCATCACTTATTTCCCTCAGCTTCCATCTCCACACTTAACCATCTTTCTCTTTCACCACTCTTCTCCATATGCTCCACTAGTCTCTACACTTAGACATTTTTAGGACTCTTCCTTCATATCCTCATCAGCTTCGCGTGTTGGAGGACTCATACATTCCATTATATTCTCACACTCTCTCACTTTCCAACCCTTTATCTACATATTACACTCTCTACCTCTGATGCCTACATCCCCCCCCTTACCTCCCTTCTCATTCAAAAATTTAACACTTAGTCATATTTCAGTGATCCGTGGGTTGGTGGGCTTTCATCCCCATCCAATTTACTATGTCACAGGTCTGACTGACCACCTTGTGATATTATACTTATCCTTTTTTCCAACTTTGTGGGGTTGAGCGTTCATTCTCCAAGTTCTGTGATCTCTATTTTGCACCCAAAATTTCATGATCCTCATTACAACCATCATATTTTTTGCAAGTGTCGAACCCTTGAGTATTTTATTTCTCCTACATGCAAGTACAACCGACTTCTTTTATACACTTATCTTACTTTTATCACCACATAACCACAGGTTTGTGGATTCTCGGGTTCACGGTTTTATGAAAAGGTTCATCTTCAAACTCTCTCTCGTCCGTCCCCGCAACCTACAAACTACCCTTCTAACTTCTGCTATCTACAAATCATACCCCTTCCCCTAACTCACGCTTTTGCATTCTCTCTTTTACTTAACCATTATTCCTAAGTTTTATCCATTTAAACCATGAACCAATAAGAACATTAAGCATGGAAGCATGGAATTGTGACACATGGCAACTCGTGGAGGGAGACACGTGGAATATTATTATTGGAGCATTACACATGGAAGCATACAAAAAGAGAGACACATGGCATGATCTTATTGGATGAATCATCATGGTGACTGGGCGTGAGGTGGACGACGACATGATTCCAAAAAAATATTATTTTATTCGACAATTTTCCAAGGGTTGAATCCTCCATGCTCCATAATTTCTTATGTTCTCGTGTTTATTGCCAAGTGTATCAAACACTTAGTATTATATATCATGAAGAATATAATATCCCAATGCATGTGGGATAGACTTTCAAACCAAAAAGTTGAATTTTATGAAGGGAAGCACAAAATTCATCCAAGGTCCCAAATTTTCCCATCAATTCTGATCGATGGTGGTTGAGTGTTGATCTTGAAGAGGCCATAACTTGAGCTTTGGGTGTCAGAATTGTGCAAATTTTATACCGTTGAAAAATATTTCAACGTCAAATATGGTGGTATAGGTTTCAAGTACTGAAAGTGGATATACTTTTCTCAGAAATTAAAATATAAGTCAGCTGCATTTTTAATGGGCCTGCGTGACAACTCAACTTCACGAGATCATATCTTGAGATCCAGGAAATGGATTTGCGCAAATTTTATATCGTTGGAAATATAAGACAATGAAGATCACATCAGAAGTGATTTCCATGGTTAAAAATTTGATTGTCATTCCCATAAAATTAAAACATAGTCCTCCTATTTTAAATGGGAATTATTTAAATTGTGAAAATAAACATTTATTTAAAAACTTTTATTAAAAAGGGAAAGAGACCCATTTTATATATCTATATATTAATGATATAATTTCATTAATGAGGAACTAATTAAATGGAATGTTTCAAGAAGAAACTTGTACGAGAATTTCAAAAGAGGAAGAAAACCCTAACTACTCAGGTAGTTAGAAAATCTCTTCTTAAAAAGAGAAGAGAGGCTTCATCAAAGGGTCCAATAATCAATATTGTCAAAGGGGAAGGGCATAATATCAAAGGAAGATGAAGGAGTAGTCATGGATACACAATCAAGCTTTTGATCAAAAGAAATAAATCTCCATCTTCTCCATTTTTTATATTCTTCTACACCACTTCTCATAGCTTTATGCTTGAATCTTAGACTTGGGCACAAGGTTGAGTTGTTGAGTGTTTTTCCTGTATTATTCTAAGATATTTTATTATATGATCATGGAGTATTTGCAGCCACATACATGGTTGTCAAATATTTTGTAATGAAGAACATATTTCATGAATAAAACTCCATAAAGAATTGATTTGGGGATGATGTTGACTGAATCTTGTAACTTTGAGTTTTAAGTATGAGATATTTGAAGTTGAACTATCAAATTCTCTTTTGATATTGATATCAATAGTCTTTTAAAATTCTTTGAGATGATCAAATTATTCTCTCTTATTTTTCATGAAGAAGACGTGGATGTATTTATATATGATTAATAAGATTGTACGTGATGTTGATCACAAATTAATTATGATGTTGGATCCCTCCTTTAATTTTTTCTTATTGTAAAAAGACTTGTTTTGGGTTATTGAAGAGCCATTTTCATTTAAAGACAAGCAATAAATATTTTGGGTTTACTGCCTAGCACTCTCCCTAGTCCAATATATTCAAAGATATATATTTTAGCCAAAGAGGAGAACCACCTCTGTAAAAATGAAGGGGGAATAATCTCCTCGTGAAGTTGTTGTTTCGGTCCTGGCAGATTCAAGCGTAAACAAAATTTAAATAGCACAAATAAATTCATCCATTTCACCCAAACATTTAGCAGTTTCTACAATAGGTGAGTCTCTAACACAATTTGTTTTACATAAACATTCCAATCAATTTATGTTCGAGAATATATATCATCCATTTCTTCATAATAATGATGAGGACTGAAAAACTTAGATGCATTAAATATAGGTAAATATGTGAACCTCCTATCTAGATATTTAATTGCCTTCATAACAAAAAGTTTTCCCAAAAGAATGCAATCATATAGTGTCCTTGCTCTTTGTATCTTTGGAAAAATTTCAAACCTCAATGGATTTAAATGTACTATACATGTGCTATGTGAAAACTCAAGAGTTTCTCCTTGTTCTTTGATTAAAAAAGAGGATATGTGCACTGCACCTGCCCCAAATATGCCTCCAAAAAACTGTTTACAAAGCACGCTAATAGTAACATCTAAAGTAGTTCCAATAGAGGAAATGTGAATACGATCCTCTTGGAACTTCTTATTCAACCCATCTAACTCAATGAACACATCTACAAGTAAATGGATGAAAAAATGTACTTGAAATGTTTTTTCCAACTCATATATTTTTTTCTCCCCAAACTCCCAATCTTTTAATAAAGAAGGCATGAGCTTAACAAGTCTTTACATGACCTTGCCTCTAGAGATCCACCTAATATGATAAATTTGTAAGACCTCTAAATTAGTTATTTGAAATGATTTCATTATCTCTTTAAATTCTCCATGTATTTTAGTAGATTTCCCAAGCCGTGCATATACTTTGAAAATTTGTCAATACATTGCAACTCTAGAAAATGAGATGAAACATCATTTGTTGTTAATGATTCTCTATGATCTATGAAATGGATATCTAATAAATGAGGGGCATATTGACGAAGGTTAGTAGACAAACCTTCACGAATAACCCTCATGGAAGATTCCCCATCAAAGATAAATTTAACTAATTTCATCAAAGATAGATCCATCTCTACTAAAAGAGTTCTCATAGCATCCTACATAGACTAAGTTATTTCATCCTTTATTTGAGGCAAAAGTATGAATTTTTCTACACAATGACCACTTTATTCATTCGCCAAACATGTAATATAAATAATCAAATGTTTCTCCATAGTTCGATCAATGCTTTCATCAATTAAAATTGAGTAAAATATGTTATGGAAAATCTCATCTTTTAACTTTTTCCAATATACCTCCTTAGCAACCTGGAGAAACTCTTTTCCATATGTTGTATTTTTTTATGCAAAGTATTCATCTATTAAAGGCATGTGATTCATCTGTTAGAGGCATGTGTAGAGTGCATTTATACTTACTTGAGTTATAAAGTGACTTATACATTTCTATAGGTAAATCATGTATAACAACAAAATGTATGTTTTCAATCACCAATATAATTCTCTCCTTCTTAGAATTTACCATTAGTTCTATATTCTTGGTAATTGGAAGATTACTTCATTTGGTTTCTCCCTCTAAAAGTTGCAAATAAAATTTATGAGCTTCTAATTCAGCATGACCATTTAGACCATTAACTTGAAGAGTTGCACTTCCCTCTTTAGCAAATGGAGTCTCTCTTAAATTTCACACACCAAGAACATTTTATTCTTTCATTACCATTACAATATTTTACAACATAAGCCCATGAAAATCTTGTCTTCCATTTAGATTTGAATGTTCTTATGCATTTCTTTGATGGTTGTTCTCATTCAACAAACTCTACACTATCAGATTAATTGTCTTCAAGTGGATGAGTATCAA
>ML783057.1:55366-76346 GCA_009831015.1 Picea engelmannii
TTAATTGAAAGGAAACACATATTTACCTAGAGGGCTAGTGTATGAATACATTCCCAGATTGGCTCAAATCCTGCTTGCCACATGAACATGGAGAGAGATGTGTTAACCCAAAACTAGGGGGCATCCATCATTATCTTATTTATTTCTTGAGCTTATTTGAATACAAACTTTTATTGGTGATCTCATATGTGAACCTTTGAAATATATCCTAGCACATCCTCTCATGAGAGTTTAACCCATTTAATGAGATTTGGTTCCTTCTACCTGTGATTGAAGCAACTAGTGAGGGATTGCTCTATATAGAGGATGACTTTTCCCTCGAAGAGGGTTGGATCCACCATAACCTTCATTTTTTTCCTATTATTTTAACACATTTAGCCTTTATTTTTATACTTTTTAATGAGTCTTGTGTAGGATGTGCAAAGGAATGAATGAAGAATATGTGGCATGTGTCTTAAGTTGGTCCAATGGAAGGGATTTGTGGATGTCCTTGGATAGGGAAATATTTCTTCAATTAATATTCTTGGAAATAATCATGATAGGATCGATCAAGGGTGTTGTGTACATTGTTGGGTGAAGAATGGTTAAGGGAGATTATCGATTGACATAGGGTCACTGAGGTCAAGGGGAATGTTGGGGTGGAAAAATAACCTAGTAATTTTTGTGGAGGATGTGCACATTCAATATGGGGCAATAAAGACCTGATTGCATATACTGATGTACCTTGACAATGGTTGAGGGAGGACTAACTTACATTGATTTGATGAACTGGTCTTACTTGGATCCACAACCCTAGTGACACCATTTTCCTTGCTAGAGCTCTCCTCTTAAATACAAATGGAATACACTAATATGAACTTCATGCATTTGTATATAAATATACTTGAATTATTTATATATATGTGTGTGTTTGTGTGTGTTTCACTGTGATATGAAACAATACAAATTGTTGTTGCTGTAATCTTAAAGAACAAATTTTGTTGTCAAAAAGTTTAATAATGTCAAGTTTGAAAAGGTAACACTTGATTTTTCTCATATGTATAGTTTGTAAAAAAAAAACAATTTGGTCCTTTATATACATTAAAATTAACCCTGCAATAAGAGATAGAAAGGGAGAGTTCCAAATAATATATGGATGTGCATTTGTAGGGATGGGAAGTAGAGCTCAAAAACTATGATGCAATCTAAGTGTAATTTGTTTGTTGTCAATGGGATTCATTTACTTGGTAACATTGAATGAGGATTAAAAAAGTTTTGGTTTCATAGGTATAACATTTCATCCTTGAAAAACATTCAAATTACATTCCCAATGTTGGGTATGTGTTATATTATTTTCTTGTGTGTGGGGGGGCGGGTGTGTCAGATTAGATGATACTCCCCTAGTAGTGGTGTACATGTGCGTTGGACGTTTCCCGAAGGTGGGCCATGATTGGAACCCCTTCTTAGATGGATCCATTAGGGTTCAAGGAAACACCTCCAATTTGTTTTTGGGGCGATTGTTTCTATTTTAGTGGTTACACTATTTTTAGCGGTTTTCTAAATTAATCCCAAATTAAGGGATTAGGGTTTTGGTATATGAGAAATACCTAGAATATTGTATATATTGTATTTTGAATGGTGAAATTAATACAATGAAGAGTTGAGAAGTGTGGCACTGAGGAAGGCTCATTTTATCCCAGTTAATGGTTTCCAACATAAATCATTGGGTAATGTGTGTATGAACCATTGATTAATTTTTGTTTTAATTAAGAATCTATGTGCATTTATTTACTTCATAGGTTTAAAACTTATGTGTGGTATCAGAGCACAATTTTGGATTCAAGGTGATCCCTTTGTTGCTAATGGTTTGGCTTGGTCTTGATAGATCAAGTTTATCTTGGGTTTGTGATAAAGCTAGGTTTAGTGGGATGTTTTCAATGGTGATTCATGTGTTGAAAAATAATGACGAGCACTTCTAGAATCAATATTGAGACGATCAAATATTTGAGCTATGGAAGCTCAACATGGAGGACCTTATTGTAGACAAATAGCAGTGGATCATTGTGGATCCTCGTACAGAACCTACCAGTACAAAATATACTAGTACACAACCTACTGGTACAAAATCTACCGATACATTGAAACGATATTGGGAGAAGATAGATAGAATAGAAAGGAGTACAATTCAACTCTTCCTGGTAGATTTACTGTCACTGAATTCTTCGGGAGAACCTATAGACAAGGAACTATGGGAAAAGTTAGGGAATTTGTATCAGTCAAAGTCCCTGGTAAATAAGTTGTTTCTTAGAAAGAAGTTGTATCATATTAAGATGGAAGATGGATATTTTTTGATAGAGCATATAAATGCCTTCAATACTTTGGTAAGTCAACTTTTCTCTATTGATATTAATCTTGCAAAAGAAGATAAGTGTATTACATTGTTATGTTCTTTGCTAGACTACCGAGATAATATGGTCGTAGAAATTGGTAGTACCACTCAATGTGCATTGAAGTATGAGGATGTAGTTGCATCCTTGTTATCGAAATATATGAGGTGGAAAATCATGGATAGTCAGAGAAAAAATTCTTTATTTTTAAGAGGTTGTCCCCAAGATAGGAACAAAAATAAGTCTTTGGGGGGAGATTTAAATCTAGAGGTGGATCTAAATATCCAAAAAAATATTTGAGGAAATGTTGGAAGTGTGGTACAACTGGGTATTATAAAAATATTGCAGGTCTAAGAAGGTTGATAAAACAAAGGGATACGATGATGCCTCTTCCACAGAGGAAAAAACCTCCACTGAAGAAGGAGGTGATCTATACCTAGCATTAAAAAGTATGTATGCAGATCATGGTGTATGGTTGATCAAATCAAGTGCATCATTTCATATGAATCCTCACAGGGAGTGGTTGTGTGAATATGAAAATTACAATGGTGGTGATGTCTTCCTAGGAGATGAATCGACAAAAAAAATCATGGGATGTGGAAGGGTTAAGTTGTTACTAAAAGATGGAAGGATTAGAACTGTCCCTAGCGTTTTTCACATTCCAAATATGTCTAGGATCCTAATATATGTAAGTAAGTTGGATGAAGAAAGTGTGGATACTTTATTAGGAAAGGGCACTTGCAATATGGTATGGGGAGCAATGGTGTTGATGAGGGGAGTTCCACATGGAACTAGAACTTTGTACAAGTTGTTGGGAAGTACTTATACTGATGGGTGTAATAGTTCTATTGTCTATGAGAAGATAAATAAATAAGACAAGATCCATACTATCCATGGAAAAAATACCATGCTATGGCATCAAATACTAGGATATATTGTAGAAAAGGACCTTAAAACACTACACAATAAAGTTTTGGTTGAAGGTATGTCTAATTGCACCATGGATTTTGATTTCTGTGAACATTGCATACATGGCAAACAAAATTGAGTAATATTTCCATCTAGTGCTACAAGATAAAAGGGGATCTTAGAGTTGATACACATTGATGTGTTTATACCTGTTCCTATTCCATCACTAGGTAAATATATGTGTTATTTTTCATTCATAGATGATTTCTCAAGGAACACGTGGATTGATTTTCTTAGGAAGAAATATGAGGTATTTGATAAATTTAAAGAGTTTAAGGCTCTGGTTTGGAACTTTGTACAAGTTGATGGGAAGTATTTATACTGAAGGGTGTAATATTTATATTGTCCCTGAGTAGAGAAATAAAGAAGACATGATCCATACTCTCCCTGGAAATAATTCCATGCTATGGCATCAAAGACTGAGACATATTGGAGAAAAGGGCCTTCAAACACTACACAATAAAGGTATGGTTGAAGGTATGTCTAATTGCACCATGGATTTTGATTTCTTTGAACATTGCATATATGGTAAATAGAATCAAGTAAGATATCCATATGGTGCTACAAGAGTAAAGGGGACCTTAGAGTTGATACACATTAATGTGTTTAGACCTGTGCCTGCTCCATCACTAGGAAAATATGTGTATTATATTTCATTAATAGATGATTTCTCAATGAACATGTGGATTTATTTTCTTAGGAAGAAATATGAGGTATTTGATAAATTTAAATAATTTAAGGCTCTAGTGTGGAACTCTTTACAAGTTGATAGGAAGTACTTATACTGATGGGTGTAATAGTTCTATTGTCCATGAGCATAGAAATAAAGAAGACAAGATTTATACTGTCCTTGGAAATAATTCCATGTTATGGAATCAAAGATTGAGACATATCAGAGAAAAGGTCCTTTGAACACTACACATTAAAGGTATGGTTGTAGGTATGTCTAATTGCACTATGGATTTTTATTTCTTTGAACATTGCATATATGGTAAACATAATTGAGTAAGATTTCCATCTAGTGCTACAAGAGAAAAGGGGATCTTAGAGTTGATACACATTGATGTGTTTAGAACTGTTCCTATTCCATTATTAGGTAAATCTATGTATTATCTTTCATTCATAGATAATTTCTCATTGAACACATGGATTGATTTTCTTAGGAAGAAATCTGAGGTTTTTGATAAATTTAAAGAGTTTAAGGCTCTGGTGTGGAACTATGTACAATTTGATAGGAAGTACTTATACTGATGGGTGTAATAGTTCTATTTTTCATGAGTAGAGAAATAAATAATACATGATCCATATTGTCCCTGGAAAGAATGACATGCTATGGCATCAAATATTGGGACATATTGGAGAAAAGGGCCTTCGAACACTACACAATAAAGGTATGGTTGAAGGTATGTCTAATTGCACCATGGATTTTTATTTTTGTGAACATTGCATATATGGTAAATAGAATCAAGTAGGATCTCCATCTAGCACTATAGGAGCAAAGGGGATCTTAGATTTGATACACATTGATGTGTTTGGACTTGTGTATGTTCCATCACTAGGTAAATATGTGTATTATGTTTCATTAATATATAATTTCTCAAGGAACAAGTGGATTTATTTTCTTAGGAATAAATCTAAGGTATTTGATAAATTTAAAGAGTTTAAGGATCTAGTGTGGAACTCTGTACAAGTTGATGCAAAGTAATTATACTAATGGGTGTAATAGTTATATTGTCCTTGAGCATGTAAATAAATAATACATGATCCATATTGTCCTACAAACTCTACAAGAGGATGCTCTTGAATGGTATAATTCATTAATGCCTAACTCCATTACCAGTTGGGATGTACTAGCTAGAAACTTTGTTTATTTAAGAGTTCATTCCATATGTTTTTTCCCACCCACCCTCTCCCACATGGACAAAAAAAGATAAAATGAATGATTTAGAAGAAGAATATCATGAAACACTACAAGACTTTTCTGGATCAAATCTTGTTGCTAAGAATGAAGGAAAGAGTTCCAAAGACCAAGAAAAGGATATCAATTTCTCATATAATCCATATGAGGAAGAAATTAAAGAGTCTCCACCAAATATGCAAGAATAATTCATCCAAAATAAAGAATAATTGATGGAAGAAATGAATCTTGAGAAGAATGATGAGCAATATCACCTTTACAAGAAAGAAGAGTCTTTTAAATATATTTTTGATGAATCAAGAAACTTGGAAGTGGTTGGAAATAAGGAAAATGATGAATGTAATGTTATGTTAAAAAATCATCATCCAATCAAATAAAATAGTATTATTGAGCAGCCAAGAATTGATTTCATTTAATTATGGTTCCAAAGCATTGTTGGCCAAACAATGCAATCAAATCTTCACCATACTTGGTATAATTTTTCTCTTGTACATATTGAGAGTGTCGCTGACTCATTGGTACAATTCCCAACATATCTCATAATTTTGGAGTTCATTCCACAAATTAGATCAATGCTTGAATGACTCCATTGGAAATATGCCTACACCTAAGGTGCCCCTTTCTTTCAAGTAAGTTAGGGTAGGTAGATCATGTATGTATATATTTTGTTTCTTTAGTTCAATTTTGCATAATAAGGCATTCTTTGTATTGAAGTTTGAAGATAACTCCATGAAAGAAGAATAATCATAAGAGTTCATTTTGAAGATGACTCCATATCCCAATGGAGAAGGCAGTCGATCTTGAGATTCTGGTGTTCTCAGTAACCCATAGGGGGTCACTGTCCTGCAGTTGGAGCCAGTTGTTGACCAAAATTTGGTCATCTGTATTTTCCTTCTCTTGGATTCATAAAGGCATTGATATCAAACGAAGACATTTTTTGAACTTTTATAAGTTCACTCTGCAACCCTCAGTCTCAGCTTCATCATGCACTTTTTAGATCATAAATTTGTTTCTGTATACCTAAGTTATTCAAGATCTGGTCTAAGGGTCCGAAGGAGAGATTATGAAGAATTTTTATAAGTATCATGTTCTCCTCTCCATTTTTGAATTATGAAGTACTCTCATCACTTATTTCCCTCAGCTTCCATCTCCACACTTAACCATCTTTCTCTTTCACCACTCTTCTCCATATGCTCCACTAGTCTCTACACTTAGACATTTTTAGGACTCTTCCTTCATATCCTCATCAGCTTCGCGTGTTGGAGGACTCATACATTCCATTATATTCTCACACTCTCTCACTTTCCAACCCTTTATCTACATATTACACTCTCTACCTCTGATGCCTACATCCCCCCCCTTACCTCCCTTCTCATTCAAAAATTTAACACTTAGTCATATTTCAGTGATCCGTGGGTTGGTGGGCTTTCATCCCCATCCAATTTACTATGTCACAGGTCTGACTGACCACCTTGTGATATTATACTTATCCTTTTTTCCAACTTTGTGGGGTTGAGCGTTCATTCTCCAAGTTCTGTGATCTCTATTTTGCACCCAAAATTTCATGATCCTCATTACAACCATCATATTTTTTGCAAGTGTCGAACCCTTGAGTATTTTATTTCTCCTACATGCAAGTACAACCGACTTCTTTTATACACTTATCTTACTTTTATCACCACATAACCACAGGTTTGTGGATTCTCGGGTTCACGGTTTTATGAAAAGGTTCATCTTCAAACTCTCTCTCGTCCGTCCCCGCAACCTACAAACTACCCTTCTAACTTCTGCTATCTACAAATCATACCCCTTCCCCTAACTCACGCTTTTGCATTCTCTCTTTTACTTAACCATTATTCCTAAGTTTTATCCATTTAAACCATGAACCAATAAGAACATTAAGCATGGAAGCATGGAATTGTGACACATGGCAACTCGTGGAGGGAGACACGTGGAATATTATTATTGGAGCATTACACATGGAAGCATACAAAAAGAGAGACACATGGCATGATCTTATTGGATGAATCATCATGGTGACTGGGCGTGAGGTGGACGACGACATGATTCCAAAAAAATATTATTTTATTCGACAATTTTCCAAGGGTTGAATCCTCCATGCTCCATAATTTCTTATGTTCTCGTGTTTATTGCCAAGTGTATCAAACACTTAGTATTATATATCATGAAGAATATAATATCCCAATGCATGTGGGATAGACTTTCAAACCAAAAAGTTGAATTTTATGAAGGGAAGCACAAAATTCATCCAAGGTCCCAAATTTTCCCATCAATTCTGATCGATGGTGGTTGAGTGTTGATCTTGAAGAGGCCATAACTTGAGCTTTGGGTGTCAGAATTGTGCAAATTTTATACCGTTGAAAAATATTTCAACGTCAAATATGGTGGTATAGGTTTCAAGTACTGAAAGTGGATATACTTTTCTCAGAAATTAAAATATAAGTCAGCTGCATTTTTAATGGGCCTGCGTGACAACTCAACTTCACGAGATCATATCTTGAGATCCAGGAAATGGATTTGCGCAAATTTTATATCGTTGGAAATATAAGACAATGAAGATCACATCAGAAGTGATTTCCATGGTTAAAAATTTGATTGTCATTCCCATAAAATTAAAACATAGTCCTCCTATTTTAAATGGGAATTATTTAAATTGTGAAAATAAACATTTATTTAAAAACTTTTATTAAAAAGGGAAAGAGACCCATTTTATATATCTATATATTAATGATATAATTTCATTAATGAGGAACTAATTAAATGGAATGTTTCAAGAAGAAACTTGTACGAGAATTTCAAAAGAGGAAGAAAACCCTAACTACTCAGGTAGTTAGAAAATCTCTTCTTAAAAAGAGAAGAGAGGCTTCATCAAAGGGTCCAATAATCAATATTGTCAAAGGGGAAGGGCATAATATCAAAGGAAGATGAAGGAGTAGTCATGGATACACAATCAAGCTTTTGATCAAAAGAAATAAATCTCCATCTTCTCCATTTTTTATATTCTTCTACACCACTTCTCATAGCTTTATGCTTGAATCTTAGACTTGGGCACAAGGTTGAGTTGTTGAGTGTTTTTCCTGTATTATTCTAAGATATTTTATTATATGATCATGGAGTATTTGCAGCCACATACATGGTTGTCAAATATTTTGTAATGAAGAACATATTTCATGAATAAAACTCCATAAAGAATTGATTTGGGGATGATGTTGACTGAATCTTGTAACTTTGAGTTTTAAGTATGAGATATTTGAAGTTGAACTATCAAATTCTCTTTTGATATTGATATCAATAGTCTTTTAAAATTCTTTGAGATGATCAAATTATTCTCTCTTATTTTTCATGAAGAAGACGTGGATGTATTTATATATGATTAATAAGATTGTACGTGATGTTGATCACAAATTAATTATGATGTTGGATCCCTCCTTTAATTTTTTCTTATTGTAAAAAGACTTGTTTTGGGTTATTGAAGAGCCATTTTCATTTAAAGACAAGCAATAAATATTTTGGGTTTACTGCCTAGCACTCTCCCTAGTCCAATATATTCAAAGATATATATTTTAGCCAAAGAGGAGAACCACCTCTGTAAAAATGAAGGGGGAATAATCTCCTCGTGAAGTTGTTGTTTCGGTCCTGGCAGATTCAAGCGTAAACAAAATTTAAATAGCACAAATAAATTCATCCATTTCACCCAAACATTTAGCAGTTTCTACAATAGGTGAGTCTCTAACACAATTTGTTTTACATAAACATTCCAATCAATTTATGTTCGAGAATATATATCATCCATTTCTTCATAATAATGATGAGGACTGAAAAACTTAGATGCATTAAATATAGGTAAATATGTGAACCTCCTATCTAGATATTTAATTGCCTTCATAACAAAAAGTTTTCCCAAAAGAATGCAATCATATAGTGTCCTTGCTCTTTGTATCTTTGGAAAAATTTCAAACCTCAATGGATTTAAATGTACTATACATGTGCTATGTGAAAACTCAAGAGTTTCTCCTTGTTCTTTGATTAAAAAAGAGGATATGTGCACTGCACCTGCCCCAAATATGCCTCCAAAAAACTGTTTACAAAGCACGCTAATAGTAACATCTAAAGTAGTTCCAATAGAGGAAATGTGAATACGATCCTCTTGGAACTTCTTATTCAACCCATCTAACTCAATGAACACATCTACAAGTAAATGGATGAAAAAATGTACTTGAAATGTTTTTTCCAACTCATATATTTTTTTCTCCCCAAACTCCCAATCTTTTAATAAAGAAGGCATGAGCTTAACAAGTCTTTACATGACCTTGCCTCTAGAGATCCACCTAATATGATAAATTTGTAAGACCTCTAAATTAGTTATTTGAAATGATTTCATTATCTCTTTAAATTCTCCATGTATTTTAGTAGATTTCCCAAGCCGTGCATATACTTTGAAAATTTGTCAATACATTGCAACTCTAGAAAATGAGATGAAACATCATTTGTTGTTAATGATTCTCTATGATCTATGAAATGGATATCTAATAAATGAGGGGCATATTGACGAAGGTTAGTAGACAAACCTTCACGAATAACCCTCATGGAAGATTCCCCATCAAAGATAAATTTAACTAATTTCATCAAAGATAGATCCATCTCTACTAAAAGAGTTCTCATAGCATCCTACATAGACTAAGTTATTTCATCCTTTATTTGAGGCAAAAGTATGAATTTTTCTACACAATGACCACTTTATTCATTCGCCAAACATGTAATATAAATAATCAAATGTTTCTCCATAGTTCGATCAATGCTTTCATCAATTAAAATTGAGTAAAATATGTTATGGAAAATCTCATCTTTTAACTTTTTCCAATATACCTCCTTAGCAACCTGGAGAAACTCTTTTCCATATGTTGTATTTTTTTATGCAAAGTATTCATCTATTAAAGGCATGTGATTCATCTGTTAGAGGCATGTGTAGAGTGCATTTATACTTACTTGAGTTATAAAGTGACTTATACATTTCTATAGGTAAATCATGTATAACAACAAAATGTATGTTTTCAATCACCAATATAATTCTCTCCTTCTTAGAATTTACCATTAGTTCTATATTCTTGGTAATTGGAAGATTACTTCATTTGGTTTCTCCCTCTAAAAGTTGCAAATAAAATTTATGAGCTTCTAATTCAGCATGACCATTTAGACCATTAACTTGAAGAGTTGCACTTCCCTCTTTAGCAAATGGAGTCTCTCTTAAATTTCACACACCAAGAACATTTTATTCTTTCATTACCATTACAATATTTTACAACATAAGCCCATGAAAATCTTGTCTTCCATTTAGATTTGAATGTTCTTATGCATTTCTTTGATGGTTGTTCTCATTCAACAAACTCTACACTATCAGATTAATTGTCTTCAAGTGGATGAGTATCAAATTCATTTTGGAAATGATATGGTTGATTAGAACGTTGTTGGAAGCCAACTGCATCAATAATTGATAATTGTTTTTTATCCTTAGGGTGATGAATAGGGGACAATTTTGGAGATTTACACCTATTTAATCATTTCAAAAATAAAACAACCAAATTTATAAATAGAAAACAATAACATATTTGATCTTAAAATGAATAAAAACAATTAATTCATATTAAAACAAAAATTATAATCTAAAAATACAAAATAAAGTGATGCCATATAATTAAAATTTTCAAATTTTTAACAATAAAAATTTAATAAGGATATTTTTGCATATACATTATACTAATGTGATATTCTAATATGAAAGGTATCTGGATCCATCCAATTAGCAGGTGTAAGGCCTGAGGCACCAAGCCTAGGCACGCACCCTCTTGTCATGAACTAAACTACAAAAAAACGAGTGGGTAGGATGCTTAGCACCCATGAATATGTGACACCTTCATATATCAGGTCAGTCGGGGTCACCTTGGTCGTGTGATGTACCAAGGGGCGGCTCAACCGAAGCTCCTTGTGACACAACTTAGACGAGTGAAGGTTTGACGAAGGTTGTGGGTTGAATCTTGGCACATCACCAAATGGAGAATTGGCTAAGGCAGAGGGCGTGGCACATAGACAAGTCAGATTGACTTGACCAAGTGACATATTCACCCACATGACAGGTCAGTTGGATTGATGGGGCACTAGTCAAGAATTTGGTGGGTCGAGTAGATGAAGGAATGAGGTGTTTGGTGGATCAGCTAGACGAAGGAATGAGGCATTTTGTGGGTCAACTAGGAAAGCCACCTGAACGCACCCACATGAGAGGTCGGATCAACCTTGAGAAAGGGGGTGTTGACACTTGGGTTGGCCCTACCTTACAAGAGGGAAAGACACAAGGGTCACATCGATTCACCAAAGAGACAATTCATTTGGATATACAACATATAAAAGAATAAGGAGATGAATCTCCAAAACACAATGACTTGGAAAAGGTCTGATCAAGACAACTCGACCAAAAAAAATTGTCGCATGGGGTAACTTAACGCAGGCTTGGTGAGTTGGGATATTAACGACACATCTGGAATAAGGCACACAAGAGGCAAACTAAAGTTCTGGATGAAGGCATAGTTTTGGCTAAGTCTGTGGTGAGTCTGTAGTGAGTTTGTAGTGGGTCCGAGGAGAAGAGTGTCTTGAATGCAAAGGTAGAGGTATAAGCACTACAAGAATGAAGACATAAACAGTGGTTGGTGAATTCTTTAGTTCTGGGCATAGAGAAATGATCTTGGAAGGGTACACAATGTGTGACAAAAGTATGCAACGATAAAGGCAAGTCTATGGATAGAAATTGTATCACACAAGTTTATGATTATATACATAAATGGGGCATAGTATCCTTGTGAATTTATTCGTTGTGACAAGAGCTACATGATTGACGCACTTTTTATAATAATTTATTGTATATTGTAACTTGGATTTGAGTGTTAGACTAGTTTGGGCACCCATCTATTTACATAAATATTATTGTGTACATTGCATACTTATTACTTGTGAAATTTTCTAACTGTTGAATGATTGTCATAACTAAACTTGATAAATATTCTAAGTGTTAGGCATAGTATGATACAAGTAGACCGGAGTGGCCTTGTCACGGAGTTGAAAAGTTGTGGTGTCACATGGATGCTCAAGCCACCAGGTGACTTGGGTTTTCCCAAGTATGTTCCACCTTAGGTGATGGCTATGAGGTCATGATAGATGGTATAAAAATCCCATTACTCTCCACACAGTTCAGTGAGTTAGGCCGTGACAGTGGTGAAGAGAAGAACTTGAAGATAGACAAGTCTGTAGCAAAGGTTGTGGTGAGGCACACTTTAGCAAGGTATGAATGAAAACCATGAAGGAAAAAGACTAAATAAGCCTGGTTGAAGGAGTCGAATAGATGTAACACAGGTTGGACAGTCTAAGGGGTCACCTTAGAGGAATTCAGTGTAGGATAAAATTTATCAATTATCCAATTGCGGAGGTGAACAGGTGATCACTAAAATGGTTTCAAATTCAGTGGATCGTGGGATGTAAATTGTTGAACAGTCCAGAGGGAATTAAAATAGAATAAAGCATGTGATGTGTGAAGAAAATGATAAATGTATGATGAGGGAGGTGTCTAGTGACAACAAAATACAAGACCCTTAGGAGGGATGGTGGATGGACATAGAAGAAGTGAATCGGAGCCTAGAGAATATCAAAGGGATCATCACATGATGGGATTCATCGGATGATAGAATGAAGACTCTCTTAGGGTATGATTGAAACTACCATGTCCTAAATATGGAATTATCCCAAAATAAAGAAGTTATGACCACTCACACCCCCATCTTGGAATAACCTGATTTGTTTGTGGACATTTGCTCCATCATATGTGATATTTGTCAAAGGAACCACTTCATCAATTATTTTTCAAAAGAAGAAGGAGGCCACGACATTTTAGACGAGTCCAACCAAGGCAAGGCCAAGGAAGATGTAGGGTCTACTCCCATCCCAGTCTTTGGCAAGTAATGATCAAGTGTCTCAACTTTATTCATTGGGTGTACTCAAGGAGGAGGTCACTCGGTGAAAATAAAGGGGAGTTGGTGCAAAAAAGAAACAACTGGAAAATGTGAATGTTGTGTAATCTCTCTGTGTCGAAACCCATGGTGGAAGTGACCATCCAAAAGAAAATAAGGCGGTTTGATTGACCTAATAGGATGAGGTCTAGCAGAGGAAAAATGAATGAAAGTCTAAATTTTTGGTGGATGTAGTCTAGACTTAACACCCTTCAAAGGAAGCATTGAATCGTTGAGTGCACTATTGGATTTCATTCAAGACATGAGGGAGACTGGTGAAAATCCATAAAGAAAATGCAAGACATGTCTTTGTTTTATATATGCAATGATATATGGGTTGAAATTTGCATCACTTGATGACACCAATGTAACACACTATTTCATAAGGGAAGGAACTTCCAGGTCACTTCACAGTAAAACAAAATTTGACATAGGTCAGTATAACGCAGTCAACTTTGTGGTAAGGCAGTCAACAAGGATAGTTTTCTCAACACATGTGAGTTTAGGAGGTTGGTTCAACAAATTGGATTTTGTAGTTGTTCCATTGGAAAATCATGTAGTGATATTGGGACAAGACATTTTCAAGACTGCCCAAGAAATCCCCTTGATTTTTTAGAATAACTTGGTATTTTTGGATGAAGCCAGAGTATAAAGTGTGCTTATGGTAAGGAAGAGTAAAATTGGGTGGAAACCAAGGATTTATGTGATCAAGATAATAAAGGAATTCAATGAGGTTGATGCACCTCTCCATACGATGCAATGATCAGAGATGGATTTGCACGAGGTTGCTTTGAGTAGCATAGGAAGAAACATACAAAGTTTGGTGAACATGGAGGATTCAATGAAATCCATCATTGGGAGGATGGACCAAGAGTAGGTTCAAAGGACACTGCAAGAAATCCGTGTTGTAGGAATTGTTTCTACTCTTGTGGAGAGTGACAAACCATGCACTTGACCGAAGTCACCATGTTATGAGTAAAATCACTCTATGGCATGGGATAAACCACAATAGACGAAAGTGACTGCAGAAATCAACTCTAATCTCAAGTATGATATATAAACAAACATGCTAACTAGACAAGATAGAGATCCTACCTTTTCCAGATGTTTGATAAAGTCCATCGTTGAGCACTTGACTCAAATATATATGCCTGCAACTTGTCCTCAACAACCAAGATACACAAGCATATGGTGATAATATATAAAGTTAGCACATATAATAGCATAATCCATCAATATTCATAACAAATATTCCCATGGAATAACAATTCAAATATTTTCAAGACATTAATTGGACGAGAAAAGAGTATTTCTATTAAAATGTAATCAACATAAGTGTATGACTGACGAACTTCTGTGTCGTCACGTTCGAAACCGAGAAACTAAGTCCCTTCTAGCTAGGCCTCCACCACTTCAATCATCCACCAAAGTCAAGCTCATATAAGAGAGACAATGAGTTTCTCCATCAAATAGGGAAGAGCTTCGGGGATGAACAATGTGTTCAAACTTAAAAGGACAAAGGGATGCAGGCTCAAGATGAAGTGAAAAAATTGTCCAGAGTAACTTTTCTCTCAAAGTTGAATTCTTCTCCTTTTCCACATCTTGGATATGGCCCATTTATAGTCTTCAAATGGAATTGAAGGGCCGAATCAGAACGTTTCGAGTATATGGAAGGTCAAGGATCATGGATTTCATGACATGACATGGAAACCCGACACCATTTTTAAATTTTGGGCACAAAACCCGACGTACGTGGGTTGTAATGGTGCAACCTATGTATATGGATTTTGTATAATTGTTAGGGCATGTATATGTGGAAAAATACAATTTTTATATCTGGGAACTGCAAAAAGGGACTTCAAGTCTGCATAGTGAAATGGAAAATTCCTTTTGAGAAAGTTTGCATAGGGTTAGGGTATTCAAGGGTTCTACAATCGAGGGTTTGCCTGTGTTATAGGTCTCTAATATATGTGTGTGGTCCAACAGTAGTACTCAACCCAATATCTCAGGGAACCAACTAGGGAGGCTAGACCATGCCCTTAGTCGTACTACTCGACTACCTAGGTACTAGAGAGTATCTTCCTGAGTGTTGTTCTCGGTGGCACTATAGAAGTCAGGCAGTCGATCGGTTTATCTATGGAGGGCTTCAGGAAATCTAGGTCGATCCATATACAGGTGTTGTCTGATGCGCTACCACTCGAAGGGGTACCAACATGGGTTACAAGGGTGCCCAACAGATGTGTGCTTAAGTACCACTTGTATTTCCTGCATGTATGAATCCCCAACCACAGGTTTATGTGTGTAATGACATATCTATTTAGCTTAAAGAAACCGGAATACATCTCTACCCTGAAAAAAAATTAACCCACAATTTTCTGCCGAGGAAGGTGCTCTGATACCACTTGTAATATTCCATAGATAAAAAATTATGCAGAACATAAATAAATAGCTAGAAATGGAAAATGAACAACAATATAACCAAAAAAACACAACAATAATACCAAAATGATAACAGAATAACACTAGAAAGAGCACTTAGATTATTGAGAGCAATGTTCACTTGCCTCTTCGAGGGGGAAACCTCCAGCAGAGAAGAGCTCTATTAAAAAAATATCCAAGACAAAAGTTCTCATACCCTCGACTCCTATTTATAATAAATATGTCTATCAAAAGAACCATCTAGAGGAAGATGCTTCTAGAAGAGGAAGCTTATATTATGTCTTCTTACATTGGATTTATTCTTCCTTATTGCTAGGCCTTATTAATATTGACCTTTATTACATTGGAATATATTATTCTACCTACGTGAGGGGTTAGGTCCCTAAAAGTATAGCCTATATAAGAAAACAATCTAAAAACCAACACTCTATTTTCACACTTCACAGATAACACTCTTCCCACAATTCAAAAATTAGAAAGCAAAATTCATAGGCAAGCATATGATTTAATCTCTTGCTAATGTGACTAATATATTCATTGTAGGCTCATGAAGAAGAATGACGAACTTTGACTCTATCCCCTGCAACATCTATACCAACAACAATTAACACGCTACATATTCTCAAAAGAAAGCATCAATCAATTCTAGAAGAAATACCCGGTAGAGGAAGACACTCCATTGTAGGTGCATGTAGGGTGAGAGATGGAGGTCTTGATTGCGCCTGTATTTTCAAGATGTAACCTAATCAATTATGGAAGGAAACTCTAAGTGTGACAGAACACTCCATTACAGGATCATGTATGGTGAAAGATATAGACTCCACTTGTTCCTAGCTTTGCAAAGTATAAGAAGCATTTAAAATGTTTAATCTAGCAAATGATACTCACACAGAAATAACAATTAACTACTCATAAATCGTTGCACTCATACTGTACATAAAACTCTTACTCAATCAAAGTCGTCACACATCTATATTGTATGTCATCAAAGGTATCACTGAAATATAATAGGACTTAATTTTAAATGCTATGATTAAGTACAAAATTACTCTGTTCACACACACACACACACACACAGAAATTCAGAATTATAATTACAAATAAAATACAATGAAGCTTACCTTGATTGGGTCAGTGGGCCCTTACCATACCAACAAGGAATCTTAAGAAAGACTTACAAATAAGAATATTTGAACATACACGTGAAATCCATGAATTGTAACTTATATCATTACTTGAGAAGTAGGTGTACAATAAACAATCTTCGGAAATTAATCTTACAACATGGAAATGATTAATTCTCCTCCTTCAAGAATCAATCTTATAGCATAACAATTCCTTCTCCCCTCCTCGTACCTATGAGGTATTATTTATACATAAAATCCATGGAGGAATGGATGAAACTAAATCCCTAAACTCAGAAAACAATTTTTACAATTTTAGGATAAATACCAAAATCTGGGTTTTTCATCAATTTGAGCATATTCGAGTTAGAGATCCACCCATATATTCTAAAACAATTCGAATTTTGGAAAATTTCCTACTCTCTACTCAATTTTCCACATTCTAAACAAAACCCATTTCATAGAATTTCTATATCTGATGTCATCTGCACGGAAATCAAGGCGCAAGTTGGCAGTTTGAGATTTTTGCTAATTTTTGCATAATCATTCCCCCCGTGTTGGAGGTCCACCCATGTGAGATGGGTGAATTCTTCCACACATGTATGCATGTAGACGTCACTCTGGACAAAACCCATGTCCCTGATTTTCCTCTAGAAGCTTTCCAAAATTTCGAACTATATCTAGTACTGGACAGTTGTTGATGTTGGTACTGGACGAGTACAACATTGGTACCAGACGAGTGCATAATTGGTATTGGACGAGCTGAGTACTGGATGAACGCTGAAATAGGTACCGGATGAATAGGGCTTGTTGTCATAAGGTCTGCTTAGATCATTCAAAGTAATTAGAGAGCTTAAAACATCAAATATTCAATTTGAATCATTAATAAATCATCATAAATCATGATTAAACATACGTTACCTCATATGTACACAATAATGGATAAAAGACATGTCTGTTGAGGAAAATAGAAACATAGTGCATATGTATGAGGAAAAATTAGTCAGGATATGGGACAAGATAAGGCAATTGGAGGTGACAAAAATTAGGCTCAACGGGATGTCAGACAACAAGTTCAAGAGACGCATCACCCCCAAAAATAGGAGTGGTGTCAGCCGAAGATTGCATTGGCACGATCATTATATAAACCAAAGAAGGACTAGAATGTTTGGAAACCAACGAAGACTCAAAACCCGAAGGGCCCTCAGGCAAGGAACACACTTCTTGTACCACAACAGTAGCAAGGCACAAACGAGTAAGGTGATCTCCTTTGCAAAGTATACAAAGGAACTTGGGCTTAGGTCTTATACGTCGAGGCTTCTCAATCGTATGAATTACCCCAACATGACTCAAAATGGCCGGTGACATGCTCCCATCATGACTTGTAGAGTCTAGTAGTAAATATCCAACATGACTTGCAGAGGTTGGTGATGAATGCCCAACATGACTAGCATAGGTTGGTGACGAACCTTAAACATGACTAGCAGAGGTTGATGATGAATCCCCAACATGACTATCAGAGGTTGGTGATGTATGTGCAGTGTGACTAGCAGTGACTAGATTTGTGCCCCCAGCATGACTTGCAGCGGCTGGTTGTTGGTCTTCAACATGAATTTTAGAGATTGTCAACTTATATCAAACATGACTAGAAAAGGTTGGTGATATAATGCCAATATGACTCATAGTGAATGGACTTGTGGTGGCGGTTGTTTGCAGCATTTGAGACTAAGGTTCCGGTAAAGACTAGTTTTGAGAAATTGTAGGCCAAGATGAGTTCTGGTATACACCATGGCCCTGTCCGATAGGAAAGTATCCTCCTCCAAGCTGATTCATAAAGGGTTGTAAGGGCATCGTCACTGAGGAGGTCGCTTGTGAAGAGAAAGCGACATGACAAGGGTTACTCGGGATGACAAGGGTTACTCAGGTGAAGATATATGTTTCCCCCAAATGAAGGAACTTCGTGAAGGGGGTTTCCCATGCTATAAAACTGAATCCCCCCGGATGAAATACCAGAGGAAAGATGGAGGTCCGCCATGGGAAAAGCATTCGTAGGAATCAACATAGCAGAAGAAGGATAGATGGATAAGATGTAATAGGTAGAATGACCGCCCATTTGAGCACATTCTCCTGGAAAAGTGAATCTAGGATTGGATCCATAGGAAGGACTATTCCAATATCCTACTATACGAGTTGGTTGAGGGATATGACTCCCACCAAATGAAAAGGGAGAATAAGGAGGCATCATGCCCCCAGACCCAAAAATAGGATTCACATAAGGAGACGAGACAGAGGATGGCAAGTGTGAATACATGTATGGTATACCATGAGAAAATTGATTAGAGGCCCAATGTATTGGTTGAGTACCATTATTCGGTGTACCACTCAAAAATACAAAAGGATTTGTCCCCATGGACTGAGAAAAGACCATGGATTGGGTAGCATTAAGTGAGGGAGTCATGGGGTGATCCAGGGGATCAAATTTTGCTCAAAAATTCAAAGTGTTTGGAATCACTTCAAATCGAACGAGAGTGTATGCCTCGTCGTTACGAACCCAACGCAACTCGTTTGGGTTCAAACGGACGTCGGGAGAGAGAGATGTCGCGTTCTGTTCAAAATGACAAACAGGCAAAAAAAAGGGATGTTGACTGTACAGTCCGTACGGCTGCTAACGTGGTAGTTCGTATGACACGTGGCAGAGCTAAGTGGCAGACAGTTGGCAGCTAAGGGGAATGAAATTGTGACACGTGGCAGTATTTGGTTGGTCGTATGGTGCCACATGGCCCATTCATGGGCTGCCACATGGCACCTTGTTATTGGTTGTTGTATAAAACCTTATTGGAGTCCACTGGGTTCGACCCCATGACCTCCACCCACGTATAACCTTTGCAAAGTTTGCATTGCCAACGCGCCACACCATATGCCTTGTTATATATATGGTTTCATATTTATTTGAATTTGAGTTTGTTGTATGTTGGCGCGGGGGTCTAGGCTGGGGCTTAGCCCCAACCCCCAGTCACATATTTTGTTGCCATATGACCATTGTTATATCGTGACACACGCGCGGGTATGCGTTTTGGTTTGGATTTAAATACGGTTCAAAAGGTTATGTAAACTCTCGGCCCTTATTTTTAAACATGCAGTCACATGGGTCATATGACCTTGCCCTTGACAGTTAGGGGCTAGGTGCACCCGTAACCGTCCTACAGTTTGCATGGTTTGCGCGGTTGCATTCGATGCTAAGTTTTTACTCTTAAATGTGCATGTGGGCTAGGTTGAGCCAAGAAGGGTGCATTTTGTAGATGCAGAGACAACAAGTTTGAAGGGGGACTTCCAGGAAGCCTATCTTCTTCAATTTTTGGCCAAACGAGGTGCCAAAAAAGCCCAGCTAGGGGTTTTTGGACGTTCTGAAGCCATTGGAGCAATCTATTTGGAATTTTGAGCATTTTAAAGCACATTTTTTAGCACTTTGATCAAATAATACAAATGATCCATTGGAAGTTGGACCAAGAGATGTAGCCCAAGAGAGGGGTGAACTCCTTTATCATTTGTTGTGTTATGTGTTTTATGTTCATTGTTATTGTTGTTGTTTATATGCATCTTGAATGAGTAAATCCTATTAAAGTTTTGTTGCAAAGTTGATCCATTTGCATTTTAACACATAAATTTTACTTGCAAATATTTTCAAAGATACAAGTCTTCTTCATTTTTAGATCAAGTTGGTATCAGAGCATAGGTTTTTGAAGACTTGATTATTTGCAAGTGTTTTTTTTTCTGATGCTCACAAGGTTGAAACTCACAAGAGGAGAAGGTCAACCTGTAGAGCCAAGTTCTCATCCTTCAAGGAGGAAGCTTATATCATCACCGCAAGTTTCAAGGAGGCATTCACCAAGTATGGCTCATGAAGAGAGTCATGAACATGTTCCTGCAGAAGATGAAGATATCATAAAGGCTATCATGGAAATGAGAGAGATGATGAAAATCTTGATGGAAAGGAATACAAGGTCGCAAGGTGAAGGCTCCAACCCTTCAAAGAACAAGGGAGACAGTGGTGATAAAACTCCAAATGGAAATGGAGGGAATGGTGCTTCTCCACCA
>ML783057.1:76414-91479 GCA_009831015.1 Picea engelmannii
TACATTGGAGCTTTACATAGTTATTTGAGACATACTATACTCATGTTTAATCCTTCAAATCTAGATGAAGTTTGTGTTCAGGCCACTCATTTGGAAGCAAGAGGAAGGAACGAAACTCATGAAGGTAACAAGAAGCCTTTCAGCCATGGAGACAAAGGAAAGAGGAAGTTCAAGGGCAATGGCAAAAAGAATGTTGTTGTTAAGAAAGAGGGAGAAAAAATCACATGCAAACATTGTTCAAAAGATGGCCATGATGAAGACCATTGTTGGAAACTTCATCCTAAAAGAAGACCCAAAAAGTTTGGCAACAAAGGGAAATCAAAGACTGCTGCAACCATACAACATGATTTAGGCTCTGATTCGGGTGATGAAACAAAGATCACAGCCATGGGTTATCAAGGTAATGGTTCTATTGCAAGTACTAGTTCTTCAAGTAACAATAATCTCAATGTAACTCGACAAGAAAAAGAGAGAATTGAACTTTTTCACATGAGGGTTGTTTCAAAGCATACTAAAATAGATACTCTATTTGATACCGGATCTCAAGCAAACCTTATATCTGAAGACATTGTTAAGAAATTAAAATTGGAAACAATTCCACATCCTAAGCCATACCCTCTTGGTTGGATATGTGATAATGCTAAATTACAAGTGACAAGAAGGTGTAAACTTAGGTTTGCTATCACTGCACATTTCGTTGATGAGGTAGAGCATGATGTTATTCCTTTGGATATCTGTGGTATTGTGCTGGGAAGCCCATATTTATACGATAGGAAAGCTATTTTTCATCGTCATGAGAATAAGTATCATTTGTTTAAGAATGGAGTTGAGTACATTGTTAGAGCCCATACAAAGAAGGTGAATTTATCACTTGTAAATGAGGGACAAATGAAGAGATTAGTCAATGCTAGCAATAATTTTGATCTCTTAATGATTAAACCCAAAGATGATATTGAAAACGAAGTATTTCAAGGTTAGATGCAAAGTTGAAATCTAATCTATATGAGGTTGTTAATCAATATGATGAAATGTTTAAGGAACCGAAGGGATTACCTCCAAAAAGGGGTATCCAACATGAAATTCAATTGCAACAAGATTGTCCTCTTCCAAACATTGGTATGTACAAAATGTTAGTCATGGAAAATGTTGAAATTAAAAAACAAATCCAAGAGTTGCTCGACAAAGGGGTTATTGTACCAAGCTCATTGCCATGTGGATCTCCAATTGTGTTAGTGCCAAAGAAAGATGGTACATGGTGTATGTGTGTTGATTTTAGGGCTTTGAACAAAATTACAGTAAAGAATAGTTATCCTCTTCCTATAATCGATGATTTGCTTGATCAATTGAAAGATGCTAAATATTTTACTAAGTTAGATTTGAGAAGCGGATATCATCAGATTAGGATTGCCGAGGGAGACACATGAAAGACATCTTTCAAAACTAAGCAAGGTTTGTTTGAATGGATGGTAATGTCTTTTGGACTTTGCAATGCACCTACTACTTTCATGAGAGTTATGAATGATGTCTTAAGGCCTTTTCTTGATGATTGTGTTACTGTCTACTTGGATGATATTTTGATCTTTAGCAAATCTCGTGAAGAGCATGTTAAACATGTGAAACAAGTTTTGGATGTTTTGAGAAAGGAAAAGTTGTTTTTGAAGATGTCCAAATATGAATTTGGAAAGACTTCACTTATTTACTTAGGGCATATTGTTGGTGGAGGAGAATTAAAAATTGATCTCTCCAAGGTCAAAGTTATATTGGAATGGCCCAAGCCTAACAATGTGATAGAGGTAAGAAGTTTTTTGGGAGCAACCCAATATTGGAGAAATTTTATTGCTAACTTTTCTTCCATTGCAGCTCCATTACATGCAGTGACAAGTGTCAAGTAAGTTTTTCAATGGGGAGGCAAGCAACAAAAGGCTTTTGATACTTTGAAAGAGAAGATCAGTTCAACGCCAGTTCTTACACTTCCAAATTTAATACAACCTTTTGAAATCCAAACAGATGCAAGCAATTATGCAATGGGAGCAGTTTTGCTACAGCATGGTAAGCCCATTTGTTTTCATTCTGAAACTTTTAATGGTGTCGTGATTAACTATCCTACTTATGATAAGGAGTTGTATGCATTGGTACAAAGTGTGAAAAAATGGAAACATTATTTGTTGGGGAAAGAAACCATTGTTCACACCGATCATCAACCACTACAATACTTACAATCACAAATGAAGTTACAACAAGCTAGGCACTTCAGATGGATGGGTTTTCTACAACAGTTCCACTTAGTCATCAGGTATAAGAAGGGCATTTATAACAAAGTTGTTGATATGCTTTCAAGGCCTATTATTAGTGCTTCAATTATTCTTAAGCATAGTCCTATCATGCATGAAAGTTATGTTGAGCAATATGCTTTGGATACTGATTTTAAAGAAGCATATGAAACTTTGTGTCATTCTAACCATGTTGAGGAATTGGATTACCATGTGCATGATAATATTTTGTATCATCTTGGCAAGCTATGTATTCCACAGGGGGAAAGAATCAAAATTATAAGAGAAGCCCATTCTTCTCTTATTGCTGGTCATTTTGGTGTAGGCAAGATAGTGGCTAATTTGCAAAGATGCTGCTACTGGCCTAAAATGAATGAAAGTGTTTCAAGATATGTTCGAGGATGTTCATTATGTGCCACAAGTAAACCTAGCAATCGAAAGTTGGGTTTATATACTCCACTTCCGGTTCCTTCTCGTCCTTGGGAAAGTATTTCTATGGACTTTTGTAGGAGGTCTACCTATGTCTAGACGAAATCATGATTATCTTTATGTTGTGGTTGATCGATTTAGAAAAATGTGTATTTTGATGCCTTGTACGAAGTAGGTTACAGCTAAACAAATGGCACAAATGTTCTTTCAAAATGTTTGGGTGCATTTTGGATTGCCTAAATCCATTATTTCTAATCGAGATTCTCGATTTGTTGGAAGTTTTTGGTCGAGTTTATGGGCACTCATGAACACTAAACTGAAAAAGAGCACAGCTTTTCATCCGCAAACAGATGGTCAGACAAAAGTGGTAAATAGAACGGTGGTGCATCTTCTTCGTGCTTATTGCAGCAAGCATCCTAAACTTTGGGATGAGCATTTACACTACATTCAACATGGTTACAATCGAGTTAAGCACTCTTCAACTCAAACGTCGCCATTTGAAGCATGTTTTGGCTATTTGCCCAAATCTCCTTTAGATTTTATCTTTGGGAAGGATATTGCTATTGATGGTCAATATGACATTGATAGGGCAAAAAAGTTCATTGAACAAATTCAGTTGATACATCAAATGGTGCAAGAGCAGTTAGAAAAGAGTCAAGACAAGTACAAGACGAGACATGACAAGCATCGTGTTGATCACAATTTCCAAGTTGGAGATGAAGTTTTTCTTTACATCAGTAAGGAGAGGCTTAAAGGAGAAGGTAAAAAATTGAAACCAATTCAATATGGTCCTTTCAAGATTATTGACAAGATTGGTAACAATGCCTTTCATTTAGATTTGCCTCCTTATATGCAAATGTATGCAATTGTTAATGTTGAGAATTTGAAATTGTATGAGCCTCCTTTGATTGATGATCAAGGAGAGCATGTTCAGATTCCTTCTATAGATGATTTTTCCCCAGAATATCTTATAGAACTGCATGAAGACACCATCCTTGACAGAAGAATGCGAACTTCAAAACGAGGAAATGTGGAGTATCTTCGAGTTGGTATTAAAGGTACAAATCCAAGAAAAGCCAAGTGGATTGAGGTTGGAAAGGTGAGGGAACTATACCCTCATCTTCAAATAGACTGAAATGGTCTTTTGGAGGTCCAAAAGCTTTCCAATGGCGAGGTGTGATCCAGGGGATCAAATTTTTCTCAAAAATTCAAAGTGCTTGGAATCACTTCAAATCGAACGAGAGCGTAGACCTCATCATTGCGAACTAAATGCAACTCGTTTGGGTTCAAATGGATGTCGGGAGCGAGAGATATCACGTTCTGTTCAAAATGACAAACAGGCAAAAAAAAGGGATGTTGACTGTACAGTCTGTATGGTTGCTGACGTGGCAGTCCATACGACACGTGGCAGAGCTAAGTGGTAGATAGTTGGAAGCTGAGGGTGAATGAAATTGTGACACATGGCAGTATTTGGTTGGTCGTACAGTGCCACGTGGCCCAGTCATGGGCTGCCATGTGGCACCTTGTTATTGGTTGTTGTATAAAACTTTATTGGAGTCCACCGGGTTCGACCCCGTGACCTCCACCCACGTATAACCTTTGCAAAGTTTGCATTTCCAACGCACCACACCATATGCCTTGTTATATATATGGTTTCATATTTATTTGAATTTGAGTTTATTGTATGTTGGCACCGGGGTCTGGGCTGGGGCTTAGCCCCAACCCCTGGTCACATATTTTGTTGCCATATGACCATTGTTATATCGTGACGCGCACGCGGGTATGCATTTTAGTTTGGATTTAAATATGGTTCAAACGGTTATGTAAACTCTTGGCCCTTATTTTTAAACGCGCGGTCACATGGGTCATATGACCTTGCCCTTGACAGTTAGGGGCTAGGTGCACCCGTAACCGTCCTATAGTTTGCATGGTTCATGCGGTTACATCCAGTGCTAAGTTTTTACACTTAAATATGCGTTTGGGATAGGTTGATCCAAGAAAGGTACATTTTGTAGATGCAGAGACAACAAGTTTGAAGGGGGACTTCTAGGAAGCCTATCTTCTTCAATTTTTGGCCAAACAAGGTGTCGAAAAAGCCCAGCTAGGGGTTTTTGGATGTTTTGAAGCCATTGGAGCAGTCTATTTGGCATTTTGAGCATTGTAAAGCACATTTTTTAACACTTTGAGCAAATAATACAAATGATCCATTGGAAGCTGGACCAGGAGATGTAGCCCAAGAGAGGGGTGAACTCCTTTATCATTTGTTGTGTTATGTGTTTTATGTTCACTGTTATTGTTGTTGTTTATATGCATCTTGAATGAGTAAATCCTATTAAAGTTGTGTTGCAAAGTTGATCCATTTTCATTTTAACACATAAATTTTACTTGCAAATATTTTCAAAGATACAAGTCTTATTCATTTTTAGATCATGGGGACTCCACTAACCATAGCAATGAAAACTCGCAACAAAATAAAAAATTCTAAGGCCAACTAATAATCAAAGATCACACCAAAATAAAAATAAAAAGCCAATATGCACGCAAATAGGATAAAGTGGTTGAAAGGCCCCCCCCCTCCCTAAAGTAGGTATGCCTCACCCAAGAGGGGCCTGAGACTCCCTTCAAAAGATTGAAGGTATCAGAATCAGTTATAAGGGCCCTCATGGGCTTAACAACCAGTTGGTCAGATCCCCCCAGAGAGGTAATCCTCCATAAAGGTTGTGTGATGTCTGACCCTTATCTGACTCGGGGTACCTGCAAAATAACCCCTGCAAGTAACCTATGTGGCTACCTATGTCAAGCAAATAATCCACCATGATATAACCAATGTGTAGGCAAACAGTCGTAAGTCAGATCTACCATATGGATAGGATAACAAAGCCTGTAATCTTGAAAGTAGTGCCCCTCATAGAGGTAAATGTACTAGCAAGACCCCCATATACGAATAGATCCCCAAAAATATCTCTGACCCTAAGAAGGTATTGAAGGGTATGAATGAAAAAATTCTATGTCGGCATGCTCGAAACCAAGAAATTAAGTCCCTTCCAATTGGGCCTCCACCACTTAAATCCTCCACCAAAGGTAAGCTCATATAAGAGAGAAAATGAGGTTCTCCATCAAATAGGGAAGATCTTGGGGGTTGAACAATGTTTCCATACTTAAAAGGACAAAGGGATGCAGACTCAATATGAAGTGAATAATTTCTCCAGAGTAACTTTACTCTCAAAGTTGAATTATTCTCCTTTTCCACAGCTTGGATATGGCCCATTTATAGCCTTCAAATGGAATTGAAGGGTCGAGTCATAACGTTTCCAGTATATGGAAGGTCAAGGATCATGGATCTCGTGATGTGACATGGAAACCTAACACCAATTTTTCAATTTTGGATACAAAACCCGATGTAGGCGGGATGTAATGGTGCAACCTGCGTATACGCATGTTGTATAACTGTTAGGGCGCGTATATGTGGAAAAATAAAAAATTTAGCTTTGGGAACTACAAAAAGGGACTTCAAGTCTGCATAGGGAAATGTAAAAGGCCTTCTGAACAAGTTTGCATAGGGTGAGGAAAATATTGCTATAACACACCAAAAGATCCAAAGTATTTCGAACGAAAGATCATATTCTTACTTGCAGAATTTGAACCAAGTGACAAAACTAAGCAGGGAAGTGAGGCAGCCAACAATGTTGACTTGGAATATGAAGTGAAAGAAGTAGGGAGAGAGGACCGTGATCCCACAACAATCGTTAAATTTTGTAGAAATGCCATGGGGAGATATGACTTCCAATTGACAATGGAATGACTCAAATAGTTGGGATGTTCACCAAAGGAAGTTATATCGACCTTGAGGTTATTTTGAAATAAGCATAAGTCAAAAAAAAATTCTCGTATCCTTGGAGGCAACTACTAGGCTTACACCATGCACTAGACTAATAAGAACATAGGAGTGTTGCTAAGAAGGAGAAACACAGCCCTAAGTCCCATGAAAGTGGCACATGTGATGAACATATCAATATCTTAGGAAGAGGACACAGAGACATAATCGTAGATAGAAAATATTGGTTTGGACATGAGGAAACACATTCTCATGAGTTGGGAGAAATCATTGGAATAACTACCCAATTATTCCAAGGCTTGGGGGATATTAGTGTGTAGAGACATGGATGCATTGATCGAAGTATGGATGTGGTAGTATGTCATGAAGGATATGATTCCTAAACTAAGATAACTTCACAAGTGATGGATGTGGTTGGTAAACATAACATGTGAAATGGTTTTGGGGGTTTTCAGGATGACAACAACTTGGAGTGGGGGAGGATGTAAGGCTTGGGGCACCAATCCCAGATGTGTGCCCTCTCACCACAAACCAAACTACAAAATCCCAGGAAGGTAGGATTCTCGACACCCACAAAGATATGATGTCTTTGTATAACAGGTGAGTCGGGGTCACCTTGGGAATTTGACACACCAAGGGGAAACTCAATCGAAGTGCCTTGTGACACAAGTTAGATGAGAAAAGGTTTGAAAAAGATCATGGGAGGAAGCTTGTCTCGTCACCAAAAGGAGAATCAACAAAGGCATGGGATGGGTGCCTAGCCAATTTGGTTCGACTTTGCTAAGTGACGTGCTCACCCACACGATGGGCTGGTTGGAAGGATGGGGGAGCTAGTCAAGAATTCATTGGGTCATCCAGATGAAGGAATGGGGTGTTTAGTGGGTTGGATGGGAAATCCATCCCAAAGCACCCACATGAGGGATCGACTCAACTTTGTGAATGGGAATGCCCACACTTGGGTCAACCCTACCTTATGAAGGGGAATGACAGAAGGGTCATGTCAGTTCACCAAAGAGATGATTCGTTTGGAGAGCCAACATATAAAAGAATAAGGATATGAGTCTCCAAAACACAATGACTTGGAAAAGGTCTGATCAAGACAACTTGGCCAAGGAAAACAACCGCATGGGGTGACTTAAGATAGCCTTGATGAGTTGGGTGTTCAAAAACACATCTATTATAAGGAAGACAGGAGGAAAACTGAAGTTTTGTGTGAATGCAAAGTTTTGGCTAAGTCTCTGGTGGGTCTGTGGTTGGTATGAGGCAGAGACAGTCTCGAACATAGAGGTATAAGTGTGACACACTACATGAATGAAGATGGAAATAGTGGTTGGTAAAGTCTTCAGTTATGGGGACAAAGAGATGATCTTGGAAGGGAGATAGGGTGTGATGGAAGTCTGTGATGATGAAGGAAATTCTGCGGAAAAAAGTTGCATCACACATGTTTAATTGTATACATCGATGGGGCGTCTACTCCTTGTGAATTTATTCAATGCGACATGAGCTACATTCTCAACACACTTATTCTAATCATTCATTGTATATTGTAACTTGGGTTTAGGTGTTAGGTTGATTTGGTCACTCGTCTATTTACACAAAGATTATTGTGTACATTTTATAATTTCTACTTGTGAAATTGTCTTTAAGTGTTGAATGTTTGTCATAACTAAACTTGATAAAAATTCTAAGTGTTATGCGTAGACCGAGAAAAGTAGACTGGAGTGGCCTTTTCATCGAGTCGAAAAGCTATGGTGTTGCATGGCTCATCAAGCCACCAGGTGAATTGGGTGCTTCCAAGTTTGTTTTGCCCCAAGTGACAATTGTGAGGGCATGAAAACAAGCCTCAAGGTACTCTAGGATATGTCCAAATAATAAATAACAAATACTTCTAAACAAAACTCTATTGTAAATGTGACCACAGAAAATGTAATCACAAGGATTGGATCCTCCCACAACTATATTCCCACAGGGAAATACATGTCAATAGTCTACCCTTGAACAATTTTTGATAGAATACATGCAAGTAGTCATGGTTGTGTTCCATAAAGGAAACTGATGATGCAATCAATTGTATAAAAGTCCTATTGGTAAAGGAAGGTAATTAGTTGGGTGAAGATAAATTCTCATGTTCGAGGGGAATGAAACATGAAAGTTGAAGATGGATGAAATGCATTGAAGGAATATGAAGGACACACAAATATTACAACAACCCTTGCAATACCTTAAAACAATATAACAACAACCTTCTATATCACCGACAAGAACAAGTAATCATTGAAATATTTTCAAACATTCTTAATTTTTTATGAATGCATAATGGTTAACTATGAATGGGAAAATTTGATTAAAATAATATTATTTTAAAAGTATTGAGTGATGTATATAAATATTTATATAAATTCACCATGAATGGGATATGAAACCGATTCGACATAAACAATTGTTAGCATCTATGTTTACAATTGCTAGCATCTCTATTTGTATATGCATACATAAAGTGCATTAGTGTTCGCATTGCGTGTGGTTTGTAAGACCATAGGTTTGAGTTATCTATAACCCTTTCAACATCACTTGCTTGCATAGATGAAGTCTTAGTCAAGGTATCTATTGGGACTGCAAGAACCAAGTTTCTACAGTATTGAGGGAATGGGAGGTGACCATTCTGTTCATTCTTTACTTATTGATTATATGTGTGTTGTTATATATATGTTCCTTATTAACTACTTAGTGACATTAGATTCATACTATCGTTATATTCCATATTACCACATAACCCATTGATGTAACATTCATGATTATTTTGCAATGATTAAACATAAGACAAATCTAATATACTATGCATCCAGAAAGAATTTACACCCAATCACATAAAACACATACAGCACAATATTTAACATGGTTCACCCAACTCTAGGATACGTCTGCAACGACTGGCTTCTTTATTACGTGTTTAGTAATTTCTTCAGGCTTGCACGCTTCACTTACAAAGATATTTCATGGTTATATTTATCTTCTCCTAGCCTGGTCGTTATGTAGTGCAAGTCTCTCTCTCTTTGCATCATCTCTTATATTTAGACATTGATTCTCTCCCTTCCCAGCCTATCATATGAACTTTCTTACTAACAAGCATTCTCGGTAGTTTGCAACAGACTCCACACTACTGCTCGAGAATAAAAAAAACAGAGGAACCCCTATTTTCCCAACCCATTACATATTTATACATACAATATAGGGCTTAAAACCCTACTTGATTTCCCCAAAAACCCTATTATAATTTATGACAACTCCAGTTAACTAGTTGTTTGAGTTGCTTTCTTTTTCTTTTCCATCTGCATGTTGCTTATGCACTCTAACTAATTTTCCTCCTACTTTTTCACATCCTTATATCTTTAGCATGTCAGGCTATCATCCTTCCTTTTTTCTTCCTTCTTCTCTTGCTTTCTTCATCTCTTTTCTTTATTATTCTCTCTGCTTTATTCTTCTTACTACATGCTATACTTTTGGATGCACCTCAAATATGAACTATCTAGTCTTTCTTCTTCTCCTCTGCGCACCTCTTTTGTGCACTTCTTTTATACTTGGGATTTTCCCCAAAATTATATCCAAAAACTACATTTCCACTTAGGCTTGTTGTCTTCTCCTCCATGTTGCAATGAAATTTTGGGAGGCTACCTTAGCTACCTCCACTTCCTTTAGGATTGCTTCCTCTGTTTTTGCAATCTCTTTGGCCTCTTGTACAGTCAAGTTTTTCAGTTTCTCTTATGCTTCATGGGATGCTTTCCTACCTTGCCTTGCACAGTGGCCAATTCATCGATCACCCTCACTGCTTCTTTCTGCAATGTTCCTAAACATTGTTGAAGGATCTTTTGCTAATCCCTCGTTTTCTTGACTTCTAGGTATGAATTCCTCTGTGCCAATATTGTTGTCATACATTCCACTAGCGGAATTGTAGTGATTATTTTTTAAGCTTGTTGTGCATGTTCCTATTCTTCTCTTAACTTGGCCTCTAAAACCTTCATCTCTGGACCATCCACAAGGTCTATCCATATATTTGCGCTCTCCTCACAGAATTTGGCACACTCTTCTTCTATCTTCTTAATATTGATGATTGTTGTCATCACCATTCTCTCTCTGCCTTCTCAAACTTCCAGTGGCATGCCTAACGCACTCTGTGATTATAGGTCCTCTATCTGTGATCGAAATACTTTTATAACTTCATAAATATTCAATACTTGTTCTTTCATATTAGCTTCTACTACTATGGGGACTTCCAAAATGGCCTTGTATAATTTCTGGATGACCACTTGAGTTTTATGTGCTATATTTTCATCTTCTTGCTTCTCTTTGAGGGATTTCCTTACCATTTCCTCAGCCTCATTCTTATCTTTCATTACTTCCTCCACTCAGCCTTCAAATTCCTTATTCTATTGGAGCACAACATCATACCATTGTTACAGTTTATCTCTTTCGTCCATCATTTTTGTCAGCGCTTGATGTGCTTCATCTCCTTTGTTCTTAATCCCTTGCAGCAAGCCTATCTACAAATCTTGTATTCTTTGTATCTACATCCTAGATACCACTATGTTCAGGTGTCCTAGCACATTAAATTGTTCTTTTAACTTGGACGTTGGAAATTCAAGTGCATCTGTCTCAATATGAAGTGTTCTATGCTCGATTGATAGTTAGGTTAAGGCTAGATGTGCAACCTATTCTTCCTTTCCTGGAATTATGGATGGTCCTCCCTCGAACTTGCTCTCTTTTTCTAGGCTAGCTGCTGCTAAGAGATACTGGAGTGTTTCCAACTAATCTTGCACTCTTTGTTGCTTCTCTTCTTGCTTCTTCTATTATTTCTTCTATGACATCCTATACCTCGTAGCCGATCCTGTCCATATCATCACTGGTTAAAGTATAAATTGGGGTTTCCTTATGCACTTTAGCCTTCTTTCGTGCCCCTCATACTGGTTCATTCCCCTTATCCTTCCATTTTAAAGTATAAAATGGGCTAGGAATATCCCCTATGCCATTGTTTTGATCGTTCCCCTACTCCTCATCTGGTTCTTTGTCACTCTTATCTTTCTCTTCTTCCTCTTCTGGTTGCCCTGTTTGATGTGCTGGGATTTTCCATCCATCTCCCAATCATTCACTATCAAACATACGTCCTTTGTTGTCAACCTATAACTAGTTAGCAACCATTGGTGCATTGGGTCCTTCTTTGCTGACACATACATGTGGTGTATGCCTTCTTTAAAACATGTGATAGCCTTATATGTTTCCACCGTCTCCACTGGTATGCGCAATGTGTGTGCAACTAGATATGTGATATTTTCCAAGTATATATAAAATGTGGCATTAGTGTCTTTTTGTCTTCTTTTAATTGTCGTATGCCATAAGTTGTCATACCTCCCGGCCAAATTTCCTCTATCCAATGTGCACATGCATTGATAGTAACCTAGTTCCTACCACCCAATCAGTGCAATCAAGATTAACAACCATGCATAGTAAATTTTGTGCCCTTTTCTTGGGCCTCAAGATAATCCTGCAAAAATTGGTTCACCAAGAAGGTGGCCCAATTCATTTGAACCCCTTCGACACATTTTTCTTTAGCTACAATTACTGCATCTAGTACTTCATCCTTCCAACATTTTTGCAACAACTTGTAAGCTAGCACCTGCATCACAAATTGAACATTGCTATCATTGATGTTTTTCACATCCAATCCCCATTTACCACATACGATCCCCATTTGATGTTTTTTAGAGGGATTTCTCTCCTTCCTTGTTGAATAAAAGGGTTGGATCATTTCCTTCCTTTGGGATCCCTATAATCCATGCAATCAATGCAATGTCAATTGATACTAGGGGATCAAGACACAATGTCCCCCCATGGACACAACTGAGCAACATCTTCACACAAGCATTAATTTCCAAGATGCTCCCGAAATGTGGGATCTCCAGCAGGTTCGATATGCCTTCCTTCTCCAATATTGTCACCCACTCATGTGTCTCAAGTAGGATTTATCATGTGCGAGGGATGCTCCTAGTGTGCAAATATTATTCCTTAGCTAGCTACGAGAATTTTTTCTTGTCGGTAATGTCATGATCCATGAACTTGAGGCCGCCAACAATTTTGAGCATGTCTCCTTCAATGCTTACACTAGGAGGAATTGGTGTTGTCTCTAGCGAGTATTTCCCATTGGATGGTACAATGATTGGTGGGACATCATCCATCCTAGGTGGGATATAATTTCTATGGAAGCTGGCTTCTGAATCCGAAGCTAAAGCTCTAGGTACTTCCTCGACCTCTAGTGTCTCTACTGGGTGTTTTGCATTTTTTTGCACTACTGTTGACGGTGCTCCAATGTTTGATGGGGCCATTTGTCTTATGTGACAGATTCTTGAACTGACTCTGCGTTTCTTCTATAGTAGTTGTAGCTCAGCTCTAATGCACTCAAATTCGCTCTAGTTCGCTTTGGTTTTCTTTCGCTTGCATGCAGCAATGATTTATGCTTAGCGACCTTCCAATGTTTTTGTGCCTACTTTCCAAATGTAACTATCTCATCCCACCATAACTACCTTGTCCAATCCACCTACGTGGATGATGACTTGTTAAATAAATGTATCTTTATTACCAAATCCATTGTGTGAGGTTTCCTTTGTATTGCCAATCTGTCATGATTTCCAATGGATTTTATCATTTAATATTATACAACATCTTTATGGCCTAGCATTCCCACTTTGTAGCCATCGTTTCCATACTTTAATGCTTCCTATGGTCTTTCCATTGCCAATCTGCGCAACTATTCTTGCTTTTTCATCTATTTGCTTCGCAATATTTTTCCTCTGTGTTTTGTTTTCTCATTTGGAAAAATTCTATTCTAATGTGTGATAATCATTCCTTCTGTGCCTGTTCTTATTCCTTAATAATCTATAATCTTTTTATTTTTATATATCTACTTTTTATTTGTTTTTCTTCCTTTTTCCACTTTTTATTGTTTTTTATGTATTTTTTCGTCCTACTATAGTACAACTACTATGATACATGTGTTCTGACGCAACCCAGATTACTGTGCAAACTATCAACCCTATCTATAGAGTTTCATCCATATTCCGTTCACCATTCCTCCAAGGACTTCGCCATTCATGATTTTCAACTGCACAACACTTGTCTTTGTTACATGTTGAATCACATCATGTCCTAACTAGTGCATTCTAAACTTCCCTGTATGTTGCATAAACTTGTTTTCATAGAGTAACACCAAATATCTCACTTGAAACTTTTTATGTTTAATGTGTCGGTCATGTTAAGCCTTCTCTCATGCCTTCTGAACTTGTTGATGGAAACCTACGATAAACCATTCTTCCTCAAGATGTACTAACTGTGCCAATATCTCCTCTACTGCACCGTAGTCTAAAAGATCAGTGATTTCTGCAATGCGTAGGATAGGTAGAATAAAATCCATAGGAATCATTGTTTCTTTCCCATAGACCAACCTAAAAGGTGTATGCTCTATCATATTTTTAATTGTAATCCTGTAATCCCATAACACTATAGGAACTCTTAAGTCCCAATCATCTCTCTCTACGTTACATATATTTTTCAAAGCATTCTCCAAGATTTTATTGAAAACTTCCATTGTTCCATTGACATGAGGATGATACAGGTTACTCTTCTAATGATGAATATGGAAATCATTAGTCAATGTTGCAATTGTCTTGTTCAGAAAGTGTGTGCCTTGATCACTGAGAAAGATGCATGGACATCAAAACCTTGTGACTACATTCTCAAACAAAAATCTGGCAGCAATCTTCGTTGTGCAGTCCATAACTAGGGTTGCTTCCACCCATATTTTCAAGTAATCCGTCGCAATGATTATGTATCTTGCCCCTGATCTTATTTATTTTGGGTTGATTATCCCCACAAAGTCTATGTCCCATTTCTCAAATGCATGCAACGTAACCTATGGATTCAAAGGAATTTCATCCCTCCTGGATGGTTTTCCCACCCTTTGACATACATCACATGACTAACAATATTCCTTCACATCTTTATGAAGTGTAGGCCACCAAATCCCTATGCACAAAATCTTTTGTACAGTTTCTCTCCCTACATAATGTCCTTCTGCAATCCCATGATGTTCTTCTTCAAGGATCACCGGTCTTTCGTGTTCCAACACACAACGTCTCAATATTCCATCTGCACCTAACTTGTATAAATTCCCTGCAATCAACTGATAATATGTTGCTTTTGTTAAATTTTTCAAAATCCCACCCAGTTTCAGTCTCACTGAATTTTCTACCAAATTTAAATGCCAAACTCAGTTTCAGCACTATTTCAGCATATGCTACAACGGTGTTTCAGCATCTGCTCACAGTGGTGTTTCAACATCAACATATGCTACAGCCTGGTGTTTCAGCATCTGCTCACAGCGGTGTTTCAGCATCAGCATATGCTACAGCCTGGTGTTTCAGCATATACTCAGCATTGTGTTTCAGCATATACTACAACGGTGTTTCAGCATAAGCTACAGCGGT
>ML783057.1:96343-109028 GCA_009831015.1 Picea engelmannii
TCTTGCTCTCTCTTGTTCTCTCAACAAGAATGCTTCAGCTCCTCTCTTGTTCTCTCAACAAGACTGCTGTTGCTTCCTCTTGCTCTTGGCATCTCACCAAAAAGCCTCTTGGCCTCTCACCAAGATTTCTTCAACTCTTCAACACCCAAGAATGGGTGCGCCCACTTGCCTTAATCAACTTCATGAGGGAAGGTGAGGAGTTTTCTAATCTAACGGCTGAGTTTAGATTAGATGGGTGGCTGAGATTTGGTGTCTCTTCACTCACCCTCACTTCAATCATAAAGTTATCTTTTAATTTGCATCTCACAAATTAATTTGATTAAGACCCAATTTCGGCAATTTCTCCCCTTAGGCGCCTAGGGAAGAGAAACACTTGCCTTGGTACATTATTTTAATTAAAAAATTCAACAGCTTTCACTAGCAATTGTTTTTTCTACGCAATTGTCATATCTGATGGAGCCATACCTGTACTTAGAAACTATATGATTTCTGAGAAGTAATCATCCACCATATTTACTACAAAAATTTGTGCATCTAGGAAGATGTCATCTGAATTTCCTACATCTTCTCCTAATAATATGCACGATAGATGATATGGTCCTGCATTCATCTTCCCTAGTTTCACTACAACCTCAAAATCATATTCATGAAACAATAATATCCACATGCATATCCTTTCCCCCAACATTGGCTTGTCTCCCTCCTCTGGTTGGAATAGTACTGCACCCAATGTTATAGACGATGCATCTACATGTAAATGGAACTATTTGACCCAATCTGGAAAGACCAAAATCAGTGTAGTCACTAGTTTTTTCTTTAAGGTGTCCAAACCCTTATCACAATCCTCATTCCATTCAAACTTTGCTTCCTTTCTCAGTAAATTTTCCATCGATGTTGTGATCTATGCATATCCTTTGATAAATTTCCTGTAGTAGTTTGTATGACCCAGAGTTTCCCTCATTTTTCTGACTTTTGTCGGTGGTTCCAAATCTAGAATTACTACAATCTTGGATGGATCTACTAGTAATCCTTGTTTGCAAACTACATGTCCCAACATAATTCCAAACTACACGCACAAAATATGCTTCTTCAAGTTCAACGAAATATGACACTATCTACACCAATCCAACATTAGCCCGAGGACTTCTATATGGTCCTTCAGTAGACTGGACATAGTCCAATCATCCAAGTACACTTCAAGGAACTTATGGATGAATTCCTTGAACGCTGCAACCACTACTCTAGAAAACATCGCAGGGGAATTCTTCAATCCAAAGGGAATTAATGTATATTGATAACTCCCCCACTCTGTCACAACAATGGTCTTATGTCGATCCTCTTGCGCATTTTTTATTGATGGTATCCTAAGAATCCATGTGTGAAAGAATAAGTTTCTTAGCCTCCTACGTTCTCCAATACCTCATCTATGAATGGTGTTGGGAACGAGTCATGTAAACATGCATCATTTATCTTCCTCAGATCCACATAGATCCTCATTCCTCTTGTCTTCTTATCCTACACTACCATTGGACTGATCCACTTAGATTCTTCTACTGGTTCGATTATTCCCGCGTTCAACATCTTGTCTATTTCAACTTTCACCTTTTCCTTGTACCTCGTATTTAACCTATAAGGCCTCTATTGCACTAGATTAGCTCCTGGTTTTAGTGGAATCTTCATCTCACCTAAGTCCCCTACTATCCCATTAATCTATGAAAATGTATTTCAGAATAGATCCTGATATTCACGCAACAATTTTGCAATATCTTTTATTGTCTTATCACTCGAGTAACCCCCTATCTATGCAAATTTTGGATTCTCTATCATCCCAATGTTTACCTTTCACGTATTTATTGGTTGGGTGAATGCGACAGATTCAAGATATGGTCCTTCTACTGCTCATTCGCCTTCTATCTCAGGTACTTATACATTTTTTGGGATCCTCTTCATCATGATATTACTTAGCAACATTGTAGCATTCCAATAGCTCATGGACAATCATACTAGCTCTATGTGCACTATATATTGGTACCACCTCCATTGACCCTTCTTCTAAGAAGATATTAGTTTGAATAGCCTCTAGCATTGCGTCTATTGATGGAGATTCATGTTCGATTGTAAACATGACTTTGAACCTCTGAGACAACTCTTCCCATCTTGTTGTCTCTTTGTGCATTTCCATTTCAAAATACCGGTTCTTTGGAATCATGTCCAGTGTGTGTATAAATATGTGTGTCCATTCTATTTCAGGTACTGGACTCCATAAATTCCCACACTACTCAACATGACATGCTGGAAAACTCTCTATTATAAATGTTTGCATAATTTTTTCTTCCTCGGTGTCAAACCTGACTTGCATTAGTCTTCTGCATTGTGGCCAGTCTTTCATGCTTTCTTTGTGTGTATCCCACCATCTGGCTGGAGTCACTTTTAAGGAAACCTCTAGTGATAACAACCTTTGTTGTTTGGGTACCTACAACTAAAATGCCTTTACTGCATTCTCTGTTTCCAATGTTCTAGACCTTCCTCTAATTCTGATACACATGAACTGATACTTTTCCAACTTAGCGCACCATATGCAGTTGGGTTGACATAATCATCCATCCACGCAGTCATGTTGTATAAGTTGTCAATGTCATTTCCTCTAACTGGCTCTCTGTATCTCGTTCCTTTTGATGGGTCCAAGGGTGCAGTAAGTTTCAAGTATCCAACTTCAACTATCATATCCCTTCTCTTCAAGTTAATGATCGCCTGATTATCAAAATCCCATTCTAGTCCCATCAATGATGGATATGGTTGACTTTCATCCATGATCTTAATAAATTCAAAGTCTACCACACAACACACCCCATCTATGTTCACAGGTACTCCCATCAAACAACCAATAGATACTATTTTGTGTTGATTCGTGAGCCTTAACTGAACAAGATACCATACTAACTTGGGTTTTACCATCATATCCCAGGTATTCTTAGGTAAAACATTCATATCAAACCCTAAGTCCAAGATAACGCTATCCACATCATACTCTCCAATTTTCACACTAAATCTGAATTTTCCATTGGTCTTGTTCCTTTGCAGTACCTGATTTACCACCCTTTGTGCAATGGGAGTTTCATTTCCTCATGTGTAGTGATCAATCATGTCAAATAGTTTACTCAATGCAGTTTCATCTTTCATTAGCTATAGACAACTTCTTAGGAATTTTTTTATCGTGCTTACCTTTCTAGTTGGTTTCTCTGGCACAAAGTGATCTCCTACATGAGGCACATATGATGTTGATGCTTCCCAATCTTGTACACGTAATTTTTTTCTCTCCCTATAATATGTCTCTTTTTATTTTTGACGATCAAAGGTTGGCATAGGCCCTTATTACTTCCTTACCCATTGCTCAGTCTTCTTTCCTTCACCCCTCATATCAACTCCTGTTCGAGCTCCTCCACATGTAATAACTTCTAGTCTTGGTCCTTCACTGTGATTTTCGGCCGATACCTTCTATACATTTTGGTTTGGATTCTGGTTTTTGTTTCCTTTGGCCTGTCATTTCACAATTATTTAGGGACAATATTCTATTGCATGGTCTATTTATCTACAACATGTGCACATTGTATACGGATTCAAGCTGTCATAGGCCAAGTATCCTGGTTTGTTATAGTTAATACAACATATAATCGGTCCTCTTCCTCCTATGCCAAAATTTCCTCAGCCTCGGCCTCTGCCAAATTTTCCTCTGTTCCTTGGATTAAAGGCACTTTGATTATTATATTGCAGACCACCCCCTTCTCCTGTAGCATTCTCCTCCTAAATCATGTACATATCTGAAGTCTACTCCCTTGTCAAGTCGAACGTGCAACAATAATTATCTTCATATCCAATAGAATTACATAAATTTCAAAACAAGTTCCTTGGTGTACTTTGATACTTCTGTAGTAATGGACACTCAGTTTGATGATGTCCCCACTTCTTACATATCCCACGATATCCCCCTTCTGGTAATGGATTTGATGCCCCCATCATCAAATACTATGTGAATTCTGGGAATTCATCTTTGTGATGGCCTTCAGTCATATACTTTGTACACCAGAATTGCTCACATTTATCCTTCCCTTTTGTAAGTTCTTCTAGTTGAATCTTCAAAGTATCCAACTACGTCTGAACCTCCATCATTCCTCCATTGTCTCCTACCGAGGATGATTCCAATTTTATTGCAATTTTCATCACCTCATGCTGTGACAGAACCTTCTGTTGAATTAATGACCTATGAATGTGTGGTAGAAGCCATGTGATAAACCAATCTTGATGATGTTGATCATGGATTTGGAAAGTTAGTCTACCCATAATATCTTTGAACCTTTGATCGAAGTCCCATACTGAGTCTATTTGTACCTGTTTAATCTCCTTCGGTTCTGTGATGTACTACGACTTTGACTTTGGCTTCTTGAACTCTTTCAGCATTTGTTGCCTTATTTCTACCAAAGTTCTGGAATGACCTATAGGTGTGGTACTATGTAGCTTCATGTACCAAACCAACACATGGCTTCTAAATGTTATTTCCAAATATGCAATATTCACATCCTCATCTTGGACATTCTTTGCGGCCCAAATTGTCTCATAGAAAAAAAATGTTGTTATGGGTCCTTTGACCTAAATCCATGGAAAACAAGAAATCTAAGGGTGTTTTCTACTCATGCCATGTTTCTTTGTGTATTCCCTCTTCTTGGTGATGTTGGTTGACTCTAAATCTATGCATTGTTTCCACTTCTCTAGTTTCTACTACTCTATCCTCCTTGGCTAACTACAATTTATTTTGACAAGTCCTCAACTATTATCTTTGATTTTGGTGATGCACATGGGTTCATGGATTCGACACAGGACCTCGTCTGAGTGGGACTTAATAGTTCTTCTATTACTGGACTAGACTGGAATTCTTCTTCTTCTCCTCCTATATGTGGTATTTACACGATTTGGTCTATTGCGTAAGGTTGTCTTCCCTTTGTCTAACTGTGTGACTCTCCTTTTTTAGCCCCAATATTTTTCCTCTTGTACCTCCTTCCTCCATGCAATTCTCCAAAATTTACCTTCTTCCTCATGTATACCTCCTTCAATATTTTGCATCCTTAGCCCCTCCCTACCTTCTTCGTTGTTCCTTCATTCTCTCCTTCTCCCCAGACTATCCTCTTGTCATCCCTCAGTTCCCCTATGTGCGTGAATCCCCTTAGTAGTCAAATTCCATTATCATCATGCACTTGTCACACAACATCATCTTTATCCACATACCCAATGATTTCATGAAACTCCCATGCAGACCTTTGAAAAATTCCCTTTCTGCAACATTGTATGGTTGGGTAGAATATACTACAAATTTTGTAATGTATCCTCCTAGTATTCTATCCAACCAAAAATCAACTACGCGAGTAGTCTCGTTACTTACAAAATTCAACTATCTTACCAACTCAGGAGTCAAATTCCTCGGCACTGCAGTTATGTACCTTCCAATATTCTCCATTAATATTTCTAGTCACTCAGTTATAATAATTGGAAATTTTCCAAAGAAAATTCCATGCAGTTCTACGTACACATTCATTTGCATCCATTGCTTGTCACTCATCCGAGGGTTTCTGTTCTCTTGTCGAGAAAAATCTTGTTCCTTTCTTTCCAAACATTCTAAGATATACTTCTTATTCAACCTCCAAAACATCCCCTCAATCACAACTTCTGGGTCCCAACAACAAAACCATTTGTTGGTGTTGCGCATGGTTTATAAGACCCTGGGTTTGAGTTATCTATGACCAACAAAACCTACCAGACACTAGCCCTTTTGGTATCACCTGCTTGTGCAGATGAAGTCTCACCCAAGGTATCTATTGGGAATGCAAGAACCATGTTTCTGTAGTAGTGAGGGATATGAGGTGTGTAAATGTGTTGAATCTTCACATAATAGATCTATCTAGAAAATGTTACACACATTTGTAGAGAGAAATTGAGAAAGAAGAAGAAGGAGAGAAAAAATGGAAGAATTCTCATTAACCGTAATGAATAATGAATAATTTACACAAGATATACTATGTATGACTCGATAAATTCACATTGGAGGAGAACCAATGCGCCATAGTGGTGGTCTAGAGTGATCTAGACACACACCAACAGTTACGGGAGTGAATTTCCACCTAGTCTAGTCTCTCAGGAAGTTACAGGAGTGAACTGCCACCTAGCTGAGTTAACTAGTCAACCAACCTTCAATTAACTGAATGAATAAAGTGTAGTGAGGAGTAGATCAAGGAATCAAGGGTAATGCGCTAGTATGGTGATTATCCCAAGGCAAGTGTGCATAAGCATGGTGATTATCCCAATGTTGCATGGTGACAAAACCAATGTAGCATCTAGACTCAACTCAACTAGTCAAACTGATGTGTCAATTGAAGAGAATATTCTCCAGGTAGAATATTCTCCCCTAAAATATATAAGGATGGATAATGACAAATCATGACTAATAAACAAGGAAAACCCTTAGGAAACAGAAATCCTAGGTGTGTGTGAAGTAACTCCAACACCCCCCCTAAACATCACTATGGTGAAAATAAAGAATGGGTCCCGACAACGAGGCCATGTTAGGTACCCAAATACAAAAGATACACTGAAATAAAGTGAGGAAATAGGGAAAACCTCATGGGAACCCCCCCCCCCTGCCCCCCCTCTCAAGGCATAATGTATGTAAAAATAATAACTACAGTTGCTAGGCAACTGTGTCCTTCACTCCAAGATGACTTCGTAGAGAATGAAAATTTTGCTTAGTGAAGGTCTTGGTGAAGATGTATGTCATCTATTCTGCTGAAGGAAAGAACTGTAGGTCAATGATCCCCTCATGTACTAAGTCCTGGATGTAGTGCATGTGGATCTCGATGTGCTTTGTCTGTTGCCTCTGAACTGTATCATTGCAGAACTTCAGAATTCTATGATTGTCACATGATCCAATGACGATCAACCGATGAAAATAAATGCCCAACTCAATGAGAAAATGTTGTAGCCACATATCCTGAATGGTTATGTTAACTACCCCTCTATACTCTACCTCGGCTGAAGATAGAGCAACGACAACTTGCTTCTTGCTCGACCAAAAGATTGGCCCAGAACCAAGACTGAGTGAGTAACCAGATGTGGATTTCTGATCAGTTTTATCGCCAACCCAATTAGAATCATTAAAACCAATGAGATATAATATAGAGTCTTCTTCATAATGAATCCCAAAGGTGATGGTTCCCTGTACGTATCGAAGGATATGCTTTGCAGCCTTCCAATGTAGCTCATGTCGCTCCTTCATGAACATGGAAACTGCGCCAACTGCATAGGAAAGGTCTGGTCTGGAGTGTGTGAGCTACAATAAGCTCCCTACTAGCTGTTTGTATAGTGCATTGTCAAATAATGGAGTGTCCCTGCTATCCTCAAGTTTTACCCCTGATAGGAAAGGAGTCGAAGCAGACTTGCAGTATATCATGTGAAATCTCTCAAGGAGATATCGTGCATACTTGGCCTGAGACAGTTTGATGCTTGATGCATCCTGATTGATCTCAAATCCAAGGAAGAAGTGTAGCAGACCCATGTTCGTCATCAAAACCCTATCATGTATAATCCTATTGACTGCATCAATCGATGAAGTCAAGTAATCAGTGATCAACAAATCATCAAGATACATAACTAAGAGTAGAAGTGAATCAGTTGTCTTGAGCATGTATACATTTGGGTCTAATTTACAACTAGAAAGTTTTGTGACAACATGCAGGAGTCCATCTTGGCATATCATTCCCTCAGAGGCTGCTTGAATCCATAAAGGGACTTCTTCAGTCGATAGACCAAAGATGAGTCCTGCATAAATCCCTGGGGTTTCTCCATATATATCTCCTCAGAGAGATCACCGTAAATAAATGCATTCTTCACATCCATCTAATGGACTTCCCATCCCTTGGTTGTCACAATGGAAATTTCCAATCGTATGGAATCCATATTCGCTACTGGAGCAAAGGTCTCATCATAGTCAATGCCATGCACCTACTGAAAGCCTTTGGAAACAAGCTTGGCTTTGTATCTTCTAATATGTCCATCTGATGTCCTCTTGGTCATGTAGACCCATTTGCATCTGACAAGTTTCCTCCCATAAGGAAGGGGAACCAAATCTTGAGTCGAGTTCTCAAGGAGGGAGTTGTACTCCTCCTGCATGGTAGATTCCCAAAAGGGATTTCCAGCAGCCTCGCCATAAGACTGTGGATCTGAAGACTGGACCAAGAAAAGATGCCCAGAGGGAAATTTTTCAATGGAAGTGAGTGAAACAGGAGGCTCCTAGAAATCAAATAGATTCCTCCTAGTATTGGCTGGATCACCAATGAGATCCCCTGCATCTTGAAGAGTAGTCTATGCCCCCTTGGGCCTCTTCTCTGGCTCTGCAACTGCATATGGATGCTCTGACTCTACATCTGAATGTACTGACTCTATGTCTGAATCATTTGATTCCTCTGAATCAGAACTCTCATCTGAAGAGGAGTCAACATGTGCATTCTCATCATCTCAGACAGGTGGAAGAATGAAGGTGTCTACATGCAGTTGTTGAGGTACATGCGAGACACTTTCGTCGAATTGGACACTTCTCTCAATGATGAGTCGGTCTGAGGAAATATCAATAAGTATATATCCCTTCACACCATCAAGGTATCCAACAAAAATACACTCAGTGCTCTGTGGATCAAGTTCCTTCCTCTTTTCAGAGGGAATCTGGGCCCATGCATGTGAACCGAAAATATGAAAGTGAGAATTTCCTTCGTCGAATTTCTCTTGAGGGTGTTTTCCAAGAACACATCCCTCACATACTCCCTTGGAGAAATGGATGTCTGGTAGACCATCAACCAATATTTTCTTGCTAAGTTGTTGCATGTATCTGAAATTCAAATGTCCAAACATTTCGTTCCATATCCTATTACTTTCATCAGCATGAGTAAGAAGTAAAGCATAATATGGTTCAATAAATTCAGAAAATGTATACAATCTAGACTGATGATTTACCTCATCGATAGAAACCATGGAGTTGGTTTGCATGTCATAGATGTACACTGCATTTGGTGTGAATATGAATTTCTTTCCAGTGCCAGAATTCGTCATCTGATACATGGAAATAATGTTGACAGAAATTTTGGGAACGTGCAACACATTCTCAAAGCTTTCGTTGGTGAGTTCAATCCTAATTCTTTGCCAGTGTCTTCGACTCGAGAGTTGTCCCCCATCGGAATAGGAGGACATGTGCATGCATCCAATAAAGAATAGATTTTTGTTTTGGCATCCATGTGATGTGATGCTCCTAAATCTATGATCCAAGCATCGGGAGAGGAGTTGATGGCAATCAAGGCATGGCTAGAATTTCCTTTCTTGGGATTCCGATCTTCTAGCTTCTTCTTCTTGGCACCCTCGGGGATGTGATCTCCAAGGTTGTTTTGCTGAAATATTTGAGACATTAGATCTTTTTTTTTTGCATGCATGCGTATTTTGGATGGAATCCTTTGTGACAGTACGTGCATTTATCCCCTTTTCTTCCTTTTCCCCCTTTGGATCCAGAGGCATCGATGAAGGGTTTTGCGTACCCTTCCTTCTTATGATGTGCATGACATTTACTTTTGTATTTATATTTAGATTTCTGATATTTATGGCTGCCATCTTGCAGAGTAAGTGCATGCGCCTTTGGGCCTTTGATTTTTCCCATGTTGATGAGCTTGGTTTGCTCTTATGTCAGGGATTCGATAAAGTCCTCAAGAGAAGGCATCTTCTAGGTGGATCCAGAGGTGAATCTGACTGAATGGAATTTGGACATGAACATAGAGAATTTAGGACCAATTTTGGAGATAATGGTGAGAACCATTTTTTTCTCCTCCTTAGATTTATCAACCCCGCAAGCTTTGAGTTGCGACAACAAATCCTTGAATTTTGTAAAGAAATCTTGGATATTGTTGAAGATTTTTGGATCTGATGTGATAAATTCCACCTCTAGCATGTGTCCCCTCATCTCATCTTTTTTTCCAAAGAGCCCTTCCAAGGTGGTCCAGGCTTCATTGGGATTCTTACAAGAAGATATGTGAAAAAGGAGATCGAAAGAAATAAGACTGCAAATTGTTCTGAATGCTTCATCCATTCGATTTAAGTACTTGGAGTTTTCTATGGATGATGCCGGTTTTGTGTCTATATTCAAGGTTAAGTTGTACAATCCTCTGGTTCGGAGATGGATGACTATTTTCTCCTTCCATGCAAATTAGTTTTAATGTGTAAGAATGAATTCTTTTGGGAAATCCATCTTTATGTTGTCTTCAATCTTTTGTGCCTGCAAAAAATTTTGGTGTAACTTTTTCTTAGTAGTCCATTGGATCTGATACCATGAAAATGTGTTGAACTTGCACAGAATAGATCTAGCTAGAAAATACTACACACATTTGCAAAGAGAAATTGAGAAAGAAGAAGAAGGAGAGAAAGAATGGAAGAATTTTCATTAACTGTAATGAATAATGAATAATTTACACAAGATATACTATGTATGACTCAATCAATGCTCACTAGAAGAGAACCAATGTTCCATAGTGGTGGTATAGAGTGATCTGGACACACACCAACAGTTACGGGAGTGAACTACCACCTAGTCTAGTCTCTCAGGCAGTTACAGGAGTGAACTGTCACCTAACTGAGTTAACTAGTCAACCAGTCTTCAGTTAACTAATTGAACAGAGTGTAGTGAGGAGTATATCAAGGAATCAAGGGTAATGCACCAATATGGTGACAATCCCAAGGCAAGTGTTCATTAGCATGGTGATGATCCCAATGTTGCGTGGTGACAAAACCAATGCAACAACTAGACTCAACTCAACTAGTCAAATCGATGTGTCAACTGAAGAGAATATTCTCCGGGTGGAATATTCTCCCCTAAAATATAGGAGATTTGATAATGACTAATTATGACTAATAAACAAGGAAAAACCTTGGGAAAAATAAATCCTAGGTGTGTGTGAAGTAACTCCAACAAGGTGACCATTATGTTCATTCTTTACTTATCGGTTTTGTGCGCATTGTTCTATATTTGTTCCTTATTAACTACTTGGTGACTTTAGATTCATACTATTGTTATATTACAGATTACCGCATAACCCATTTTTGTAATAGTCATGATTATTGTGCAATGATTAAACATAAGACAAATCTAATCTACTATGCATCTAGGCATAATTCATATGCAATCACATAAAATACATACGACAAAAGATTTAACGTGATTCAACCAACTCTGGGATATGTCCACAACAAATGGCTTCTTTATTGGGCGTTTAGTAATTTCTTCAATACTGCGCACTTTTCTTACAAATATATTCCATGGTTATCTTTCTCTTCTCCTAGCCCAACAGTTCTGTAGTGCAAGCCTCTCACTCTCTTTGCATCATCTCTTACATTCAAACATTGATTCTCTCCCTTCTCAAATTATCCTATCAACTTTCTTACTGACAAATGTTCTCAGCAGTTTTGAATAGACTCCACACGACTGCTTGAGAATAACCACACAGAGGAACCACTATTCTCCCAACCCATTACATATTTATACATGCAATCTAGGGATTAAAACCGTACTTGGTTTCCCCCAAAATCCTATTACAATGCATGACAACTCCAATTAATTGGATTTTCAGGGTGCTTTCTTTTTCTTTTCTGTCTGCATGTTTCTTTTGGAATCTGAGTAGTTTTCCTCCTACTTTTGCACATCCTTCTATCTTTAGAATGTCAAGTTGTCATCCTTCCTTTTCGTCTGCTTTCTTCTCCTACTTTATTCTTCTCTTTGTTTTTTTCTTCTCTTTGCTTTATTCCACTTAATACACATTGTACTTCTGGATGCACCTCAACTGCACACTCCCTTGTCTTTCTTCTTTTCATGTGTGCACCTCTTCTGTGCACTTCTTCTATACTTAGCATTTTCCCCAAAATTATATCCAAAAACTTCTTGTTCAACAATTAGCATTTGATATTTGATATTTGATATTTGATATTTGATATTTGATAGTTGTGGTGTGTATGGAAATCCAACGTTGAAGTGTGTTCACAAGTATCTTAGATGTTATGTTGTATGTTACAACTTGATGCAAGGATCTAAAACCTGATAGGGAAATTCTTGAAAAATATTTACAATTGAATCTGAGTTGCACAATAATTTGATTATTTATTTGATTTGAGTAACTTTGATCAATCTATAATACATTATGAAAACAATATTGACACTTTAGATTATGAACCATTTTGATAGTTTTGATGTTATTATCTTTTGGATTATTTATTATTAGTCTTTGGACAAACTAATTTACAATAATAACAATGGTTGAATAAATTATATTGGCATAAATTGATTTATTGTTTCACTAAATATATTCTACAAGAACAAAAATATTTTATAATGTTTTATTCTGATTTTACAGTTTTAAAACATTATAAGTTAGGCTAATTTAAGATAGACATATTTAATTTTAATTGTTGTTTCATAGAAATCTATAAAATATTTATATTTTTTCAAATATAAATATTTTTATAATTTTCACTATTGTTTCATACACATCTATAAAATATATTTATTTTTTGAATATATATATATATATATATATATATATATATATATATATATATATAT
>ML783057.1:118768-135389 GCA_009831015.1 Picea engelmannii
AAGTATGAAATTCTTCACATAATTGATCAAAATCATAAATTTCAAAAGCATCTAGAAACTCATCTACAAATTGAAACCAATCAAAAATGTGACATGCTGGAAAGGATTCAAACCAATGTTTGATCCGACCTCTAAAATTAAAAGCGAATAGTCTGCATAAAACTCCTAAATCTGAGATGTCATGTTTGATGCATTTGCACCAAAACTTGTTAAGGTGGTCTTTAGCAGATATATTGCCTCCACCGTCAAAGGTGAGTTTGGACAAGTGAAAGACTGTCTCATTGGGAACATCGGGTAATGAGAAGTTGAAAACATGTTCCAACACAGTGATTTGGGGAGCCATGGGGAAATTGAATAGATTCAAAATAAAGGCTCCTACAAGGCTGGCTTGTCAGTCGGCCCTCCTTCTAGCGCCATTTGTTGACGGGCGAAAATGAACGCTCGTCAACTGGAGGAGTGGATCTGGTCCGAGGTTGTCTAAATAACCCAAGCCGTTTGGGATGATCCACCCCAACGAGTTTAGCGGCGCTGTTGGCTGATCTAAGTCCTAGGAAAAATGAAAGAAAATCTAAACTAAGAAAAACTAATCTCAGTAGGAAAAGCAGCTACAGCAAAACTATATACAAATATAAAACAAATACATACAATTTACTAACTGATATCATAAAACAATAATTCTACTTAATTAAATGTTCAGCTATCAACACAATTAAATCTTAATCACAAATGTACAATATTTACAGATTACAGATTTTAAATGAAAACCTGCAAAAATCATTTGTAAACTGTCCTATGACAGCAAAACTATTGTTTTTTTATTTTTATAATTTTATGAGAAAGAAATAAAATGAAAACTATCTGAGATGAACAATTAAAATAATAATCCTAACTATAAATCTGAACTATATATATCTATCTAAACTACTTAAATAACACTAATAAACTAACCTGTAATAACGTTTTCCAATTTGTCCCGTGCAAAGTATCTGATTCAGCTGTTCGATGGGAGGAAACCCGCACCAAATTTTCCACAGGCTTCTTGTAAACAGGAAGCAATAGTGCTCTTTGAATATAAATGACAGGACAAACAAGACATAAAATGACAGCAATCTTAAAATTTACAAATCATCATATTTTGATAAACCCGTATGCGAAGATTTGTACAAAATGATTCATTTAACGAAGAAGATAAACCCTTTATTCATTAAATTGAAGAAAATTAATTGATGTACTTAAAATAAGAGAAATCAAATATGGACAACACAGAAGCCAAGTCACATCAACCTGCAAAAAATTATGATAGCTAAAGTAGTCGATAATTAGATTGCAAACTGATATGAACAAAACTCGAAATAAAAGTTTGATATATTGAAAGCTAAAGTTGTTACAAAACATCGACTTTCATTCCAGTTTGTATCCTCATAAGTCCAAAATATTCCTTCTCCCAATAGTGATGATCCTAATGAAATATTTTGTACAGATCCAATGCAATCATAATTCAAAACGAAATCATCCATTCAAAACAAAACAAAATTGTTTTTGAATCTATTCAAACAAACAGAACTAATTCGGGGCAAACACAATCGGCTAATTCAAACCAAATCATTAAAAATTGATGTTGAAATACATACCTGGGCAGTAGGAAAACGATTCGGTCAGGCTATCTTTGAGTTAACAAAAGGCTGTAGCTGCCTCAACATCTTAAAGAGAACAGATCATGTTGTCTTTCAACTTACTGACAGACTGCTTGACAAATATTTGGATTGATCAAGGGTTTCAACAGGAGGCTGAGGAACAAGGCTAGACAGGTGGAAGGGGTTCTGAGGCCCAGGTCTGGAGAAGTAATAAACATTCCGGCAAATGCACACAGACCCAAAACGCACCTTACAGCCACGGAGAGGATCTGAAAATTGACCTGTAAAACACGAGCTATAACTCTGTAATAAACCAATTTCTAGGGAAATCGCTCGCAATGAAGGTAAAGGGGCTAATTTCGGTTCTGGGTTTTCAAGGGTTTGATCGGATTCAAAACTGTTTTCCCAGAATCCCTCATGCAAAAACGTGTCTCTGGGAGGCAATTACGGGGTTAGCCTAAGCAGTCTCCTCTGGCACTATCAAACCAAAAATGACTCTAAACACCATGGGGGTTAAATTCACCCTACAGGAGCTAGGAGAGAACACACAGTGAGCAAGGTAAACGAACGAGGGTTTGGACAGCGTATACGCAGGACCGATAGCTCACAGGCCTTCCCGAAACCAACAGAGGTAACCCGAGATGCAAGGCAGGCATTAATGCCTAAGTGTGAGAGGGTGGTGGAACGAAATCAACCCATGCAAAACAGTCATATCCAAATGTACAATTGAAATCACATATGGTGATTCAAATCACTATTGGTATATGTTAAAAACAATGCCAATAAAACAACCATTGAAAACTATGATGAGTCGACTCAAATATTTGCACAAGCAATAGTGTTTGTATGACTTAAAACCAAAACAATGTTTTGAATATAGCACCAAGGATTCAATCATAAAATGTATGCTTTGTATGAAATCATTGCACTAAGGGTTTGATCACTATGTTAATGCGTTGTCATGAACTCATTGAATTCGATCAAAAACAATAGAACATCGAACCACCATTGAATGAAGGACTCAATCACACTCATTAGAATACCATCACAATCTTATAAAAACGAAGTCATATTAACAGCAACAACAAAAAAAGTACTAAATGAGTAAAGGTTTTGGTGTCTTGCCAATTGTGTGATCATAATTGAATTAGAAATGAATTGACCACATAAACAAGGGTAACCATAATAATCTAGCGACAATTTTAGTGCCATCGACATGACTTCGAACTCAATGGTTTTCACACTTACATCCGTGAAAACAAAAACAAAAGGCAGGTGTGTGAATGTGCAAAATAATCAAGTTGTTTTATTCAAAAGATTGCGATGAGAATCAAGGGTTCCAAAACACTTGCGTAGGCAGCTTATAAGGATAGAATAAAAATGTGAAATGGCTGCCAACAAGTAGTCAAGGAATCCCTTACAGATTTTTTTCTGGGTGACTTTCCCTTCACCAAAGATGAAGATTTTGATGCTATAGACTAGCCTAGGAAGGAAGATTACCATCTACAACCAGAAAAGTATAAAGACAAGGAAATTGTCTCTGTTAAAATATTGAAGAAAGATGATAAGGAATTATTGATTAGACAAAGTGAACATGATGTTATTACGACATAATTTCACCCTCGTACCTCAAGACAATATACTAGGGTAATACAAGAAGGAGTTGACAATAAAGGGGGAGATTACAAACAAGGAGATTTGGTGTTAGAGTGGGATACAAGGAAGGGTCATCCCAACACACAAAAGGATTTTGAGAATTTATGGTTGGGTCCCTACAAGATTGTGAAGAAGTATGTCAATGATTCCTACTACCTATCCACATTACATGGGAGGAGGCGTCCACTACTTCTTAGTTGGTCATTTCTCAAGCCCCATCATGGGGAAAAGAATTGACTTCTTGAGGTAGCATAGATTAGAGTAGGTATGCTAGGATATGCATTTACATCCTGCATTTCATTGTATATATGTTGCATCACACATGTCATGGTAGTGTAGTTGCAATTTGCTTGGATTTGCATACATATTTCAAATTTACATTTTTTTTTTCCTACATCCTTGCATGTTTCTATATTACATTTTTATTATTTTCATACTCATATTGATATGTTGGAATACAAATATCAAAAAATGTTTCTTTTCAAGTCTTGATCTAGATTTTGGTAGTTATCATTTTTCCATATGAATAGGGGGTGAGTTACACCACCCCTCCGATTTTAACAATTTTCTTGAGTGTGCATAGGCACGGGTCATACCAGGATGTGTTGAGGTTCTCATGTGCTCTATGGTGAGCACAGTTTATGTGTGTGAGCCATATGTTACCCCCCCATCCTAGGGGTAACTAAGGATATTATGTCTCGAGACCCATAGGTAGAAGACATCAAATGCCAAGAGTCAAATGGATAGCACATCCCACAGAGCCCCTCTTCTACACCAGTCTTCACCATCATCATCAACAACATAGCAATGTACACTACACTGGTTTGTATCCCAGAAGACAACATATCTGTCTTCATGAAGTACCAAGTCCAGTCTGATGGTACACATTTGAAGCATTCAAGCATGTTGCAAAGAGTCATTTCTTGATTATGGAACGTTTGCTTGGAAATTATAACTTTTGCATAATTTCACCTTGTTGGTTGGCATGGTATCATAGAAAGTTGATCACCCTCAGGAAAATGGTTTCTACTGGGGGGTTTCCTTGAAGGGTCAACATACTATTCCCCATTCATACTTACCACTCTCCACACTTCTTCCCCTTCATTTCCTCGCCTTCTGGGTTTTTAGGTTCATTGGCCCCAAGAAGGGTTTGTGCCTCATTTCATGGGAAGAAGGGGCTAAAGGCCAAGAGTTGTTTTAGTTTACATCATACATAAATGATATCCCTAAAGTCCTGAGAGCCATGAAACACTTCTCTAAAGGAATAAAGGAATTTTAAGTAAAAATATGAAAAAAGTGTCCCTCTTGAAGGGGGAGTGCATTGCGGTGTTCTTTTATTTCTAGTGCACATAACACCTAATGTGTTCTAACATCAATTGTCATTGTGGTGCTCTCTTATTTCCATTGCACATAGCACTGATTGTTTGGACTTAATAAAAAGGAAAATAAAAGGTTTGGAAAAAGGTTGCATTACAAACAAAGGGAACTGAAAGGTGTAGCTCACCCTCCACAAAGGCACCCATAAATGATACAATATAAACCCTTGATATGTCAAGAACCCCATGCCCAAGAGTCTTTCCCCAATCCACCTCATACTCATTACATGATATATATAGGGTCTTCTTAGGAAACATTCCTTGACTTGGGAATTGACCTACCCAATACGGTGCCATGACACCCCTCCTATACCTAAATTTGGCAAAGTTTATTAGGGCTTTGAGAATTTGCTTAATTTTAAAAGAGTGGACTTGATGCACTTGTTTGGCTGGTTCTTTTATTAAATGTGGCTTACTTGGCATAGTTCATATGACTTGTGGACACTTGGAGGGCATACTTGTTTGTATTTGCAATACCTTTCCTGGTGGAGGATGATGGATTGTGCATGGTGTCACCTTCTATACTTCGACGTGGCCTTTGGAGGCCTAGGATGTCACCCTTTATCCCTTGACGTCACCTTGGAGGCTAGGGTTTGATGTATGATGTGGTTTCAGAGGTGGTTTGACAAGAGGAGACACATGGCATGGAACATTTGCACATGAGAGCATGACAGATGGCCTTTGGAATCCCAACGTTCTCTTCTTTGAGGCTTTATGTCTCAAATTTTCATCCCTACACCACCCTTCTAGGGCATGACATCACCCTTTTAGGGTTTTACTTTATGTCTTTTTCATTTTTGCATATTGTAAAGACAAATGAAGGGGGTCGACCCTCTTCTGATTTGTTGTTTACAATTTTAAGTGGAAATATTGATTAAGAAGGCATCATATAAATAGAGGACCTTCCAATTTCATTTTATCATCATTCATCATAAGGATATCTAGCTCTTTTACTTATGTGAGTTGCTTAGAGGATCAATTTGTAGATACTTTTGCTTATTTTTTAATGGGATTTCTATAATCAAGGTTTTATCTCATGCTATCTTGGTGAAGTAAGTGAAATTTCTGAAATTTTGTCTTTGTGCTATCAATGATTCATGGTAATTTATCTTTTTCATACTAGACATCTTGCTTGGTGAAACCCTAAGAGAGAAGCATAAGTCCTTCCTCCTCTCACAAGGTTATTATTGTTCAAAATTGGTGAAATCTTCTTGTTAGGTTTAGCATCCTAAATCCCTAAAGTGTTCACACTTTAGGGTTTGATCCCAGACACTTTATTTATTTACCTAGTTAAAGTATTAAGAATGGATAAAATGTTGCTAGAGCCCAAAAGTGCTTGCACTCTGGCAATCCTTCTCTTTAAGGCTTAAATCCTAGGGCCCTAATGTGCTAGCACCTTAGATTTTATGCCCCACCTCTTAGTCTTTGTTAGTTCAATATTCAAGCATTGTATTTGTTGTTATAAATACTCCATATCCCTTAAAGGCACTGATTTTACAACTCTCTTATGGTGAAATTGATCAACAAACACTTTATTTTAATTCTCTCAAGCTCTCTACTAACTTTGCTAACACTAACACTCACTAGCTCACTAGTAAACTTGTCGTTGTTGCAAAAGTTTGTTGCAACCATCTTAATACACTTTTATTTGTTGCATACACCCTTGTAAAGGTGGTTTAACTTGCTTAGAATTTCTCTCAGGAAATTGGATAATATTTTATGCCATGCATGCTTAATTTTCTTGGTCAATTGTTGAAATTCCAATCTCTCTTTATTGCTACTATTGCAAATTTATATTCGTTGTTATAAGACTAGTGTACTACTACAAATTTGTACCAACCATTGCATTTTTATTTTTCTAGTTTCGTCAAGGGATATTTATTGCATGTTTTAGCTTGGAAATCATTGCATATATGTTATAAAGTGCTCTTGTCTCAGAGAGGTACTCAAACAACTTCAATCATATTCTACTACCTTGACCTAGACTAATATTTAGGTGTGTAAGAGAGGGGGTGGTAGGCTTGGTTAATTTACTTGCTACTTTTATCCCTTGAGGTCATCAGGGAAGCCTCCCTTGTGGTGGACCTCTTCCAACACTAAAATGAGGGAATTTCTTACTAAGGTGACAGTGGTAGGATTTTTCCATAGTTGCGCAGATTTGGGAGACTTGTGTTGGGATTTTCACAAGTACAAATCCCACGATAACACTGCCAACTTGGAAAGACACCGCGACACTGCCAACTTGGTTGATCGTCTATTTGGACAATTTGCAAACAATTGTGTTGAGAGTAGATGGGAAACTTTTGAGGTTTAACATTGATTACTCTGCAGATTATATATTTATTACAACCACCCATCCATAAAGCCACCATCTATTTTCCATTTTCATCTATTTATTTGGCTACGTTTGACTAGAATGATGACATCATATGCCAAATTAATGTGATTGTTAAATGGGGTTTTCAATAATTAATGTGATGGTTTATATTTAAATGACTTTTTCGAGAGTTTGATACTTATTATTAGATTCTTTTAATTAGACCATAGTTTTCAAAATCATATACAAATAATTAAATCAGTATTTCAACTAAAAAAATTAATGTTTTCTATTTTATAAATTAAAAAATATTTTAAAAAGTTAAATTCACAAAAAAAAATTATATACTAGAAATCTAATAATATATGACTTTGAGACCCTTTATCCTACTCCATATATCAAATATCTTATTTTAATCTGCCACATTTTTACATGGAAGACGTTCTTTTAAAAGGCAATCTTTCTCACTTTTTCTTCGTCTATCAACATATCACAATGTTCCTTCTTGGCATTGTATTGCAAACAATGATGTGTACGTCTACTGCATCGCAGGATTTTCGCCCGCTTAGTCGCCACATATTCTTATTTAATTGACTTTTTCGAAGTGATCATATAACTTTAACCCTCCTTTTCCTGTAAACCACCTGGCACTTACAACCTACTATAATTTATGATGGGCAACTTAAATTGTTGAATGTCAAATCTACGGTTTGAATTTTTTTTTACCTGTCATTGTTATGGTTACATGTCAAATATGTCTTCAAACCAAAAATACGTCCTACAAGCCATCAAATTCTGACCCTGCTTCCTCTAATATGTTTGTCGTTCTCACCTCTACCTTGTTTTTGTTTACATGTATTCGTACATGGACAGTTCTTAGATATGGGGACCAATATCTTGAAATGGTTCGGGGAAAACCATGTGAGCATGTGAAAAGAAGTGGTTGAGCACTTTCCAATTTTGGGGAATGGGATGAAGGCTATTAGCTCAGAGGGGTGCTTCTTCTTCGATGAGAAAATGAACTTGGTGAATGTGGTGTTGGTGTTCTTGGTCACGTGGTTTTTCAACTTTGAAGAGATGGGGGAGCTCAAGTTCCTTGACCTCGAGTAGTGTGGTTGCTTCTACAACTAGTTTTCTACGATGTGAGAGCATTCCAATGTGTTGTTATGTTTTCAATAATTTTTCATGTTGGCTACGATGTGAGAGCATCTCAGCGTGTTGTTATGGGTCCAAAGGGATTAAATCTCTCAAGGTGCAAAAATTTTCTCAGTGTTTTTCAATTTAAGAAAGTTTTCACCTCAAGGGATTTGATCCATATCCAACATCATAGCTCCAAAGTTAAGATGGATTTACGATGGTAGAATGCCACTTATTAACTCCATATAGAATGCAAAAAGATTTACACATCTCCCTCATACAACAACACACCATTAAAACATCTTAATGATAACAAGTTTTTATTTCCAATATATATATATATATATATATATATATATATATATATATATATATATTCCACTAGAAAAAAAAACATTATATTCAAAAATATGAATATACAAGTTATTTTCGTTCAAGAAGAAACAAGCATGGACTCATTAAAGTCTAACATTACTGAAAAGACGTATCATATGCCATGAAAGGCTCTCCCTTAAGTCCAATAATTGGACTCAAATACTACAGATTTTCATAATCCAAAAAAACATATGCCAAAGACTGGATTTTTAAAGTTGGAATTCCATTGCTTCCTTTTCCACACCATCCACAAATTCATAGTGGCCAAAAGATCCTTTCGACAAATGCAAGGCTTCCTTAGAAAAAACATTTGTTTTTGTGTTTAGTTCCCTGAGAATGTGATGAAAACAAAGCCACTCAAAGGATTTTATCTATAATTCCAAGTCACGAAGTAAAGATCCAAGACCAATGTCCTCCACTTTTTCCTTCTTATGTGCCCAATTTATTGTTGCAATATTGGTTGTCATTGATGTCAACCCTTGAAGAATCCTCGACAGTGTGGTTTTGGTACCCGGAGTTTATTGAGGAGTATGGACATGAAGGATAGTATAGATTAAGATAAGACAATCATAGATGGATAGTCCTTGTCATGCCATTTTTGGTGATATGCAGTATGCCACGTAGTTCCTCACAGTTGAGGAGTTATGGCCTTGTGAAGTTGGAAGCCTGAAAGTTTGCTCAAGAAGCCCCTAGTTGGTTACATGTATTTAATGAAAGGGAAAAGTGTTTGTAACAAGAAAACTCTAAAATCCCTAAGTTTAAGGAGAGAGGTTACCTAGCAAAAATATAAATACACCTCAAGGAGTCATTCACAAATACATTCACTCACATATTCTATTGAACATCTTCTAGTGCACTAGTGATCTATTGGCTAAGGTTGTGATAGTAGTTTCTGAGTAGCGAAGGAGGAGAAGTGTTACACATAAAATTGTCACATCTAAGTGTCACACCTTGATTCCACATCCCCGACACCATGAAAAGCATTATTTCATGTTCCTTAGTCATCAAAGACAAGAAAATCCACTTTCTGAAGTTCGAACACATATCTTTCCTCTTATTTTTTGGCTTAGTTGGAGCACTGACACCCCCATGCTATGGTTCAGGAAGCATCTCTCTCAAGCCAATGCCCCTTGCTAGACTAGCAGAGAGAATCACTGACGCATCCTACTAGTGTCACTAGGAGTGTCAACCACGTTAGGGTGGTTTTAAGCAATCACACCGTATTCTATGGTTTGACTCCAAGATACTTCTGGTGGTTATGATCGAGGGATGATTCATAGGCTCGAGTCTCTCCTTTTTGGGTAATCAATCCTAACTTATGGAGGAAATATCTCTACCTTCCCTTGATATTCTATGTTGGTTGAACCTCCCAAATCCTTTATATAAACAAGGCCTCTCAAGGGTGAAAGAGATTAGAAAGAATTAAGATATGAAGTATACCAAACTTTTGTCTCATTCATCAACATACTATAAGGTGATGGATAGGAGGAGCATTGGAGGAGGCTTGCATCACATCATGATTGTAAGTTCCATTGTTTCTCATATTAATAAACTTAGCCTATTTCCCTATTTTCGTCTCTTTTCAAGTTTATGTATGAATGATTGTGACTTGGTTATGATAGTTTTTATCTAACATGTTACAAGTAGTAGAAGAAGAGGATAGTTCTATTTCTTTGTAGGTAGACTACATTTGGAGATAGACTGGATCCAACACTGAAATGATAAAGATCGGTGAGGACAACCGACATAAAAAAGGTACCTTTTTCTCTTCCTCTTCCTCTCTTATTTCATGCGTAAATAGATGGAAATATCAAATGTTAGTGTCCACTTGTTCTAGTTGTATTAGTTGAATAAAACCCAAGTAAAGGGATCTCAACCTATCCACAGGGTGATATTTCTCACAACAAGAAGTGTGGTAATCTCGACATTGCATAGGAGAGCAAGATTTCTGAGGAAACCCCAATTTTACCAATCCTCGCAGGTTATGTATAGGGTTTCCAACGAGGACCTCGCAAGTTTCCCAGTATTCGTCACGCGAGGCCCCACATGACAGGATGTCTTAGTCCCACGAGGACAAGACAAGTTTGGTGGAAATACTTGTTCCAGGTCCCTGAGGTCAGAAGATAAATTCCAGGTCAACAATTCAATGTTTTAGGTCAGCTATAGAGGTACATGTATGCTTATGAGTTTGATTGAGGGTTGCATGTTGGTTATGGCTATGGTACATGATTGAGGCATGTTTGGTATGTTGTTGAGGGATTGGCACATGGTTATGGTACATCTTGGCTACATAGTTGAGTGAGGAGCACTCTTGTATCTAATTCAACATGTGACATGGTTGTTATAGTTCATATCCTTGAGATGGTTGTACATGATTGAGGTATACACTTGATGTATGGTGGCATATGCATGAGGGACATACATTGGTTTTATGTGGAACTTCATTAATGATATGGTACAGATCTATACTTGATTGATGCTATGGTATATGGTAAAGGTTGTATTCATGTTTGACATATGGTACATGATTTTCTACTTATCATTGATGTTGCAGTTGATATATCTTATTGTTCATGATTGATGCATATATGTTGGTACACAGTTGATGCATGGTATGATACAAGTTCTAGTTGGTTGATGATCTATTACAGGGTGATGAGACAAAGACAGTGATAGATATAGTGACAGGTTGGATACAGTGAGAGGTTGACAATGGTAGTGATTGTGCTAGTGACAATTGGTCTACACTTATATTTCAGGGTGGCGGGATGGGGAAAGGAAAGGCGGTTATAACCACCTTCCGATTGGTGCCAAAGAAATTAGAGGGTTGTAGCCTCCTTCTGATTGGAGCTAGAGAATTCATGGAATTGTAGCTTCCTTCAGGTTGGAGCCTCCTTCCGGTTGCAACTGGAGAATTGGGAGGTTAGTGCTTCCAATTAATGTGTTATTTTGATATATAAGAAAAGCATTATGTGGTTTTCTCCCATTTGGGTTTCCATGTAAATTATGGTGTTTTGTGTATGTGATGTGATATTGATGATGTGATGCTACTTATGATGATATATTAAATGCTAATGATAAACCGTTGAATATTGTTGAAGAATATATATTGTGGTTAAAAGTAAGAAAAGTCTTAATATTGATTCACCCCCCCCACCCCCACTCAGTATTCCAACATTTACAATGAGCTTTAAGTCTCCCATGATCTGAAGTTTTTTTATCCCTTTCTCCTTAGCTACAAATGGCAAAGTTCTGAGAGTTATGAATTCAGAAGGATTGTTTGAGGCTCTTCTAGGAACATAACAAAATTGAAAGTAGTGACTCTATTTTAAGAAGAGCATGACTCCAATCCCACAATGAGGTGGATGCCCCTAACTTGCACTGTCAAAGTATACCCAAGGAATAGACTAGAGAGGATTCGACATGATAAGAACACACATATTTTTACTTTTGTTCTTTACCATATATTCCTTCAAAATATTGGTGATAAGGGTTGTGAAAATCTCAAGGGGAATGAATTCATTTTTAAAAATAAAATTGTTCCAGGACACCATAGCTTGTTAACCAATGTACTTGGGAACGCTTCATAATGATAAACTTGCTTGTCATCGAACCATAATCTAAGACTTGTGTCAAGCTCCTTGTGCATCTAGCTAACATGTACTTGGACGCCCTTCGCCACCAATGCCAATTATTTTTCTTTGTAGGAAAAATGAATGAAGAGGTGAGCATATGAGTCTTCATTAGATCTTCATAGAACACAAAAGCTTGGGCCTATCCAGACTAATTTTAAACCATTCTCCTAGGCGAGAAATTTGTTATTGGGAGTGAGTCAAAGATATATTTTTCTTTTGAGGAGTGCATGTAGCTTCCATAGGTAGATCCACATCCAACACATTTCACCAGAGAAGTTGGCCTCTACCACTGTATTATATCCAAGCTTCGCTAAGTATTCTCCCGACCCTGGAATTTTTTACCAGTAGATATAATCTTCTTCCACTTCGTTTAACAAGATATAGTTTAAGGCCAACAAACCTATATAGTTATATTATTTGGCTTCCAAGGTTCCTAACAAATAAATATCGATGTTATTCTTCCAACTTGATCTCCCTTTGCATTGTGGACTTTGAGTTTGTGTGTTTTCTAGGAAAAATAGGCTCGCTTGATGAAGATCTTATTAGATAGGATACGAGAGAAGGAAATCATTGCCTAAGCCTTGCCACGAGTCCGAGTCTGATCTCACCTTCCTCCTATTAACTATTTTCCAAATGGTCCATAGGCATACAATAGGGAAAGTCGTTGTTAGCGCTTTCCAAACGATTGTTCCTCTAGTTGGCTTAATCGAAGACATGAACCAATCTTTGATAGTCATACCATTTAAATAATTAGAATTCAATATTGTTTCCCATAGAGAATAATTATGGATGATCCACCACAGACTCTTGAATGCCAGAGAGAGAGAGTGAACACGTAGATATTATTTAACCCCCAGACCCCATTTTCTTGGAGAAAGCTAACCTACTCCATTTGACCAATGAGGCACCTCCAGTTAGCTTCACCCCCTCCCAAATAAAGCAGAAACACAATTTTTTTTATCATAGTGGGAACTCCCTTGGGGAATTCCACAATACAAGTCCAATAGACCGGCATGCTTTCTAGAACATATTTTATGAATGTAAATCTCCCTCCAATGGAGAGAAGATGATTCCCCCACAACAAAATTTGGGCTTCGACTTTGTTATACATCTAGTTCCGGTCTCTTTTCTCATAATCATCGAGATTTAAATAGAATCTTAGGTACTTAAAACCCACGTCTAGATCTTTTCAATGAAAAGGAAGATATTATTCGATCCTTTTAAGAGTGAGATCCGATAAGCAATGGGGAATAATACAAGACTTTTGATAGTTTATTTCAATACATGTGGCTTAGGAAAATAGGTCTAGAATATGTTTAAACAATAGGAAGTTTCGAGAAGCGCCATGTGCAAAACAAAGGGAAACATCCACAAAGAGAATATGAGATAAAGACTTTGACTTCGATACATTCATCCCCTTGAGAATGTCTACATGACAATCCTATTTAATGAGCCTAATTAACGCCTCTGCAACCACCAAGAAGAGGAAGGGGGACACTGGGAACCCCTAGAGAAGTCCCCTAGAGGCACAAAAGAAATAGGTGGGAAACCCATTAATAAGCACTGGGAAGGAGGTTGAGGTAACGCACCCCACAATCCAGTTAATTAAGGGAAACTGGAGGCCCATTTTTAGAAGAGCAAGATGTACAAAAGTCCAATTGACCATGTCATAAGATTTTGAGAAATCGATCTTGAGGATGGTCGCATACTTCTTCAGGTTCTTAATTGAGTGAAGATCCTCCTATGCAAGGGATATTTCTCCCTTGCATCATGAATTTTCCTATTTTGGAGAAATCCGAATTGTTCAACGAATATCACTTCACTCAAAATCAGATTTAACCTTATAGCTATCACCTTTTCCACCAAATCATATATAACATTACAACTTGATATAGGCCTATAGTTATCAAAGGAGGTCTCATATTCATTCTTTGGTATAAGTGCAAGAAAATTAGAATTTAAAGAACCAAATAGCTTCCCTGAGGCCTGAGGTTCTCTAACAACCTTGAGCAAATCATCCTTTATGAAATTATGAAAAACAAATAAAATATTCAAATGTAAGTCCATCGGGGCCCAAAATTTTCCCCTTTTGCATTGATGATATGGAAACCAATTCTTCAACGTCAAATACCCTCTCTTCCATCATCTTATTCATTTCACAGAAGAAGACTGGGGGAAAGTTGGATAGTACTTCCAATATCTCCTCTATTGAGCATCCTTCCTTTTGCTTGTATAAATTCTGAAAAAAAATAGACTCCTTCTTCAACTTTGTCCCTGAAGTAATGTACACTATTGCATGATTCCATTTTTATCTCTCATATGGTGTTCTGACTTTTCCTGTAATTATCATAATGATGAAATATTTTTTTTTATTGTCCCCCTCTTTCAACCAAAGGGCACGACTCTTTAGACATCACTTTGATTCTTCTCATTTTTAGAATGGAGTGATAGCAATCCTCGAGGTCTCAAAGCCTTGCCAAGTCATCCTATGAGAAACTAGATGAGCTTCACTCCATGACAACATTGATGTTAGACTCAATCTCCTTTAAAGAGGACTATATGTTTTCCTTATCGATCTATCACATGTTTTGAACAAGCAAGATTTACTGCCAATTGTTGCATGAACGAACCATTTGATGATGTAGACATAAGAGACCAAGATTATTTTATGGTCATCCTAAAGGCTTCGTCCTATAGCCATGATGGATTAAACTTCAATGGGCCAAGAGGATTTCCACTGCATGTATCCATTTAAAAGAGAATTGGTAGCAAATATGCAACAAGGGTGAGTAGATGTACATCTCTAGTGGTTGTTCTAGATCACAAACAAAAGTGGGTAAAAATCAAATAAAACCTACTTTAATTAATGGATACACATTCCTTCAGATCTAAATCTACCATAACATAAATAAAACAAAATACATATCAACTACAAAATGTAGTATAAATATCCAAAGAATGTGATCAATCTCTATAACCAATGGAAAGAATAATATAAACAACACCTATGGATAAACCTGTGGAGAGAAAAAACCTCATGGTGGCCTCTCTGTGGGAGGGTTTTTCTTTCTTTACTAGATGTATGGTAGCACTTCCTAGATTCTTCTCTTGGATGAAAGTAACAATGGTCTAAGTTACTTTTCAAAGCTGAAATGAACTTGCACAAATTCATATTTCAAAGTAAAAAACAATCTATTTTACCCTTTAGTTTACATGGAATTAATTTCATAAAAAGAAACCTCTAGAAAGTAAAAAAAAAAGGGTCCTATGAGAATATTTATCTCTCACTAAGAGGCTATGTAAATTTGAAATAAAAGCAATCTAAAATAGAAAATAAGATGCACCTACAACTATAACAGAAAATAAAAACTGAATGTTGGAAAAACAATGGCTTCCTACATGCATCTAGGACTAGGTCAATGATGTATGCCCTTTTTACTTTCTTTTTGTTTTTAACCAATGATTAATGAAAACTAGAAAAGCTTAAATGACTAAACAACAAATAAAGGGAGCTTAAATGACTAAACGACAAATAAAGGGTTTTATTTGTTGGCACACCATTTGAATCTTGGACGTCTACTTTTTGGATTTTATGGTCATCCTAAAGGATTCGTCCTATAGCCATGATGGATTAAACTTCAATGGGGCGGGAGGATTTCCATTGCATGTATCCATTTAAAAGAGAATTGGAAGATGTGTTGTAGCAAATATGCAACAAGGGTGAGTAGATCTACATCTCTAGTGGTTGTTCTAGATCACATGCAAAAGTGGGTAAAAATCAAATAAAACCTACTTTAATTAATGGATACACATTCCTTCAGATCTAAATCTACCATAACATAAATAAAACAAAATACATATCAGGTACAAAATGTAGTATAAATATCCAAAGAATGTGATGAATCTCTATAACCAATGGAAAGAATAATATAAACAACACCTATGGATAAACCTGTGGAGAGAAAAAACCTCATGGTGGCCTCTCTCTGGGAGGGTTTTTCTTTCTTTACTAGATGTATGGTAGCACTTCCTAGATTCTTCTCTTGGATGAAAGTAACAATGGTCTAAGTTACTTTTCAAAGCTGAAATGAACTTGCACAAATTCATATTTCAAAGTAAAAAACAATCTATTTTACCCTTTAGTTTACATGAAATTAATTCCATAAAAAGAAACCTCTATTGGAAAGTTAAAAAAAGGGGTCCTATGAGAATATTTATCTCTCACTAAGAGGTGTTAAATTTACATGCAGCAGCGAGAGCCATTCTCCTGGAGGATGGCTAAGACCCTAGACAAGATCTAGGGCCCCCAGTGCACTCCTGGGGTATGTGGTCTGGGAACAAATTGATAAAGACCCTAGATATCTCTAGGGCCCCTGGTTTGTAACCAGGGTAACCATGCCTGGGGCATGAGAGTCTTGGTCTGGGACCAAGCATTTGAAAACCCTAGATATCTCTAGGGCCCCTGGTTTGTAACCAGGGTAACCATGCCTG
>ML783057.1:145813-212156 GCA_009831015.1 Picea engelmannii
TTACTGTCTGAAATATAAACCTACAGTTGCTTCTATAAGACTGTTATAAATGTCTTTGATCTGAACCTGCTTATAGCATACTGTCTGAGTTTACTTTGATATTGAATAAGCCTTGTTTAATCTGCTGGTACTGCTTCTTCTAGTTCTGCTTTTATGTTTTAAGATCTGACATATTTTATTTGTGATCTATGTTTGTCTTCTTCTGCTGTCACAGCCTATCATAGATCTATCTCTATAGGTTGTTTGTACTTCAGATCTAACTAGTTTTGCTTTGAAATTTAAAAGAAGATTGTTGTTTTTCAATTTACCCTAATATTCTAACAAGAGGCTATGTAAAGCTTAGTTGGCACACCATTTGAATCTTGGACGTCTACTTTTTGGATTTTATGGTCATCCTAAAGGCTTTGTCCTATAGCCATGATGGATTAAACTTCAATGGGGCGGGAGGATTTCCACTACATGTATCCATTTAAAAGAGAATTGGAAGATGTGTTTTAGCAAATATGCAACAAGGGTGAGTAGATCTACATCTCTAGTGGTTGTTCTAGATCATAGACAAAAGTGGGTAAAAATCAAATAAAACCTACTTTAATTAATGGATACACATTCCTTCAGATCTAAATCTACCATAACATAAATAAAACAAAATACATATCAACTACAAAATGTAGTATAAATATCCAAAGAATGTGATCAATCTCTATAACCAATGGAAAGAATAATATAAACAACACCTATGGATAAACCTGTGGAGAGAAAAAACCTCACGGTGGCCTCTCAGTGGGAGGGTTTTTCTTTCTTTACTAGATGTATGGTAGCACTTCCTAGATTCTTCTCTTGGTTGAAAGTAACAATGGTCTAAGTTACTTTTCAAAGCTGAAATGAACTTGTACAAATTCATATTTTGAAGTAAAAAAAAATCTGTTTTACCCTTTAGTTTACATGAAATTAATTTCATAAAAAGAAACTTCTATTAGAAAGTAAAAAAAAAAGGTCCTATGAGAATATTTATCTCTCACTAAGAAGCTATGTAAATCTGAAATAAAATCTAAAATAGAAAATAAGATGCACCTACAACTATAATAGAAAATAAAAATTGAATGTTGGAAAAGCAATGGCTTCCTACATGTATCTAGGACTAGGTCAATGATGTTTGCCCTTTTTACTTTCTTTTGATTTTAACCAATGATTAATGCAAACTAGAAAATTTTAAATGACTAAACAACAAACAGATAAAGGGTTTTATTTGCAACCTATTGTAACAAAAAAATACAAAGTAAAATCTTTAAGAAATCAATTGGAAAATATACTAAAAACTGAGGGGGTTTGTTCCTCAATCCTATAGATATATTGAAGATGATACATTAACCTACATCAAAGAAATTTAAAAGCAAGATATAGGCCCTAAAAACACTCAGGCAGCCGAAAACAAACCCTAAAAATCGAAAAATTGAGTTTTCTAAGTTAATGTAGGTTAAGGGTTTTCGATACTTGTTTCTTGAAAACACGAACCATAAAGCAACAACAATCAAAAAATCTCAAAAAATCAAGTGAAAAGAAGGGAAAATAGATTTATCCACACACCCACAACCAAGGATCATGATATTGGATCAGATCCCAGTGGAGTCATCATGATTATGTTGGTGTAAATATGTAAAGAGTGCAAATGGCACACCATTCCGATAAAGAGTGCAATATCTATTCAATCTTTGAATAAAAATAGTGTATTTTTCTTTAAAAAAACTTTTAAAAGTTTATTAAAATAAATATGAATAAACAACAATGGAATAAAAATTTAGATTAAGTTGAGAGTAAGCTTTTTGTTAATAAATTAAAGAAATTTAAATAATATTTTGTTATTATTAAGTATAAAATATTTAGACATAAAAAAAAAATTATGAAAGAAAAATTAAATTAACTTACAGTTAATATTATTTAAATTTTATATTAATTTAATTTAATTTTTTTTGTTTGTATGTAAGTGGGGGTCTTTATTTCTATTTATATCTTAACAAAATGTTCCTTCCTAGAGGGAAACCAAGCTAGCTACCAAAAAGACAAAAAATATTATGTCTATAAAAATATTTACTTAAAACTTCTAAAGCATGACTATAAAAACTATTGAAAGTGCTAATAAACCCATATATAAGGAAACATGTAAACTATGACTAGACTATCCATCATCATGAGTAGGAATCTAGGGCATCTCCATTGGATGAGTTGCATCATGTTGTGGAAAGGGATGAGAAGGCCTGGCAGAGGAGGAAGCCCCTTTGTCACTAACGATTTAAAAGATCCCTCCATGCTTTTTAACCAACTAGAAGGCTATTGTGTTGAGCAAATTGATCTGGCGTTCCAGTGCATCCAATCTTCGAGCTAGCTTCTTGAGTTCACCTTCATTTGGCTTCATGCTTTGGGCCATCAAGGTTTTAACATGCCAATAGAGTTCTACAATCCTGTAAAATTTGGAATCCCTATTCCTAGTGCAACCCACGTCAGGGATTTAACTTTTCCCACTTGCCTGTGAACCTCTCTATCCTCAGTGTAGGATCAGACCAACCTTACTTCCTTCTCCAAGCTGACTATGGAATCCCTCATTGTCTACTCCACTTTTGATTGATAATTCTTCGTTGCTTCCTCGGTCATGAGGAAACCTTCATCTTATGCTCTGACTCCTTCCCTGCCCTATTCTTTCGAGACTCCATGAGTGTCAGGGAGCCCACTAGTAGATCTCCAGAATCACCACAACAAATAACCAACTTCCCTTGTCTCAAAGTGCTCAGATGCAAGGTGAATTTAACAACAACTACAATCGTCGAACTCGGAATGAGTTCGAGATTCATACCTTGTTTATGAAATCGCCTCCCATACATGGGCATAATGCTCATCAGGATGAAGCCACCTTCCACTTCAAATGCCATTGATGGGCTCATAATGGTTAGCCAAGGGTGAGACCATGCCACATGCGCATACACCATGACTTTGTAAACCAGTTGTTACAATTGAAATTTAATATTAATACTCTTGAGTAACTAAATTTAGTTAGGAAAATTTAAAAAACAATAAATAATAAGTTTAATTTAATATAATATAACTGTATAAGTAATTAAACTTCTTAATAAAATTTGGTAAACAAAACAAATAAAAAGAGAAAGTAAAATGAGTAAAACTATTTTGGAAAGAGATGAATAACTACATGGAAACTTATTTTGAAAAGGATATGAGAAAAAATGAAAGGGGAAAAGAAAAAGTTTAAAATGTAACTAAATTTTTATAAATTAATAAAAAATAAAAAATTATTTTTAAATTTCATAAAATTATTTTTAAAATTTAAAATAAATAATATATATAAAAAAAAAAACAGAATAACATGTTTTCATAAAAGTTAAATTTGAAAAAACAGAATAAAATGTCCTTATAAAAATTAAATTTGAAAATTTGAATTATGTAATCACTTTCTTTAAAATGAAATTTGAAATTTGAATAATTAATGTAGATCCATTTTTTCTTGTATTAATGTCAACTATAAGTTTACAAAGAACCTACAGAACTATTGATGATAAGATTACATTAATCTTTCACGAATTTCCAGGGATCCGAATCGTCAAAACCTTTGGATCTCAGCGGTCCATGATGGCCTAAAGTCCACTGATGGCCTAAAGTCCACTGATTTAATATCAAATTAAGTGACAATGTAAAGCACCTGCTACTCTCAATGTAAAAATATATTATAAGAATTTTGAGAATTTTTACATAAACCCAAAAAAACCGTCTTTATTCAATTTCATGATAAGAACAAGCGAACCCAATTTAATTTAATAAATAATGTGCGCATCTCCTTTCCAGTGCATCACCATTTCACTTTAATTAAAGTTTGAAGATGTATTCCACGTTGCCTGTCTCGTCACGTTCAGCCCACCGAATGCCATAAACCGACTTCCCCTCCTGTAAAGCCAAAACCAGCAGACATGTTTCCGTTCGCCGCACACAGAAGAAAAGGCGCCTTCTCTCTGTGGAGCCGCTTATAAATTACGGGGTAAACTCGTTGGAGGGTTCATTAATTCGAGGAGCTTGGTATCTACTAACAGCGTTTCAGTAGCAATATTAAATATTCCAGCATTGTGGGTGGGGATATTAAATATACATTCCTTCTGATTTGAGTAGAGAGAAAAAAAAAGAGAATGTCTCTTGTGGCAATAATATGGTGTGAGGAGTTACAGAAGCTGCGTGATCGCGCCGCAGAAAAGGAGGAGGAAAAGCGGAAGGGAGTTTGGAGTAGCGTGCAGTCGGCGGCCTTGACATCTTCGTCAACAAGTCATCAGTTGGAGTTAATGGCAGAAGAGGAGAATAGGAGATCTCATTTCGGAAGATGGTTGCCCTCTTCTTCGGCTGTCAATAAGATGATGGATTGCTTCTGTACTTGATCCACTTACAGAGCGCGCGCTACATATGTTTGATATGTTAATGGGAATGGGAGACCAAAGCTACAAGCCCTGTATAGAATATTGTGTTTGCTTTTTTCGGCCAGAGGTGAAGAGATTTTATTTTGTATAAAGTAAATTTTATAGTGAAATAGCCTCACTTAGTGAGTTTACGTTTACAATGGAACTCTGTTTTGGCTTAATTTGATTCTTTTTTTTTAACCAGGACAATCTTTCCTTTTCTTTTCATTTATATTGATATCTCATTATTTATTCAACAAAAGTGGGATATTTTTCCACATCCGTGGATGCTTTCAAATTTGAATGGGTAATAAGGTGATGGTAAGAAGTTTGACTACATAAATTAGAAATTATTATTTTCTATTGTTTAAAATCTATTTCTAAATGTAAAAATGGATTAGCTTGTTTTGTTGAAATTTTTTTAAAACTTTAATTACAAATCTATAAATCTAACAATAAAATATGTAAATAGTAATTACAAATTATATAATATTAAAAATAAATTACACCATTTATGCTTGTGACAAAGTTAATGAAAACACACCAACTTTTACCTTATTGCATGATTGCTAATGAAAAGAAGGAATCTGTAAAGTGGGTTATTTGTTTTTCGTACCAGACCATTTCACCTTCTGGCTCGATTTCGGTTTCAAGAGAGAAATATGGTCACGAGGAGGGCTTCTGTCCCGAGGAATAAGGTAAGGGCTTTTTACGTCGAATTATAACTCACCACGTCTGTTTCCCTTTAACAGCATATATAAAGACTTCCTTTGAATTGTTTGTCTCTTTATTTCCAGGTCGGTCGGGGGGATGGGTTTAGACAGAGAAGGCTGGGCGACTAGGTAAAATTTAAAATAGAGTTACAATCAAACAAGATTAGGCCCATCACTGTGGGTGGGTCTGTTTAACTCCGCTGGTTTTTTATATGCAAGCGGATTTCAAAAATCTTTTCAACAAATAAATTCCAATTTATAATCAGTTTACATCTGGCGTATAGAATACTCATCCATCCTTATCCCTTTGACACGTTAGAAGCAGTGCAATGGAGGGCTATGTAAGTAAAGGCATATTAATGCAATTCTCCCGAGGGAAAATGGGGACCGTGAAAGAAAAAAATGCAAAAGAGAGCGGATGATCATTTCAGAGCCCGCGATGTGGATGATCAATGACAAAATTCTTCCCTTTTTGTGGACTTTGTCATTTGCAGGGCTATCTTTTCCAGTATTGCCCACAAAATTGCTCCAATTTGTTATTCCATTTATAAAAAAAACTAATCAAAAGGGGGATTTTCTCCTATATGAAAAGTTGCCCTCGAGCTCGCAAATTTGGTGTCCAAGCAAATAGTGGAAGAGCAGAGGTCACTAGTCTTTTGGATTCAAGGGAGTCTAGAGGTCGCTCATCTTTTAGATTCAAGGGAGTCCATGGCAATTGTGGTGGCTAAGGCTCCTTTTTTTAATTTAGATCATTTTGCAGAAGGAAAGAGTATCCCAAAGGTAGTGAGATCGTCCTCCCAGATCCTACAGATCGATGTGGTCGAGATTCAATGGTACCCTTTTCCTCTTCCTTCTCATGTACAAAATAAGATATATATCTACTCATGAAGCTACTTTTATTTCCACTTTGTACACCACTAATTCCTTCCCAAATGAAATTGTTGGTGTAGAGAAAAACAAAGACTACCCACAAAAGTGCTCAACATTGGCTCTTTCACATGTGCTTCTCTTGCACGAATGTTCTCATGAGGAAGCATTTACAAGAGGAAAATTGGTCTATGCCTAAGTATAACGATTTACTATTTATAAAAAGTTTATCATACAATAGATATTTATTCACCGTTAAAATCTGCAATTATATTGACGTTGTTTTTGCATCTTAACATTTCATTGCTTACTTCTCTTTTTCTCTTCTTTTAACTTTGTCATGATCCAAGGAAACTAGACCCGTGTTTAGGTGTGTACAAATTCTTTACGCTATTCAAAGCCTTCCTATCCCATTGACTTATGATAGAATAAAACTAGCTACAACTATGGACAACGACAACAACATTTATATAGACATTTTGTCCCTTTAGAGGGCTCAAGTGCACCTATTGTAGTTATATATTTGATATGCGTATCTTTGTAAATTTGTTTATGTTCCATGTCACATGAGTTTTTTACCCCCAAGATTCCACAACTCTATCAAAATTCCACCTCCATAATGCAATGATTGAGTTCCTTTGGCCCTTCCCCGGAGGAAATGATGGCCCCACCACCACATCCATCTTCCTTTCTTGAATCTTCTCTTGTGCACCCATCTTGTACAATCAACAAATCCACAATTAGAAACCATATTTGGCCTGTAATATATTTCATTTTTAAAACATCAACTCACCTCTAACTATTCATAATTTTCATGTCATTATGGAAGATTACATCATAGCTTGGGTTTATGTGTTATTAAAATCCATTGGTTTGTGTTTTCCTAAGTTTATTTTGTGTCCTATTCCTCTTATTGCTATTTGAGTTCCCCATATCTATGTAATCAATCCCATAGCTCTCAGTCGGTTCCCCCTGATAGAGCGATTGTTGTCCCTTTGATTTACCAACACATGTCAATTTCAGCAATGTTGACCTATCTCCAAGGTTGTTTTCACTATTTCTATTGTTTTTTTATCTCTAGAGTCAACACTCCATGCCATTTTTCATCTTTGCTTGTAATCTCTCCCCGTGTTTTGGGTTTTCTATTTGGCTTGTATTGGCCTTTTTAATTTTATTTTTTTACTGATTGCTTTTAGTTGGCTTGGTTGAACCCTATGGTTGTTGTTGAACCATGGATAATGTGCTATGGGTGGAATCCAATGTATTGGCCTTTTATATTTATTTTTTTTAACTGTTTGCATTTAGTTGGCTTGGTTGAACCATATCGCCTTCGTTGAACCATGGATAATGTGCAGTGGGTGAATAAAATGTGGAGTAGGTATGTAGGGTTTGTTTTAAGTATTTAATGCATTGCTTAACGTTCCTGCCTACTCTACTTTTTATCTTTCAATGTGTTTCTTAACGTCCTTATCCATTTACTTCATGTGTTTCATACAGAATTAAAGTACATTATTAACAAGCATACTCATATGTGGTGGTCAACATTACTTAGCTCTGCGATTATATAGAAAAACATGCTCACTATAGGTTCTTCATTAAGTTAGATAATAAAAAAGACTATTTATAACAAATATTTAACACTATCTAACATAGGCATATTTAACGGTATGTCAATGGAATCCATACCCCATATGCTATGCTACAACATAATGTCAATGAGGACCTAGATGCATCATTGGTGTCAATGAGGAGACGAGACCCAGATGCATTGTTGGCCCCATACTACTACCATTCATTGTATCAATTCTAATTTCCATGAAAGAGCTTGTAAATTATAATCAGTTTAACATCAACCCAATTATGGATAAGGGACACTAAATTGCTTCATTTTGGTGAATTTTTAGACTCAAATTGGTTGTGGTCCTCTCTCTGATTGCCCCTTATAGAAGGCTCACTAATGTATCATTGATTATAGAGAGTGTGGTTTTTTTTTTGTGTAACACTTCTTGTTATTGGTTGGAGATTGAACCTTGATCATTGGTTAAAAACTCCACCCAATTTACCATTGAACCACAACATAGCCACATAACCACCCATATTAACTTGTATAATCATAATAATTTTTTTATAACAATAGAAATCCAACAACATCATGTTTTGTTGCCTCTCATAATTGCACTTCATGAAACTATAGAGAATTCCTAGGATTTTATATATGTGTGATAACCATTATAAATTAAACATAATAGGTTGAAGATGTTTTTTTAAGGAGGTGTCCCTACTCAAATATAAAATCTTTATGTGCATAGCTTTTTATGGTTAGTATGAGTTTGATCTACACTGTATTTGTTGGTTTTAGGCTGCAAAATATGTCGAGCATGACAATTCTTTCAGTGTTGAGGAGATAAAGCAATCAAGGGCTTTGAAATTATGTTGTAACCTCAATCATACATCATTTTGTCTTAAATTGAAATACTTTAAGGAAGAAATTAAAAACTATGTTCAAATGTAATTGATTTAGAGAAATAGATAAATTTACACTGTGTAGCTAACATATATAAATTTATAATCTAGATAATTGTGATCTTTCATTTACTGTTGTTATTTGGAATGATTTTTTTGTTACTACAAGGAGTCTAAATGGAAGGCTAATAAGGAAAGGAATAATCTCGTCTCTTGCTAGATTGGTATACTATCTACATAATAGTTCCAGTTGGTACTAGTATAAGGGATTTTATGATACATAAATCCTAATGTATTATCTCAAATTTTGTTTATATAAATTTTAGTTTAACTCTGTTGAAAAATTAGTCTTGCCTAGAGGAATTTCTGAGACTTCCTTAATAGTATTGTCAAGTATCAAAGAATACTAAGTCACACTTTATATGATCCATTAATCTAACTAAGAGTAGCAAACTCGTCACATAAAATTAACCCACAAACCATACTATAAACACACAATAAATGCAATACATTCCATGAAAACGTGGACACAATGCTTACCTTGGAAACCAAAATGGGAAAACCATATTCGAATGGGCTCAATCTTTTGATTTTGACAATCACTAGTATAGTGATTTCTTCCTCTTTTTGCTTCCTCTCTTAGCCAAAAAGAAAAACAAAATGTTTGAGAGTGAGAGTCGTTGAAGTAATAGGGAGAGATAAGGGGTAAGGGAAGGCCAATAACCATGGTTATTCACTTCCCATTCCTCATCCTTCTCTTCTTTTCAACTATTTTAAATAACATTTAATTTTTCTTTTCTTGTCTTATTCGACTTTACATTGTTACTCATTTACATAGTTTACATACCATCATAGTTTTTTGAATGGTCTTGCAGGTATTGAGTCTTATCCATTCTTGGTTAGGATCCATTTCGGATCAAACTTCCCCATTGAGAGGCTTTTGGTCCCCAAACGATGCCGAGGATAGATGAGGGAACTTGCTTGCAATCGGGTTCCTCTCATACCACTTCGCCTTCCTTCCAGTCTTTCCTTTGAGACCAATCTGGATCAATGCACTTTTGTCTGGTCCTATGGAATGTGGCTCTGTCTCTAGCTCTGGAAAATTGCTCTGGATTTGCTACTGGCTATGGTCCCTGACTATCTCTCTAGCTCTAGTTTTGGCTCACTTGTTCAACATTAATCGCAATTTGTTCACTTATTCTCAACTTTGAGCTATCTCCAGATCTGAACTCTGAACACAACATCCATTTCCATCTCCTCCTCTATATTGGAGACAGTCCATCTTGTATTCCAATGAAGCCAAGTCGAATGTAGGTCTTCTTTCTTAGTGTGACCATAGCACACTTCCATCACATGACAATTCCACAAGGGAAGTGTGGTTTCCTTCTTAAGCTAGGATCAATTGCTTCTTATCATGGAAACAAATCTTTAGTGCATGCACATGCTTACAAGAACTTTTGGTGTTCTCCAAACATTCCCAAGTTCATTTTCCTCTATGCACCACTCCCTGGCATGTTTCCAAGAAGGGGTTCTTTGGATGCAATATTGAACACAAGAACTGGATTGTGGCCACCCTTGGTATCAACCTATTTTTTTTCGTGGTTGTCTCAATTTCCCCCTGCGCTGCTATCTCTGCTAGGAAAATTTCTACCTCTTGGATTGGAGAGGTAGGCCACTCTTCATATTCCACAATCTTCACTTTCCACAGTCTTCTCTTTGCCGTGTGGTTTCTAGGGTGAAGCTCTAGATGAAGTCGCCAACCCTTTTCTTCGCAGTGACCACTCAAATTGTAGTGATGGAAAAAGTTCTTGGAATTGCAGTATGGGTTGCTTGACATACTCCTCCTCTCTATGTTTGTAACATACCCATCCATCCATAGGTTGGGCTACGCCACTTAAACAGACTACAACACACCCAACCACCAACAGGTGAGGCACACTGTAGTCCAAGGACTTCATTATTTGATCTTATCTCAAAATCAAAGGATTGTTCAACAATGTTAGAGGCATGAAAATCACATGCATAAGACAAGATCCATGATACAACATAAGAAGTAAACAACATGCCATGCACAACAAATAACCAACAAACAGACACATTAAAATACATATCTCAAAGATAATTAAATAAACAACGAAAATAACATTAGACATAAAACACATAGAGAACGTATCGTTCAAGTAACATTCACCAACTGGCTGCAGATCGAGGACGTTCCTCCCAACCATAGACATTGTTGTTCTTTTACTCTCAACAACAGGGCACCCCTGAGCTAGGGCTATGAATCCACAAGGACAAGTCCTAGGCCAAACCTAAAACATGTAACAGTTGGCTAACTAGCTCTCAGGTTTCCCAACCACACATCAAATCCTAATTTCCATCTCTCTTTCCCCCTCAGCTTGCACAACCCAAAGAAATGAACAACTTTCTCTTCCATGCAGTCCTTGAGGCTATTCCATTTCTCTCCAGGGCTCCAGTACTACTGGTCAGGAAATCTCCCTACTAGAAACTCCAAGTATTCTCAATTGTGGGCAGTTCTTGCAGAACTACCATCAATATCATACTAACAGGATTTTCAGCACTCAAGTTATCACATGCATTTCATCACTCACAACAATCCAAATTACACCAACTCTCTTCTTCCCAGCCTGCACAACCCAAGAGAATGGATCCCCTTCTCTGCCACATAGTCTCTCATGCTGTCCATCTCCTTCCAGGGCTCCAGTGCTTCTGGTCAATAATATCAATGCTAGGACTACCAAGATTCACATCTATGAGAAACCTTATCCAAGATCAACCCAAACAACCATTTGTATCCTTGTTTAGACCAAGAGCACACAAATTCCAAAATGAGTGAGGAAAAAGAAGAAGAAGAACAAGGGGAAGAAGACCCAAAGAAACCCCCCAAGGGATGTTTAAATTACATGAAGACAAGAGCCACATGGCCTCCCTCCCAAGAAGCTCATGCAACCCCTTTTCTCCATAAAATCAATTATGGGTAAAATAAAATAATAATAAAAAAGACTTAGCCCCTTAAGCCCCCCTCTCTCATGGAATCATCTCCCCCTATCTCTTTTGTCCTTGTCCATCTTGCAACTAGCGGTGTATTTTTTTAATGTATATGAAGTATCACATTTCCTAGGCACTCTGACCCTTTTTCAACTTTACCGGTTCACCATCCTAAGTCACAATTACATAATACATTATAGTTCATAAGGGTTAAAATTGGGATGCTACATCCCCCTCCTCTTATTTTGGCATTGTCCTCAGTGCACAACCCCATTCCAATGTTACGAACATTACAAATCTAGGCTCTTGGGACTTAATCCACATAGGCAATCCAACCAACACTTTATATGAATATGAACTCTGGCCTAAATTAAAAATGTATACATGGGCATTCTGAACCAAAACATGTATAATGACCTTTTGAATTTATATTTCTGGTAGTAGTTCCAACTAGCAAGCTCTCCTTCCCTCTCAACCCTGCACAACCCAAAGAAATGAACCCCTTTCTCTGCCATGCAGTCCCTGAGGTTGTTCCACTTCTCTTCAGGGATCTAGTGCACTCAACCAAGAAGTTTCATAGTTGTGGCTTCCAGAACTCCAGCTGCAACATGTCCATTGGACTTTCTTCATTCTATGCCTTTTTCATTCAGTTGCTCAAACATTAACTTCTTCTTATTTTCCCTCATAGTCTGGTACTTTTCTAGATCCTCAACATTCATCATTTTCCTACAAAAATTAGAATCATCAAGCATGTCAATTCACAATTTGTGCATATTTTTATTTATTTATTATTGTTCATAATATAAGAGTAAATTTTCATAATCCAGTACAATACTTATCTGTGTTGTTCTTGGATTTGCATCCATATGGTTGTCTCGTTAACTTGGCTCACTGTTTTCCTTGACATACCCATTGTGTGCATGATCCCAATCAATATTTTACAAGAACTATCAAAGTCTCCTCTTCGCTCAGGCATTCCCTTCTTTTCTATATAGTCCCTCGGGCGATCCATATTGCCTAGCCAAGGCATTCTTATACAAGAATATTTATAGGGACACAGGGTTCTCATGTCACAACAATAGCCCTTTCCATGCTTTCTAACTTGCATATCCAACATCTCATCTGTATTATACGTATACGATCATCATGAAATATCACTATAATCATTTTCAATCATAAATGTCAATCTATTTTATATAGGAACACAAACTTTTCCCAAGCATGAACTTTCTTCTCATGCTATTTGGCTCTATAGCTATAGATATTAGTCTTCCATATGGATTACATCCCTGCCATATCCAAGACCATCCTACCTACAATTTTCTCAATTTACACCCAGCCAAACAAATAGTCATTATCTCATGTACAAGATATATATATTTTCATGGTAACAATTCAAAACAAAATCACAAAGTAATCTCAGAATTGTTTACAACTACAATTTAGTCACTTCCATCAAATCTTTACACATGTAGTATCAACCCATCTCTTATTTCTTCTATCCAAAGATATTTTTATTACTCTGTCCCTTCAACATATATTTTCTGTAATTTATCATTATGTAGCGAATTTAACCTACAACTTCCTTGTTGTAATATCTAACAGTTCTTGAAGTGCTTTCAACTTCATGAGTTAGCAATACTCACATCATTTCAGTTGTTAGCATAATTATTACTATGTTATATAATATATCATGCATTCAATGATTCCTATATTATCACCTGTAACATTTTTAATAGCTCCAAAACTGATCTTGGAATTGTAACAACAACAATCCAATCACCTTCAACTAGTATTTATATTAAATATAATGCATATATCCATCATTATGTATTTTTAGCACCACAAGATTTTCATAATGCAACAATTAATTATTAAATAAAATAAAAATCGTTGTACCAATACCGATGGCGACATTTACACAATCCATCCCTGTGTTGACTACATAATACCACATAACTATGTCATGCATTCACAAAGGTGAGTAGGAAGGTCTGGCCAACACCTCAACACATCATCCACGAACTTCCTACTGCTTGCCTGACTATTTGGATACCTTCATTTTCAACCCAAACACAACACTAAGAATATAATTCATAAGTGCTCTTTAGTGTCGGAAAAGAGGTTGCAGTCCAAACATCAGCTATACAGTAGATACCATTGAGCATTCACATAGCGCTATAGCCCTTACATATCCAACCATATTATGGTATCACACATGACTAGCTCTATGAATATCATTGTTATAAAAGGAGTATGTCTCCTAAATTAACTCGATTATGATCTCATAACCAAACATAACATGATGCAACTAACACTTTATCTAAATGCATTCTAGTATAAAAAACATTTGCATACTCTAGGCCTTTGGCCATTACATATCAATTTAAATATTGAATATTAGCTGAGGGAATTATTACCTCAATCCCCTTCAATATGTATGCATCAACATAAGCTAAATGCATACTTGCCTGGTTTTTATCAACCTACTTGTTTCTATCTGACCAACTGATATTTGTAGAAGCTCACAAACTTCCTCCATCATTTTGATCACTATTCCTGCCACCCTCATGGGTCTTCACCTAGACAACAACATCCACATCCTTAACCCTGCTATATTATTTTTCCCGAATACATAATCCATCATTAGTCATACTCAAACATTATTTCCTAATAATAGACTATTCTAAGTTCACAAGCATGTTATATGCATATCTAAGCATGTACATATGAAAAAGTACACATCCATATGCACCAAGAATTCACTGTCAGCATGCCTACTAATGCATTTGCAATTTAACTTCATTGTATGCCCCATGCACTCTAGTGCATTTCTATTTTAATTGACTTATTTATTTATCTATTTATGTTGTAGTTGGTTGTTCTTGAACTCCTTCGGATCCTTGCTGCCTTGTGTTGTCCCATTCTACTCATCTGCACTGTTGTTCCCTGGTGAGTTTTTAGACTCAAATTGGTTGTGGTCCTCTCTCTAAGTGCCCTTTATAGAAGGCTCACTAATGTATCATTGATTATAGAGAGTGTGGTTTCTTCCTACCTCTGGTTTTTGTGTAACACTTCTTGTTATTGGTTGGAGATTGAACCTTGATCATTGGTTAAAAACTCCCACCAATTTACCATTGAACCACAACATAGCCACATAACCACCCATATTAACCTATATAATCATAATATTTTTGTTTTAACAATAGAAATCCAAAAACATCATGTTTTGTTGCCTCTCATAAGTGCACTCCATGAAACTATAGAGAATTCCTAGGATTTTATATATGTGTGATAACCATTATAAATTAAACATAATAGGTTGAAGATGTTTTTTTTAAGGAGGTGTCACTACTCAAATCTAAAATATTTACGTGCATAGTTTTTTATGGTTAGTATGAGTTTGATCTACACTGTTGTTGTTGGTTTTAGGCTGCAAAATATGTCGAGCGTGGCAATTCCTTCAGTGTTGAGGAGAGAAAGCAATCAAGGGCTTTGAAATTATGTTGTAACCTCAATCATACGTCATACATCATTTTTTCTTAAATTGAAATATTTTAAGGAAGAAATTAAAAACTATGTTCAAATGTAATTGATTTAGAGAAATAGATAAATTTACACTATGTAGCTAACATATATAAATTTATAATCTAGATAATTGTGATCTTTCATTTATTGTTGTTATTTGGAGTGATTTTTTTGTTACTACAAGGAGTCTAAATGGAAGGATAATAAGAAAAGGAATAATATCGTATCTTGCTAGATTGGTGTACTATCTACATAATAGTTCTAGTTGGTACCAGTATAAGGGATTTTATGATACATAAATCCTAATGTATTATCTCAAATTTTGTTTATATAAATTTCAGTTTATCTCCGTTGAAAAATTAGTCTTGCCTAGAGGAATTTATGAGACTTCCTTAATAGTATTGTAAAGTGTCAAAGAGTATTGAGTCACACTTTATATATGCTTATGCACATATAAAGTGAAGGCATTGTATAGAAGTGCACAAGCATATATAGACAACATATTTGGATTTAGCTGAATGTGATATCAAGAAAGATCTAGAGATAGAACCACAAAATATGTACATTGCAAAGAACCTTCGTTATTGTTTACTTACAATGTYCTTAATTMTTAAGTGAAATCATCCATTCTCTRTCCATACATAGGGAGGTGYGATTGGCATATAAAATTTTAAAGAAAAATCAAATTGAATGCGATAAGAAAAACACAAAGCTATGGAAACATGTTCACAAGGATAAACAAATTGAAAGCCTTTGAAAGATACGTATTATCTATTTAAGGCAGTCATCAAACATAACAATTTTGTGTATTTTTGTGGTTTGTAAATTGTATCCCACCAAAACAATGGTTCAAATTTCACTATATTCACTTTTTGTCAACTCTTGGACAATGTTTCCTACTCTTTAGAAAATGGCTTCGCACTTTTAAACAATTTTTGGAAACTCGTACCATTGTTTTTATTTGCAAATAAGATTTTATTTTAAGAAAGTTGTTCCACATTACATATTGCAAGCAACACTACTGTCTTTGGCATGCAAAGACATATCTTCCCTCCAGTTTTTGTACCTTGATAATCATTGGCTTCTCTACTACTTTACAATTATAAGCAACAAACTTGACTTTGGTGAAAGTATTTGGACATTGGTAGCCTTTTTGCTTCCGTATTAAACTACAAACAAATAGGCACATAGTGTCTCTTACTTTACTTGATTTTTGACATCGAGTAGATGATCATCCTAGATATTTTTTTTTCAATTCTCTTCATTCATTATATTATACCACAATTGAATAGACAAAAGAATTTCATTGGAAGAATATAAATGATTAACATACTTGTTATTTGAATGGAAAAATGAATTTCATTGACACAATGCTAATTATCATTTAGACAAAGGAATTTCATTGATGGAATATTAATGTTTCACATGCTTGTTATTTGGTCATTATTTGATATCAATTGACATTTTTTGTTGTTGTTTGGTTTGTAAGATTAGATAATCCACTCAAATAGTTATATTTTAACTAGAACCTACTATTGGGAATGGGATTAGTATTTTGACTATATGTCACTAACATATAAAACTACATTTTGTTGATTAATATATTTTTTTCATTGGCATTTGCAAAAGCGTGAAGGTGAAGGTGAACTCAAATTACCAAAACACCCCCCCAAAATTTGTGTCTGTCCAATAGTTGTGCATAGCGTGATGCGCCTTTGAAACTCATTGGAAACTATAAGTTCCTGACATATTTCTTTTGAAGAAAACAACATAGGCACCCTCTCATTCTCTGCCATTAATGACACCAAGTTCAAATTTAAAAGGGAACAAAAGATTAAACATCCTAATCCAGGTATCAATTTCAATCTGCTTTAATTTGAAGTAGATTTCAATGCTCCTCTCTATTGTCAAATTAGCTTAAGAAGTCAGAGACCTACAAACAAACACGGATCTACAGAACAAACATTTGAACTTCATATAAGATCTACATGCATACCACCATTCTATTTGGGTTCTCATCATAGTTATTTGGGAATGTAAGTATAGACACATGACTATTACTCACATAGAAATGAATATGAAGTACATGGACCCAATTGAACAAATCCTCTATTAGATTATCATAGACCATCCAAGAAACACCTCATATTTCAATAATGTAACCATATCGATTCCATTCGGTGTTTCATTTCAACTCTTACGGGTATGCTAGTTATGTTTAGGTAGCTAATTTTAAAAGTGGAAACCAACTAGTCTTTTTGGATGCATTTGACAATCACTGAGACATGAAGATAATTTTTATTTAAATCAATGTTGTGGGGAGATTACATTTTTTTAACAATAGAATATAGTTGGCGGCGAGATGTTGTTGGCTCCAAAACAATTCTCTGTTATGTCTAACATGGATTGCAATTTCCAATGTTCAAATGTATGGATGTTGATGAGTTACATTTAGTGTAGTTGGTCATAACCCACCGCAACTATGTATTCCACTCTACTAATTATACATGACGTGTTCAAAGTGAAAACTATGATATGCATACAAAATATGAATGGTCTAGGTGTTGTATTGCAACTTTTTACAACTTTTGGTAATGATAGGTTTAATGGTTAATAATATGTGTTTCCTCCTTGGAAGTTGTATTAAATTAATCTAAATTTTGTTAAGGCTTTTATCAAATTCTATGTTAATTAAATTTATTTTTAAAGATAACTATGTTTTTTGTTTATAAAATTTGACAGATCAAATTTTTTATTGGTTAAATGATATGTGATTTATTGTTATTTACGAGTATGTAATTTGTTTTTGGTTATTCATGTGAGTATGTGATTTGTTTTTGGTTAATTTTCAAAATTAAGAAATCATTTAAAAAATAAATTTATTAGTGTCTACTTTGGAGGCTTTGACTAATGTTTGGCATTGTTGTAGCACGGCTTTAACATTGCTAACTCTAAAAATGATGCGAGAACCTCAATGTTGCCTCATCACCTTGCGATTTCCTCAATGCCTCACCATCGCTATACCTGCAAATTCCACAACATACTACTTCATATCTTTTAAGATTTATAAAGTCAAAGTGCATATTTTATCAAACCAATTCAATGGTCCATTTACAATATATGGCAATGGGAGAAGGAAATATAGCTAATGAAGCACATGAGGTCTTTATGACCAATATAATTTGGATTGTTTGGCTTTTCACCTTGCTCCTTATTTTCAACATCTAGCTTTGGTTCCAACGTCCTCCTTTCCTCATTCTTTGATGACATAGGCTCCTTTTCTCGTTTTGTGATGATATAGTTGTAAAAATTACAACACTCATAACTTTGTAAAACTTGGGAACCTTATATATTACAAAGATATGTTCTTGGACAAAAAGTGTAGTACAAGTAGGAACCATACTCGTGATAAAAAACATAGTAATCAATTCAACAACCTTTACGAGATCAAGTACATTACTACATTAGTATAATTTTTTGTCCTAAATTATTATTCTTGAAATCAATCCCCCACTATAGAGAGCCAATTTACCAGAGAGATTGAGCAATATTTCCTTTTGATTATACACCTACGTTAGGATAAAAAAAATGCTAGTTTCAAGTGCTTTCCTTTTTGCACCTGAATTTGAATTGAATCTTGAATTGAACGTGCATGCTCAATCACTGCAATGTTGGGCTACAGAAAGAACCTGAAGCTTCTTGAGCATCATCCTAGGCTACTTGGTAAAGTGTATTTCATTGGCTCCTTCCATTCCAGTAGGGACAAAGGGACCTCCTTCTCATCCAAAGCTGGATGAACTAAAAAATAATAAATTGTAATGCAATCTAGGAGAGGCTAAGGAAAGAACCTACATTCCAAGAAAATCCAGTAGCAACATTTTAAGTAGCAAGGATGGAGGCAACCAATATATTTCCTTAAAAAATCCCACACCATCATGTTTTCTACCATTAATAATACTCACAGGGTAGCTCAAGGAAGCCTCACTCACTACTAGTAATCTCAAACTAGAAATCCAACTCAAACTCTCAAATCCTCAAACAAAATTCAACATTGCCTACCTTGTAGGTTGAGGGGTTTGTGAAATCCTACTGCATCATTGCATTGATAGGATCCATATCTAGTGCTAGGGCCAATTATGTAGGTTTTAAACCTTTTATAATAATGCAATGCACACACAGATTCTTAACAAACTATTACATTGGGCCCATTTTCTGACTATTTACCAACGAAAGTTCGTTTCGACAACATCTCAAGTACGACGAAGTCTACAACCCATTTTTCGTCGTATCTCCTTCGTCAATGGTAACAACGCTACCCCTTTCTTAAGAAGATTGATGACAAACTTCATCGTACCATCGACCACTGGGTGTTCGAAAACAAGTATGGTTGCGTCGTAAGATCCACTAACCTACAACGAACGTGCTTTATATTCGATTCAAAACAATTGAATAATTCAACACTCAAGTGACTTGAATTAGTTTATTGTTCCATGGGATGCCCCATTAAGGAATGGATCATACATTTTAGTAAAAGAATATCCCCGAGAATTGGATAATTTAACTCTCCTTCCCATAACACTTATAGCAATATATTCATTTCTTAGAGCTTTCACTTGATCCAAAAAATCATTTTGTAAATAATATCTTCTTCTTTTCATGGTATGGATCCATCTATGATAAGGATCTTCATTTGAGCAAGAAGAATCTAAGAGATCACTATACTTCCCAAGATTTTCCCCAAGGACCAATACATTAGGCAAAAATGTAAAATATATTATTTGTTTTCAATCACTCGAACATGTGCTTAAAAATATTAAGAGACTTCAATCCTCATAGGACCTAGTTGAGTAAATGGGAAATTACTGATATATCGCATTGGCCAATAAACTCTACTATGATGAAAAAACATAATGGGCCATGGATGCTTGAACCATGATAATTTCTCTTCCTTTGAAAGTACTTAAAGTTTGTTTGAATCTATAGCCACAACTATAGAGTGATCATTTTTGTCACTGATGTCATCATTTTTTTTTAAGAGAAGGTGATGGGGCTCTACCTAAATAGAATGAACAATAATAAATAAGAAAAGGACTAATGGTTTGATGCATATCACATCCTAGTATAGTATAATTGATAGGTGAATTACATTCTATATGGAAAGATATCGATTTTGTCAAGATGATAAATAACCAACCACAAAAACTATTTATCATAAATGATATATTATCGTCGTAACGAAAAAGAAAGAGGTTCACCCATCTTGTTAATATGGGATTTGCTAAAAGAATGGGATTAAACAAATTGAAGAGTTAGACCAACCATAAATAGACTTAGAATTTTTGGATTATTGATCAAAAGTATGGGATACATAGATTTAGAACTTGAAGATTCTTGTTAATTCGATCCAAATGAAAGAACATCTATAGTACACTTAATAAAATTATCATGTGAGGTTTCTACTACATTGTATACATGGGTGAATCGTACATGGAGAAAAGACTATTAATTGTCCCATAATATAAGAACTTATAATTATTATACCATAGATCATTTCTCCCCCCCAAAAAATGATATCATGGAAGATATTTTAGAGGGACCAAAAGGCAATATACTAATAAATCCATAATATAGCCTAAATAAAAAATGTATTTTTATCTATACATTGAAAGTATAAGTTAAATTCAATTAAATTCATTTTGAAGGAGATTTTATTGAAAAGATCTCTTCTTGTCCCCATGGGGGATAGGGCTGAGTTGATTTTGTTGGTTTCTTTATAGTATGTTTTCCTTACCTCGTTGAATTGTGTAGATTTGCACAAAAATGATTCTATAGAAATTGGCAAAAAAAAATACATGGAAAATCATTAACATCCTTTTCCGCTTTTACGATATAGTCAAGTATTTAAAGGAAGGTTTGCAATTTGGATTTCTTTTTGGATACCTAGGTCCATTCCTCATTAATGTCTTGAAGCAATATACTCTCCTCTTTTACGATCTAGTCAAGTATTTAATGGACGGTTTGCAATTTGGATTTCATGTTGGATACCTAGGTCTATTCCTCATTAATGTCTTGAAGCAATATAATCAGTTTGCAAGTAGGAGTAATTACATTTTTTTCATCCAAATTCTCTTCACCTATGCCAAGGGTTGTACAACTTGAAGAGTTATTTGGATTCTCCATTGCACTCTTACTATGGTCCCTCAAGATAGTGAGATTTTTCATGTCTTGGTGCCTCTCCTCCTCTAAGATGTTAAGCCCCTCATGAGAAGAGGGATTGAATGGATCAATGTTTTGAGGGCCATCAATTATCCCCTCTGGGGAAACAGTGTCTAGGCTAACATCGAAGCTAACTTTATCCATTACAATCTTGACGTCTATCTATTGGTGATTTTCATTAGCACCATTCCACCAAGTAGGCCTATGATTGTATTTCCTTTTATCTAGGGGTCTACCAAAATTTGATTTTTCCCTCACAACTCTACGATTAGGGAAATAGGTGATTTTATACCCTAGAACAAATTAATATCTACACCAAAAAAATTGTTTATCATGTTCTAGCTTCTTTCTAGACATAGTTGACTACATTCAACCAAATATCGTCTAAAATACCTTTAGATAGATTAATTTCTATACATATCCACACATAGGTAATGCACTATCTTTCTACCATTTCAGGGTTGCAAAAGTAAAATTTACTAATACTACTCCCAATCTAATATTGCTACCTTTAAAAATAATGGAATTTATAGGATACATGTCCTCAAGCATAACCTTATCCTAAAAGGAAGAAAGGGCATAAACCAAAACCAAAAAATGGAAATTATTTACTTAACAACTATCATATGATGAAGAGGAATATAGTGTATAAAATCATTGGAATGATGATATAGATAAGGAGAACAATTGATGTCCATAAGTGCAAGTTGGGGAAAAAATGTTATTTACAATGGATAAAGAAGAAGACAATAATACCTTGAGGGTGATAGCTTGATCCGTAAACGAGGGGCTCATAGCCCACTTGCTTCACCAACATAGATTCTTTGCGGAATTAAAGTTCTTATCTCTATCTTATCCTTGTACAAGTTGCTCTATCTGCAGATATTCCACTAAGCCTTCGTCCTCCACCCTATACCCAGACCTTTCTTCTTCTGATTGCTAAGCCTATATGTAATCTATACGCAACAACGAATAAGTTGATAACAAAATATATCTCACTGTCCAATATGCCAATCAGGCCTAAATATTGGCTTATGTGTTCATTACTAATTCGAGTGTAGCTTCTCTAGACTCACCAAAACTAGAAATGCATATTAGTCTATTCATGAACCAATTACCAGTCCCTTGAGCTCTATTGTGATTTTCCTCAAAGGTAGGCATTAGGAACATAATTTACCATACTAATGGGTACCCAATTCCAAGCTTCATTTCCTTAGACCATTCCATACTCTAGACATGGATGCCAATGAATTGAAGTCGACTCAATTCCACTTGAAGGATGTCAACCAGGTGGGAGACTGGTTGACCAGATAATATACCGACCAAGAAAATGGAGAGTAGTCGACCAAGGATACTGACACTTGACTATCTTAAGAGTTAAGTGGACCAATACAAGAATCAATGGGGAACATTCAACTTGACCCAACGTTTAATTCAATTGGGAAATATACTAAGTTGACGAGAGGTGAATTCGAACAAAGACAAGTCAACCAGAGATAAAGTTTACCCAACAATGTGCTAATTCGACCAAACAGTTATGAAATGATCAGGTGATGGAAGTTAACTCCAACACAGAGTCAACTGACCTAATGTGATTATGTGAGAAATATATAAGTCAAATTGACCTAGGATGAAATCTGAGTGACCACCTACAAATTTATTCGTCCGAAGAAAGATAGATTAGTGTGCTATACATCCATGTGTGGCCTTTGGTTAAAATAAAGATGCCCTAATAATAATAATTCAACCTGGTAATTTAAAGAACATATACAAATGAATTCAACCCAAAATTAAGTTGAACAAAATAAAAATGAAACTCTTAGAGGAGCATGGAGTCGTCTTGGGTGAATGGGGAACAACCCAGGAAAGATGATTATATCTAAGTGATAGAAATTCCACTCATCGACTAATTTCAATGTCCAACTCACTTATGAGGTGCATGGAATTAGAGGATACCTCCCAACAATTAAAAGAATTGACTAGATATTGTTAACTCGTCCCAAGCAATGAAAAGTTGACTTGGCGAAGAAAATCAATTGTGGGGATGAAAATACAATTTGAGAGAGTGAGGCATTTCGCTCAGCAAGGTTTACAAACTCCCCACATAATTAAAAAATGCCCAGCATCATTTAAAATGACCCAGACAATACAAATTCCCCCAACAACATATAAAACATCCCGGGTAATTAATGGTTGGTGAACACAATGAGGAAACATTCAATAAAGTGGTAAAATTCTTGGGGAGAGAGAGATAACACCCAATGACCTGTGAGAGACGAGAGGAATTCTCAAAATAGAAACTAGGCTAAATTAAAATAACTATTTAATTACAACACTTAATCTCTATTCACAAGAAAATCGACAACATGGATGATTTTTTTGTTGGGATGATCTACACAATGGTCGGTCCTAGCTTTCTCAAAGAAAAAAAAAGGCACATTAACTTGAATCAATTTCCATGTGAAGCTATCACAATTACAATTGACACTCTTCCTTATGATCCATTAATCTAACTGAGAGTAGAAAACTCATCACACAAAATTAACCCACAAACCATACTATAAACACACAATAAATGTTAATACATTCCATGAAAAAGTGGACCCAATGTTTACCTTGGAAACCAAAATGGGAAAACCATATTCGAATGGGCTTAATCTTTTGATTTGACAATCTCTAGTATAGTGATTTCTTCCTCTTTGTGCTTCCTCCCTTAGCCAAAAAGAAAAAAAAAATGTTTGAGAGTGAGAGTCGTTGAAGTAATAGGGAGAGATAAGGGGTAAGGGAAGGCCAACATCCATGGTTATTCACTTCCCATTCCTCATCCTTCTCTCCTATTCGATTATTAATTAAATTTAATTTTTCTTTTCTTGTCTTATTTGACATTACATTGTTGATCATTTACATAGTTTACATACCATCATAGTTTTCTGAATGGTCTTGTAGGTACCCAGTCTTATCCATTCTTGGTTAGGATCCATTTCAGATCAAACTTCCCCATTGAGAGGCTTTTGGTCCCCAAAATATGTTGAGGGTAGATGAGGGAACTTGCTTGCAATCTGGTTCCTCTCATGGCACTTCGTCTTCCTTGCAGTCTTTCCTTTGAGACCAATCTGGATCATTGCACTTTTTTCTGCTCCTATGGAATGTGTCTCTGACTGTAGCTACAGAAAATAGCTCTGGATTTGGCTACTGGCTCTGGTCCCTGGCTATCGCTCTAGTTCTAGTTTTGGCTCACTTGTTCGCCCTTCATAAAAAAAATTTCACTTATTCTCAACTTTGAGCTATCTCCATATCTGAACTTTTGACACAACATCCATTTCAATCTCCTCCTCTATCTTGGAGACAGTCCATCTGGTATTCCAATGAAGCCAAGTCGAATGTAGGTATTCTTTATTAGTGTGACCCTAGCACACTTCCATCACATGAAAATTCCACAAGGGAAGTGTGGTTTCCTTCTTAAGCTAGGATCAATTGCTTCTTATCGTGGAAACAACTATTTAGTGCATGCACATGCTTACAAGAACTTATAGTGTTCTCCAAACATTCCCAAGTTCATTTGCCTCTATGCACCACTCTCTAGCATTTTTCCAAGAAGGGGTTCTTTGGATGCAATATTGAACACAAGAGCTAGATTGTGGCCACCCTTGGTATCAACCTATTGTTTTTCTTGGTTGTCTCAATTTCCCCCTGCGCTGCTATCTCTGCTAGGAAAATTTCTATCTCCTAGATTGGAGAGGTAGGCCACTCTTCATATTCCACAGTCTTCACTCTCCACATTCTTCTCTTTACTGTGTGGTTTCTAGGGTGAAGCTCTAGATGAAGTCGCCAACACTTTGCTTCCCAATGACCACTCAAATTGTAGTAATGGAAAAATTTCTTGACATTGCAATATGGGTTTCTTGACATACTCCTCCTCTCTATGTGTGTAATGTACCCAACCACCCACAGGTTGGGCTATGCCACTTAAACAAGATACAACACACCCATCCACCAGCAGGCGAGGCATGCTGCAGTCCAAGGACTTCATTCTTTGATCTTATCTCGAAATCAAAGGATTGTTCAACAATGTTAGAGGCATGAAAATCGCATGCATAAGACAAGATCCATGCTATAGCATAATAAGTAAAGAACATGCTATGCACAACAAATAACCAGCAGACAGACACATTAAAATACATATCTCAAAGATAATTAAATACAAAATGAAATTAAAATTAGACATAAAACAAATAGAGAACTTATCTTTCAAGTAACATTCACCAATTGGCCGCAGACCAAGGACATTCCTCCCATCCATAGACATTGTTGTTCTTTTACTCTCAACAACAGGTCACCTCTAAGTCAGGGCTATAAATCCACAAGGACAGGTCCTAGGAAAAATCTAAAGCTCACAACAGGTTGCTAACTTGCTCTCGGGTTTCACAACCATACATCAAATCCCAATTTCTAGCTATCTTTCCCCCTCAGCTTGCACAACCCAAATAAATGAACACCTTTCTCTGTCATGCAATCCCTGAGGCTGTTTTATTTCTCTCCAAGGCTCCAGTACTACTCGTCAGGAAATCTCCCTACGGGAAACTCCAAGGATTCTCAATTGTGGGGAGTTCTTGCAGAACTACCACCAATATCATACTAACATTATTTTCATCACTCAAGCTATCACATGCCTTTCATCACTCACAACAATCCAAAGTAAACCAATTGGCTTCTTCCCAGCCTGCAAAACCCAAGAGAATGGACCCCCTTCTCTTCCACACAGTCCCTCAAGCTGTCCTTCTCCTTCCAGGGCTCCAGTTCTTTTGGTCGAGAATATCAATGTTGGGACTCCCAGGATTCACAGTTATGAGCTAAATTAACCAAGATCCACCCAAACAACCATTCATATCCATGTTTAGACCAAGAGCACACGAATTCCAGAATGAGTGAGGAAAAAGAAGAAGAAGACCCAAAACAACCCCCTAAGGGATGTTTAAATTACATGAAGACAAGAGCCACATGGCCTCCCTCCCAAGAAGATCATGTAACCCCTTTTCTCCATAAAATCAATAGTGGGTAAAATAAAATAACAATAAAAAAGACTTATCCCCTCAAGCCCCCCTCTCTCATGGAATAATCTCCCCCTTTCTCTTTTTTCCTTGTTCGTCTTGTAGCCAACGGTGTATTTTTTGTATATGAAGTATTACATTTCCTAGGCACTCTGACCCTTTTTCAACTTTACCGGCTCACCATCCTAAGTCACAATTACATAATACATTATATTTCATAAGGGTTAAAACTAGGATGTTACTTCCCCCTCCCCTTATTTTGGCATTGTCCTCAGTGCACAACACCATTCTAATGTTACCAACAACGCAAATATAGGCTCTTGGGACTTAATCCACATAGGCATTCCAACCAACTCTTTATATGCATAGGTACTATGGCCTAAATTAAACATGTATACATGGGAATTCCGACCCAAAACATGTATAATGACCTTTTGAATTTATATTTCTAGCAGCAGTTCCAACCAACAAGCTCTCCTTCCCTCTCAACCCTGCACAAATCAAAGAAATGAACCCCTTTCTCTGCCATGCAGTCCCTCAGGTTGTTCCACTTCTCTCTAGGGCTCTAGTGCACTCAACCAAGAAGTTTCAGAGTTGTGGCTTCCAGAACTCTAGCTACAACAAGTCCATTGGGATTTCTTCATTCTATGGCTTTTTCATTCAGTTGCTCCAACATTACCTTCTTCTTATTTTCCCTCATAGTCTGGTACTTTTCTAGATCCTCAACAGTCATCGTTTTCCTACAACAATTAGAATCATCAAGCATGTCAATTCACAATATGTGCATATTTTTTTTTTATTTTTGTTCATAATCTAAGAGTAAATTTTCATGATCCAGTACAATACTTATCTGTGTGGTTCATGGATCTTCATTCATATGGCTATCTCATTAACTTGGCTCATTGTTTTCCTTGGCATACCCATTGTGTGCATGATCCCAATCAATAGTTTACAAGAGCTATCAAAGTCTCCTCTTCCTTCCGGTCAGTCACCTTCTAGGCCCAGGCTGAGGCATTCCCTTCTCTGCTATACAGTCCCTCAAGTGATTCACCTTTCCTAGCCAAGGAATTATAACACAAAAAGATTTCTAGGGACACAGGGTTCTCATGTCACAACAATATCCCTTTCCATGCTTTCCAACTTCCATATCCAACATCTCATTTGTATTATATGTATATAGTCATCATGAGATATCACTATAATCATTTTCAATCATAAATGTCAATATGTTTTATACAAAAATACAAAATTATCCCAAGCATGAGATTTCTGCTCATAATGTTTGTCTCTACAACTACAGATATTAGTATTCCATATGGATTACATCCCTACCATATCCAATACCATCTTACCTGCAATTTTCTCAATTTACACTCAGCCAAACAAATTGTCAGTATCTCATGTACAAGATATATATTTTTTCATGGTAACAATTCAAAACAAAATCACAAAGTGATCTCAGAATTGTTTACAACTACAATTCAGTCACTTCCATAAATTCTTTACACATGTATTATCAACCCATCTCTTCTTTCTTCTATCCAAAGATATTTTTATTACTCTGTCCCTTCAACATATATTTTCTGTAATTTATCATTATGTAGCTAATGTAACCTAAAACTTCCTTGTTGTAATATCTAACAGTTCATGAAGTGCTTTCAACTTCATGAGTTAGCAATACTTACATCATTTCAGTTGTTAGCATAATCATTACTATGTTATATAATATATGCATGCATTCACCTAATGCATTCAATGATTCATGTATTATCACTTGTAACATTTCTAATAGCTCCAAAACTGATCTTGGAATTGTAACAACAACAATCCAATCACCTTAAGCTAGTATTTATATTAAATATAATGCATATATCCATCATTATGTATTTTTAGCACCACAGGATTTTCATAATGCAACAATTAATTATTAAATAAAATAGCAATCAATGTACCAATACCGATGGCCACATTTACACAATCCATCCTTGCGTTGACTACATAATACCACATAACTATGTCATGCATTCACCAAGGTGAGTTGTAAGGTCTGGCCAACACCTCAACACATCATCCACGAACTTCCCACTGCTTGTCTAACTATCTGGATACCTTCATTTTCAACCCAAACACAACACTAAGAATATAATTCGTAAGTGCTCTTTAGTTTCGAAAAAGAGGTTGCAGTCCAAACATCATCTATACAATAGATACCATTGAGCACTCACATAGCGCTACAACCCTTCCATATCCAACCATATTATGGTCTCACACATGACTAGCTCTATGAATATCATTGTTATAAAAGGAATATGTCTCCTGAATTAACTCGATTATGATCTCATAACCAAACATACCATGATATGCAACTAACACTTTATCTAAATGAATTCTAGTATCGACAACATTTACATACTCTGGGACTTTGGCCATTACATATCCATTTAAATCTTGAATATTAACTGATGGAATTCTTACCTCAATCCCCTTCAACATGTATGCATCAACAGAAACTAAATGCATACATGCCTGGTGTTATCAACCTACTTGTTTATATCTGACCAATTGATATTTATAGAAGCTCACAGACTTCCTCCTTCATCATTCTGATCATTATTCATGCCACTCTCATGGGTCTTCACCTAGACAACAACATCCACATCCTTAACCCTGCTATATCATTTTTCCCGAATACAAAATCCATCATTAGTCATACTCAAACATTATCTCATAATAATAGACTATTCTAAGTTCACAAGCATGTTATATGCATATCCAAGCATGTACATATGCAAAATTACACATCCATATGCACCAAGAATTCATTATCAACATGCCTACTAATGCATATGCAAATTAACTTCATTGTATACCCCATGCACTCTATTGCATTCTTGTTTTAATTCACTTATTTATTTATCTATTTATGTTGTAGCTGGTTGTTCTTGAAATCCTTTGGATCCTTGTTGCCTTGTGTGGTCCCATTCTACTCATATGCACCATTGTTCCCTGGTATGAACACTTTCCAGCCAAGTTCCACTTGTCCATTCTGCAATCCAACGAGTGTTCTCCAATTGCCATAGCTCTTTTTTGGTAGTCATCTCCAACTTTACCTTTATGACACATTCCATCACCCTGGAATGAAGTAGCTCAACCATTCCATCACTCTACTACAACATTCTTGAATCAAATACTATTACTCCTAGTTGTCCATTAGGTTACTTTATTAACATTTCCCTATGGAGCCATACCTTTCACACTTAATATCATTCCCAAATGGAAGTCCATTTTCATTTAGTGACACTTTTCAAGTGAGAGAACATTCAATTTCTCCGCACTAGCATATTGCTTCCACTCTGAACTCTGATATCATAAGTGGATTTATTCCAAACTTAAGCTTTGCAATTTGTCTACACCTCTCTTCCTTCAAGGCTAGGCAGTCATACTTTTCCTTTTATGCCCATCCATGACATATTTAACCTTCTAGATTTATATCCTATGTGAAGACTCTTACTTTTATTGTACCGACAATTTATTCAGATTCTGAGGTTGTGGACTAATACTTTTGTTCCACCATTCTTGAGTTCTTTATCCCCTTTTCATTACTTTCTGTGGAGCTCTTGATTACCTCATCGACCTCCTGTAAACTATGTCATGCTCCCATGACCCTAACATCTGATCCTAGACTGGAATTGATCTGATTGTACCTCATATCCTGCCAAAATCTGCAAGAAATCATCTAGTTAGAATTATACATATCATACAAAAATTGTCTATTAAATTTACAAGTACCTTTTCTATTTAACTCGTGAAGAAAATAAAATATCAATTATAATACTTATCCAAAAATAGAATGATTCCAGTTCATTCTCCTCTGAATCAACTTTTCAACGACTGAAATCTCTCCCTAATTCAATATCAGAGCTGAAAGTTAGGGATCCTTGAAAAAAAACCACTTTCAACCCTTTTTTCTCTTGTTTTGCAATAGGATTTTGTCGAAGAATTCCACAGCCCCCTTTAAACTAGTATATAATCCAAATTTTGCACAGGCGCTTCCTTCAATCCAATTTCCATGTGACAACAACTTGAAACCATGGACTGATTAATTCTTTAATACCTTCCTCTAACGCTTTTCTCTTTATTCTCTACACAGGACCTCGTTCAAACATAATGTCTGAGGGATTATTCACTTCTAGGCCCTTCGCACCTATAAACAACCCGTTTACCTTGTCATGAGACCAGCATGGGGAGAAAGTCCTCTGGACTTTAGCCTTCAACTATTCTCCCCCTTCAATCTCTTATTTCTCCTGAAGTTAAGCTTCGTCAAATCCCTTCCAACAAATCTACTAGCACGTCGGACGATCAATATTTGAACTTCCGTCGAATGGATGGTCATGCCCCCATTTGGAGACTTTAACAAGATCAAGTGATACGACTTAATAAAGCATTGAGAAAGATGACTCTTAACCAATTCGAAAATTCGGTGCTATGGGATATTTCCATTCTTGATTCTTCCACTTCCCCGGAGTGACAATCCTCTAAAGTACTTACCTTGTTCATCCATGGATCAATCAAACGATCGTGACTTAATCAAGCATTGGGATGGATGGTCCTTACACACTTCATAAATTTGGCGCTCTGGGGCTTCGGGATATTTCCATTACCGAGTCTTCCACTTCCCTAGAGTGACAATCCTCTAAAGTACTTACCTCTGCTTGATCCAACGGTTGAGAAAGGTCCCGAAGGAAACTCAGATTGATGGTCTATGTGCCTTCGCGACTTCACGCTTCGACACTTTTCACTAGTAGAAACCTGGAAACCCCCTGGAGTCACATACTCCCAAAGATTACAAGGTAGGCTGATGTCACCTAGGGTGACGTGGACCTGTGGAACATGTGCCACGTGTCTCTAAAAAATGAATAGATCAAGGTCCAAAATGTACCAAATCCAGGTGACACATGTCCCCACACAACACCCCTACCACGTGGCATAAGCCATGTCATCAACTGTACATACGATCCATAATAACTGCTCGATATCCGACGGTCCACGGGACCTGATGGCTTTACACTTCACGAATTCGACACTTCAGGGCTTCAACGCTTCAGAGTTTTTCTCTGCAACATACTTAGTAATTTCTAGAGTGGCGAATTCCAAAGTTCGAACCTTGCTACCCCTCTACCACTGCTAGATCTGATAGCCTGAAACACTCCCGAAGTCCATCCCTCGATCTAACAATCAACGGGAGTTCTGGAACTTCGAAACTCAAGGGGTTCAGGCTGTAACAATTCAACAAAGTTAAAAACTCCTGGAATCACATACTCCCGAAAGTGGTCAATGTCAGTTGACCATGATCAACAGGAGATATCTCCCTGAACCTTCCATCAGATTAGACGACTGATGGGACTTCACGACTCCGACCTTCAACAGTTCAGGCTTTGCCTGCCTACCAAGATTGTCGAAGCAGTAAAGTTCTAAATTCTTACCTTTCACGCTTGGCCTCGATCGATGAATGATGATCAACAATATAGACATGACAGTTGGGACTTAACCTTTCCCAAATTCTGGTTCTTCCTTCATCAGACGACTCCTACTCATCAACCCTCCAATCCGATGAAACAAATCTCCCTTTATCACTCAGTGGCGATCACTTCCGAATTCAAAAGGGACAATCACGATCCCACGATCCCTTTCAAGGATCTTTAATGCTTTGGATTCTACGCAGACTCTGCAATGCCATTCCTCCTGAGCTTTTTGACTTCACGGTCATAAATAGATATCGACCAAGAGACTCTAACCAACATATCCATCCCATATTGGCCCGGTGTTTCAACGAGTATCTTTGATACCAATCTGTAACGTACCCAGCCACACACAGGCCGAGCTACGCCACTTAAATTGGCTACAACACACCCAACCACCAATAGGCAAGGCACGCTGCAGTCTAAGGACTTTGTTCTCTGATCTTATCTCAAAATCAAAGGATTTCTCAACAATGTTAGAGGCATGAAAATCACATGCATAAGACAAGATCCATGTTATATCATAAGAAGTAAACACCTTGCCATGAAAAATAGATAACCAACAAACATACACATTAAAATACATATTTCAAAGATAATTAAATACACAATGGAAATAACATTAGACAGAAAACACAAAGAGCACTTATATTTCAAGTAACATTCACCAACTAGTTGCAGACCAAGTAAATTCCTCCCAACCATAGACATTGTTTTTCTTTTACTCTCAACAGCAGGTCACCCCCGAGTCAGGGCTATAAATCCACAAGGATGGGTCCTAGGCCAAATATAAAACATGCAACAATTCGCTAACTAGATCTTAGGTTTCCCAACCACACATCAAATCCTAATTTCCAACTCTCTTTCCCCCTCAACATGCACAACCCAAAGAAATGAACATATTTCTCTTCCATGCAGTTCCTGAGGTTGTTCCATTTCTCTCTAGGGCTCCAATGCTACTAGTAAGGAAATCTCCCTATTGGAAACTCCAAGGATTCTCAGATGTGGGCAGTTCTTACAGAACTACCATCGATATCATACTAACAATATTTTCATCACTCAAGCTATCAAAAGCCTTTCAACACTCACAACAATCCAAAGTACACTAGCTCTCTTCTTCCCAGCCTGCACAACCCAAGAGAATGGACCCCCTTCTCTGCCACACAGTCCCTCACGCTGTCCATCTCCTTCTATGGCTCCAATTGATCCAGATTTTATGAGAAGAATGAAATGAATACAAATTATTAAAATATGTTTAACGTAGAATATCAAAAATACAGTAAAACTGGTTTTCTATTCAATAATGAAATAAGCTAAAACTGTAGAATGCAACGGAAAACAAGCTTGCTGGAATGGTAGTGGCTTATCTCTGAGAAGAGATGTGACAATTACGCTCATTCAAAAGAAGATGATTACAATGAGGCTCTAAAGGAGTTTTTACAATAAATGGGAATGTCAAAAACCCTAGACATCCAAAAACCTAACCCTAAGAGATGAAGTGCCAAAAGTCATGTGGGCCCCATTTGGGTAAGTTAGTACATCAACTTCCGAGGGTCGTAACTTTTGCATGTGATCTTTGTTTTGGGCACACGATATTCCGTTGGAAAGGTATCGTTGAGGAGATTCATTTTGGGGGCTCAATCAGAGCCTTAGGCTATTCTTGAGAAGCTCAATCCTGAAAAACCTTCATTTAGGCCCTCAAAATGGCCTTGGAAGTTCAAAACTGCTAAAAATAGTAAAATGCCAAAATTGCCAGAAAACTATTTTGAGCGAGTTGGAAAAGGTGGGTGGCCATCGATATCCACTTGGATCAATCCTCCCTCCTTAGGAAGAAATGGTATCCATTGCTTTTAGTTCCCCCATCATATGAGGAAATTTCTGCTGAATTTGGCCTCGGGTGAGCCACTTGCCTTGGTGCAAGAGCTGCCTTGCTTTGACAACTCAATAAAGCTGGATCCTTTTTTGTTGAGTTCCCTTGATCTGTGTGTCCACAATATGATGACTATATTCCTATTGCATGCAATCAGGGTTGAGCTATGTTGGTTCCAACTGCTCTACTATCTCTAAGGTGTCCAATAATGGTGAGAAATATGGTTGAAGGAGAGCCACGTTGAAGATTGGGTGCAGGCCAAGGAAAGGGGGAATGTTGAGCTCAAAAGCATTGTCACCCACAAACTTGGTGATGGTGTATGGCCCATAAAGAAGTGGGTGAAGCTTCCTATGGGGCCATGTAAGGAATTATTTCTGCAAGTGCAACCAAACTTTGTCTCCCACCTGAAACTTATGTGGCACCCGATGTTGATCATGGCGCTACTTGTACTTGGCATTAGACTTTTGTAGAATATCCTGAACCTGTTGGTGGATGTGCTGGATCCGCTCAATGAAATGGGTGGATTTTTCAACTTCTAGTGGAGTAGGGGGTGAGTCAGTTGAGGTGGTCACCAGGGGTAGTGTAAAATCAATGGGGCCCAATGGTTGGAATCCCAACCCCACCTGAAAGGGGTTGTGGCCAGTTGAGCTATGTAGGTCTTGGTTGTAGCTATGTTGGACATAGGGAAGACTCTCATCCCATGTGTGGGGATGTTTTGAATTGTACATACGTTTGATATGTACGATCATCCAATTGATGACCTCAGTTTGGCCATCTGTCTGGGGGTGGAAGGCAGTGGATTTGGTGATCTTGGTATCCAACAGTGACTAGAGGCTCAACTAGAATGTGCTGAGGAACCAACTATCACGGTCTAAGATAATGGTTTGTGGGATCCCAAAATGTACCCATACTTATTCAAATAAGAGCTTTGCAGTGGCTTCTACTGTCATGTTCTTCTTGCAGGAGGCTAGAATCGCGATCTTGGAAAAGCGATCAACAACCACAAAAACATAGTCATTTCCCCTCTTGGTGGAAGGGAGGCCCAAAGTGTAGTCCATTGAGATGGATTCCCATGGCCTGTCAGGAGTAGGAAGAGTGGTGTACAAGCCCTGTTTATTAGTGGTTGTTTTGGAAATAACGCACATGGTACATGACCTGATATACTTGCCGACATCCTGTTGAAGTTTTGGCTAGTAGAAATGTTTTTGCAGCACTGCCATTGTCTTTTCGATGCCAAAGTGTCCTGCCACCTAACTGTAGTGAACTTCTCAAATCAGCTTCGTGCGCTCGCTTGATGGAATACGGAGATGGCCTAGGCGTTACAGCAACCCATTTTGAATATGGAAATTAGTGACCACTGAGTTGGCACCCAACATTTGGTAGGTGGTGGAGAAGTCAGGGTCTGTCTCATAGAGGTGGGCCATCCGGAGGTCTCGTGGCCATAAGAGTCTAGCACCATGGTGAGTGTCGCGATTAGAGGTCGGTTGAGGTAATCAGAAACTTGGTTGGTACTTCTTTTTTTATACTTGATGTTGAGGTGGAACTATTGTAAGTATGTGGACCACTTCTGATGGCGATCATTCTACAATTTTCCTTGGATCTGCATGAACTGTAGTGGCTTGTGATCAATGTAGATGATTGTCTCCTTCCCAAGAATGTAATGTATCCACTGGCGGAAGGATCTCACAATGGAGTACATTTCTTTGTCGTAAGTAGGGTACTTACGGAAAACATCTGATAGTGTCTGACTATGATATTCCACGGGGTGGTCGTGTTGAGTGAGAACGACGCCCACAACATAGTCTAAATCATCTGTCTCGATCTCAAAAGGATGTTGTAGGTCCGGTAATGAAAGCACTGGGGATGAGCATAAACGCTTCTTCAAGTCATTGAAGGCTTGTTGTTGGGACAGACCCCACACAAATTTTTCCTTACCACCACCCCTGGTTACTTGGCTGAGGGCCCATGCGATATGAGAGAATCCCAAAACGAACCTACGATAGAAATTGGTGAGGCCCAAGAAGCTCTGAAGTTCAATGAGTGTGGTCGGGGCTGGCCAGTCATGAATGACTTGGATCTTGGTTAGATCCACATGCACACCATGCCAATCAACGATGACCCTGTCCATGCCGAAGGAGCATTTTTCCAAGTTTGCATATAGTTTGTGTTGCCGCAGGGTGTGTAGAACATGTTGAATATGCTGCAAGTGTTCCACCCAAGTCTTTTTGTAGATGAGGATGTCATCTAGATACACAACTACAAAATTACTGGTGAAAGTTAGTAAGATATCGTCCACCATCCTCATAAAATTTGTTGGACCATTTGTCAAACAAAAGGGCATGACCAGCCATTCGAAAATACCTTCCTTTGACTTGAAGGAAGTCTTCCATACATCTGTTTGTTCTATTGGGACCTAGTGGTAGCAAGAACTCAGATCGATCTTACTGAATTATTTGGCCCCCGTGAGTTGATCAAGGAGGTCATCGATTTGGGGAATCGGGATCGATTTTGGACTGTGATTTTATTTAGGTCCCAATAATCAATGCAGAGTCACCAGGTCCCATATTTCTTCTGCACCAGCATGATTAGGCTCCCACAAGGCGATGAGCTGGGACGTATGTGCCCCTTGTGGAGAATTTCTTGGATCTGCCTCTTGATCTTATCGTTTTCTAACAGAGAGTGGCGGTAGACTGGCCCATTGGGTAGTGGTGCACCTGGGGTCATATTGATGGGATGCTTGACCTGAAATTACAGAGGTACCCTGATAGGAGAGGAGAAGATATCTGAGTATTCTTCCACAACCTTATCCACTTGCTTCTGTTGTGTGGAGAGATCATCTATAGAGGCCCTGGATGTGGCTGTGATCTTTCGCTCACTCTGAGAGAGAATCTCGAAGAAGACAAATTTCACAGTCTGAGAGATGACCTTCCTACATTGCTTGGCAGAGATCAAGGAAATAAAACTAGGAGGGATTGGATTGGGTATCCTTTACAATTTCATGTTCAAAGTAATAATAACACTACGAGGCCTGGAATCATATACAACATGATGTTTCCATAAATAAGGTTGGCCCAAAAGAACATTACAAACTTCGAGAGGAGAAACATCACACAATGACTCATCTTTGAAGGACTTGATGTTGTACGACAGTCGACACAGTTGGCTGACACAGAGATTGCTTCCTTGGCAGAGCCATCCAATGGTATAGGGCTATGGGTACGACGTTGTTAGCAGGGCCAATCGCTTGACGAACTTTGATGAGATGAGTTTCTTCTGACTACTGCTATCAATGATGAAGTGCAGTGGGGTGCCTTTTACCCACATCTGTGAATGGAAGAGGCGCTCACCTTCTTCTAGCTCGTCTGGTTCACCAAGATGGAGCTTGGTGGTAGAAACGGTGGCACTGGGTTCCAAATCAATGATTCATCTTCCCCTTTCTAGTTCTGACTCATAGTTATAACTTGTATCTGATTCAGAGGCTTTCACTTCAGCCACCAATGACTTCTTTGAGTGACAGTCAGCAGTGTTATGCCAAGGGCTCTTATGGAAGTCGCACCACTTCCCGGTATATTTCTTTGTCTTTTTGTTGTCCTTCTTTGCTTGCGTCTTGGATTGGTTGTCATGATACTATCCATATTTTATTTTTCCTTTGTTATGTGGGTTGGGGCCAACCCTTCCTAGCTTTTTCTGTGAGGGGTTCCCAGGCCCAAATTGTCGCATCTTTTGTTTGAGATTTTGCTCGATTTTGACGACATATCGGTAGGCCACGCCCAAGGACGAGATGTCCAGAAATTCCATTTTGGTCTGGATGTATCTATGCAGAGCACCGTGATACTTGAGCACTAGATGTCGCTTTGAATATTTTATATCCATCTTGGTGCGCAAGGTATGGAAGATATTTGTGAACTCTGACATTGTTTGGTCTCTTTCTTTTCGCAGTGTGGTCCATTTGGTATACAATTTGTCATAACTTTTGATAGGGTAGCATTGTTCCTTAAAAGGATCCCTGAAGGATTCCCAGGTGGCCACGACTGTAAATAATGAGGGTTCCTTTTTTTCCTTTTGCTCATATAAAGTTTCCCACCAATATTTGACATGGGGAGCGACTTTGAGGAGTTCAAAAGTAATATTTTCTCTATTCGAAAAGTTATGGATAGAAAAATACCCTTCTAGGAGATTCAACCACTTGTCTACAACATCTGTGTCTATTTGACCTTCAAATATAGGAATATCGAAGTTTATTTTTACCTTGAAGGGGGCAGTGCCTCCTCTCGAGGAATATGTGTCATCTATTGGTAGTCGCTGAAGGATTTGTGTGAAACTATCCATCATCTCATTCCTCTGTTGTGCGAGGGCTTCCTCAAGAAACATTTTGAAAGGATATCATGTCCCATCATATTTCTTTTCTCCTGCCATGAGAGGTCGCTTGGGCATGCGAGAGATTTTTTCCTCAAGAGAAACAAGCTCGAGACCTAATTCTTTGTACCTTGACTTGATTGGGTACATGCATTAAAATGTCAAGGAGATGACCTAATACCACTGATCTGGATTTTATGAGCAAAACGAAATGAATACAAATTATTAAAATATGCTTAACACAAAATAACAGAGATACAATAAAACTGGTTTTCTATTCAATAAGGACATAAGATGAAACTATAAATTGCAGTGGAAAACAAGTTCGTTGGAATGGTGGCGGCTTATCTATGAGAAGAGATGTGACGGTTGCGCTCATTCGCAAGAAGATGATTACAATGAGGCTCTTAAGGCATTTTCACAATAAAAAGGAATGTCAAAAACCCTAGACATCCAAAAACCTAACCTTAGGAGATGAAGCACCAAAAGTCACGTGGGCCCCGTTTGGGTAAGTTAGTACATCAACTTCCCGGGGTCGTAACTTTTGCATACGATCTCCATTTTAGGTGCACGATAGCCCGTTGGAAAGGTATCATCGAAAAGATTCATTCTGGGAGGTAAATTAGAGCCTTTGGCTATCATTGAGAAGCTTGATCCCAAAAAACCTTCATTTAGGCCCTCAAAATGGCCCTCGAAGTTAAAAACTGCTAAAAATAGTAAATTGCCAAAATTGCCAGAAAATTGTTTTGAGCGAGTTGGAAAAGGTGAGTGGCCACCGATATCCACCTGGATCACCAATGATTTCGGTCAAGAATATCCATGATGATACTCCCTGGATTCAAAATTGTGAGCAAACTTAACTAAGATCCACCCAAATAGCCATTGGTATCCATGCTCAAACCAAGAGCACACGAATTCCAGAATGAGTGAGGAAAAAGAAGAAGAAGAAAAAGGGGGAAAAGACCCAAAACATCCCCCCCAAGGGATGTTTAAATTACACGAAGACAAGAGCCACATGGTCTCCCTCCGAAGAAGCTCATGTAACCCCTTTTTCTCCATAAAATCAATTGTGGGTAAAATAAAATAATAATAATAAATACTTAGCCCCTCAAGCCCCCCTCTCTCGTGGAATCATAGCCCCCTATCTCTTTTTTCCTTCCGTCTTGCAGCCAACGATGTATTTTTTTAATGTATATGAAGTATTACATTTCCTAGGCACTTTGGTCCTTTTTCAACTTTACCAGCTCACCAGCCTAAGTCACAATTACATAATACATTATAGTTCATAAGGGTTAAAAATGGGATGTTACAATGTCCCTCTGAATTTGTTGTTGTGTTGGTGGAGTCTTCTTGTCTTTCTTCTTATGAAAACAATTAGGCCTATGGAACATAGCTTTCTTCTGCCAGTAGGCTACCTCACGATGTCCTTTCTTTCCACAATATGAGCATGCCTTTGCATACCCAAAAAATGGAAGCATTATGGCCTCTCTTCTTCCAATAGTGACAAACAAGGAATTTCTTGTTTGACATAGATCTCTTTCTCTTCTTATTTTTCTTGTTTTCATTGATTTCTTGTTGTTATCTATGAGTGAAAGTGTGGTTTGAGTCTAGGAAGCCTCATTTATGTTCTCTCCTTCAATCTACCACATGGTTGAGGTAGTGGTAAGATGACACCTTCACTCATTATTTTTTCTCCTTCTCTTGATGAACAAGCCAACTCCGACATGTCGATTTCCTTCACGAACATGGTTTTCTTCATGGCAATGGAAGTTTCACTTATGCCATCAAAGCCTAGGTCTTCATGCTTGTCCCTCTATGTAGCTACAATGGGGCTTAGGATTCTTTGTCGTGTATTTCCTGTCCCTTGTCCCTCATATCCCATTTTCCTTAAGAGCTTGGAACCAATGCCTATGGTATGCTTCTCAAATTCACCAAGCTTCTTCCGAGAGGCATCTACAGAATGTGAGCTTACCAAATTGGTCTCAATCATGGTGTTAGGATTTGCAATGGCAATGGAAGGTTTCCTTACTTCTTTGTGCTCTTGGAAAATTTCCTGAAGCCTTACTAAGGCCTTCTTCTTCTCTGTCAAATATTGTTGTAGTTACTTCATCATCTGTGTTAGCTTATCCTCCTGCCATTTATCCATCTGGATGAACTTCTCACCAAGGTATACAAGCTATGCTCTGTGCTTGTCCCAATCTTTCCCGACAGTCATGAGGGAGTCTTGGAATTATTCAAACTTTTTCTTGAACAATGGAAACAATTTGGTAGAGGTCTCCATGTGTTTCTCCATCTCTTCCATCCTCTCGTTAAACATCTTAACCTGCACCTTCAAGCTCTCATTATCCTATTGAAGCTCAACATTGTTGGCCCGTAAGTCTTCCAATTGATCTTTGTTTTCTCTTCCCATGTTGTCATCTATACTATTATGTTCAAATTTTTGGACGTTGTGTCTCCGTCAAGGATACAACTTCTTTGATACATTCTGATTCGCAAACGAGGGGCTCATGGCCCACTCACTTCACCAACATGGATTCTTTGCAGAATTAAAGTTCTTATCTATGTCTTAGCCTTATACAAGATGCTCTATCTGTAGAGATTCCACTAAGACTTCGTCCTCCACCATACACAAGGACCTTTCTTCTTCTGATTGTTAAGCCTAGATGTAATTTGTACGCAACTATGAACAATGTGATAAAACATTATATCTCACTGTCCAATATGCTAGTCAGGCATGAGTCTTAGCTTCTTTGTTCATTACTAATTGGAGTGTAGCTTCTCTGGACTCACCAAAACTTGAAATGCATACGTTTCTACTAATGAACCAATTACCAATCCCTTGAGCTCTATTGTGATTTTCCTCAAAGGCAGGTGTCTGGCACTTAATTTACCATACTGATGGGTACCCACTTCCAAGCTTCCTTTCCTCGAACCATTCAATACTCTAGCGATGGATGCTAATGAATTGAAGTCAACTCATCTCCACTTGAAGGACGTCGATCAGGTGGGAGACTAGTCGACCAGATAATATACTGACCAAGAAAATGGAGAGTAGTTGACTAAGGATACTAACAGTTGAATAGATTAAGAGTTAAGTGGACCAAGAGAAGAATCGATGGGGAAGAGTCAAGTCGACCCAATGTTTAATTCAACTGGGACATACACTAATTCGACCAGAGGTGAAGTCAAAAAAAGGAAAGTTGACCAAAGATAAAGTCAACTTTACAATGTGCTAATTATCTCAGACAATCATTAAATGATTAGGTGATGGAAGTCAACTCCAACACAGATTAAACCAACCGGACATGATTATGTGAGCAAGATATAAGTAAAATCAACCTGAGATGAAATCAGAGTGACCACCTATGGATTTATTCACCCGGCGGAAGAGAGATTAGTGTGTTATACATCCACGTGTGGCCTTTGGGAAAAGAAAATATGTCCTAACAATAATAATTCAACCTAATGATTTAAAAAACATCTATAGATGAAGTCGACCCAAAATGAAGTCGACCAAACTGAAAATGATACTCTTAGAGGAGCATGAAGTTGTCTTGGGAGAATGGGGAACAACCTAGGCAAGATGATAACATCTAGGCGATATAAATTCCACTCATCGACTAATTTCAACGTCCAACTCACTTTCGAGGTGTGTGGCATTAGAGAATAGCTCCCAACAATTAAAAGAATCGACTAGACATTGTTAACTTGTCCCAGGCAGTGAAAAATTGAATTTGCAAAGAAAATCAACTATGGAGATGAAATTACAATTTGGGAGAGTGAGGCATTTTACCTAGCAAGGTTTACAAATGACCCACATAATTTAAAAACACCCAACAAGGTAATAAAACACAACATAACTTAAAAACGCCCAACATCATTTAAAACAACCCATACAATATAAATTCACCCAACAACATATAAAAACATCGAGGTAATTAATGGTTGGTGCATGCAATGAGGAAGCGTTCAAGAAAGTGGTAAAACGACCGGGAAGAGAGAGATAATGCCCAATGACCTATGAGAGATGAGAGGAATTCTCAAAAACGAAACTAGGTTAAATAGTTACAACAACTATTTAATTGCATCTCTTGATCTCTATTTCACAAGCAAATGGATGACATAGATGATTTGTCTTTTGGGATGGTCTGCACAATGGTTAGTCTTGGCTTTCTCAAAGAAAACAAAGGCACATTAACTTGAATCAATTTCCATGTGAAGTTATCACAATTACAATTGTCAGTCTTCCTTATGATTCATTAATCTAACTGAGAGTAGCAAACTCATCACACAAAGTTAACCCACAAACCATACTATAAACACACAATATTTGCAATACATTCCATGACAAAGTGAACACAATGTTTACCTTGGAAACCCAAATAGGAAAATCATATTCGAATGGGTTCAATCTTTTGATTTTGATAATCTCTAGTATAATGCTTTCTTCCTCTTCGTGCTTCCTCTCTTAGCCAAAAAGAAAAAAAGACCATTTGAGAATGAGAGTAGCTAAATAAATAGGGAGAGATAGGGCGTAAGGGAAGGCCAACAACCATGACTCTTCACTTCCCATTCCTCAACCTTCTCTCCTATTCGATTTTTTTAATTACATTTAATCTTTTTCTCACATTGTCATTTGTCTTGTCTTATTTGAATTTACATTTGTTGATTATTTACATAGTTTACATACCATCATAGCTTTCCTAATGGTCTTGCAGTGTTATCCATTTTTGGTTCGGATCCATTTCAGATCATAGGTGAAAATGAAGACTTGTGAAAGGAAATCAAGCAAATTCATGAATTTGACAACTCTGATTTTGATAAGGAGTTGGCACACCATTCGAATCTTGGACATTTGATTTTTGGATTACGGTTAGTCATTGTGGAACCTTTTCTATGGGGTGGCATGAGATTAAAAGGAAGAAAGAAAAGAAAAGAAAGAGAAAGTAAAGAACTACTTTTAAATGGGACCAAATGTAGATTAATATGTAATATTAAAATTTATCAATGCAAGACTTATAATTTTCATTCAATAATGATTTTTCTTTTAAAAATAAAATTTTGATGTTTTTTTTTTAAATAAATATGACTATATATAAAGAATGAAATAAAGTAAATATTACTATATGGACCATGAAATAATATAATGATCATAAGTTTAAATTAAGTTTAGACTAGTTACAGTGTAGAGAGAAAAAAAAAAGAGAATGTCTCTTGTGGCAATAATATGGTGTGAGGAGTTACAGAAGCTGCGTGATTGCACCGCACAAAAGGAGGAGTAGCAGTGGAAGGGAGTTTGGAGTAACATGCAGTCAACGGCCTTGACATCTCCATCAACAAGTCATCATTTGGAGTTAATGGTAGAAGAGGAGAATAAGAGACCTCATTTTGGAAGATGGTTGCCCTCTTCTTCGACTGTCAATAACATGATGGATTGCTTCTGTCCTTGATCCACTTACAGAGCCCCCTCTCTCTCTCGGTCTCATATTTTTGGATCATTTGGATGTACATCATTGTAGGAAGTTGTAGCATCTATGTAATACATATATGTTAATGGGAATGGGATAGAGAAGCCACAAGCCTTGTATAGAATATTATGTTTTTCTTTTTTCGGTCGGGGGTGGAGAGATTTTATTTTGTATAAAGTAAATTTTATAGTGAATAGCCAGATACAATGTAATGGGCGGCCATATACTGTTGCCCGCAAAACAGTGCTCTTTTATACAGAATGTGGACTGCAATTTTCAATGTTCAAATGGATGGATGATGACTCGTTACCTTCACTGTAGCTGGTCATAATCCACTTCTTCCGCGTATGCCACTCTACCAATTACTATTACTGACGTGTTTAAAGTGAAAACTATGATATGGACACAAAATATGAATGACCTGTTGTTGTATTCCATTACCACCTTATCACCTTGCCATATCCTCATCGCCTTGCCATTTCTATCCCTACAAATTCCATCACATAGTGCTTCAATTCCTTTAAGATTTATAAAGTCAAAGCGCATATTTTATCAAACTAATTCAATGGTCCATTTACAAGATATGGAAATGGGAGAAGGAAAAATAGATCACACCTATTGAAGCACAAGGGGTCTTTGTGACCACTACCATATGGATCTCTTGGCTTTACACCTGGCTCCTTATTTTCACCATCCAACTTTGGTTTCAACAAGCTCCTTTCCTCATTCTTTGACGACTTAGGTTTCTTTTCTCATTCTGTGATGACATATATAGATTACAATGCTCATAACTTTGTAAAAGGTGCCTAGATGAAACATGGTAACCTTATTGATCTGAAATGGATCCACACTGAAGAGTGGATAAGACTCGGTACCTACAAAAAAAATTGACAATCAATCAACATTATGAAATCCATGTAAAACAATGTAAGTTAGGAGAGAAAGATAAAGAATGGGAAGTGACAAGTCATGGTTGTTGGCCTTCCCTTACCCCCTATCTCTTCCTATTTCCTCACTTGTACTCATACTCAAAGGAATTTTGACCAAGGAGGTGGAGAGCATTGCAAAAACTTGCAAACTTGCACAAAGAAGAATACTAAGCACCATTCGACTGGTTTTCCCAATTACGTTCTAGGGTACAAGAATATATCCATAATGTGTTTTTCCTCTACATGTTATGGTTAAATTTGTCATTGAATTCCATGGGGTATGTTGGGTATATTTTTAAATGACTTATTTGTATCTTAATAGGGGGATGTAACGTGACTTGTTGCATCTTGTTTTTATTACTGTGTGTGAGAGTATCTTGATAATAGTGATTACTTATATCAGCTTGTAATATTCATCTTGGGATGTATTGGGTGTTCTAATAATATTGCCCTTGCTCATGGATGTCCCAACTCTTTTACTCTCATTGTCTAACCAAACCACGATCTTACCCATGCATGTGGGTGTCTGTGAAATTTCTAGGAGCGCTCTCTCACTATCAATATGGACACAATTTGTTTGCAAGATGGTAACATTGTCTAGGTAACCTCTTCTTTGTTTCCCACAAATTATTTTCATCGCCTAACATACCCATGACTATACTTATCCAGGTGGATCTCAGTGGTCATCCACCTTTTCCACTGAATCAACGTTTACAAGCCTATGTTTTTGATAAACCATGATATTCACCCTTTTGATGGGAAATGTAATGCAATGTCATCTCTATTTGTAATGTAATGTAATGCTTATAGTGTTAATGCACCGGATCCCATTAGAACTCTAGAGTGAAGCACACTTGGTTTAGAGTAGAAAAGAGAGATGACGAAGCATGAGACCCTTTCAAGACATTGCTCGAGGAAGACCTTGTGCGACAGAGGAACGAGATGATTAACAACTTTGCTCAAATCCTTGTGGATCCATAGCCCTAGCTCAGGGGTGATCTATTGTTGAGATTTGGAACAACAATGTCTAAGGTTGTGTGGAACGTCCTTGGTCTGTGACCGGTTGGTGATTGGTTTTGTTAAAGATAAGTGTTCTTTGTCACGTGTTTTATCTGCTTGTATATATATTTCCATTATGTATTAATTATTGTCTCTAAGATATATATTTATAATTTTCCTGCTTGTTGGTTATTGTTGTGCATGGCATATTGTTCATTTCTTTTACAATGTAGCATGAATCTTAATTATTTCATGTGTTGTTATTGTATTTCTCTCATGCTTATTTATTAATTAATTGGTATTAGAATTTTGAATTAGCCCAAAAGGGCGAATTTAGAGGTACCTGGGCAGTGGGTACATTTCAGATGAAAGCATAGAGAAAATCATTTTTTTGGTTTGTTGATTTGGGTATGTTACCAAGTGAGATCAAAGTGTTCTTGAAGTGTGTTTTTGAAGTAGCGTAGCTCGTCCCATTGAATGGGTACATTACAGAGTGGTATCAGAGCTATAGGTTACAGCACCGAGCCTTCAAGGACTTGCTACATTACAGGACATAAGTGTTTGGATGAGTTTCTTTAGAGTAAAATTAGTTAATTGTTAAGGGATAACGTGGGAGAGGAGAGTTTTGCAATTTAACATTGTCTTTCTAGTCATGGAAACTGTCCAAGTGATTCTCCATGGCCCTATATTTCCAACGAGCCATCACTTTCTTGATTTTGGCATCATAATCGACAGTTATGCCTCTTGGAATTACAACACTCAACAATCGTCGATCTAGCCCTACGTGGATTCTCCATCATAGATCTACGACCTGTACAGTGTCTTTATACCACATGCATAGAGGAGGGTTTGAAAAACTGATTTATAAGAAAAATCGATTTCTTTGTCACTTGTACATGTAGCATGAAGAGCTACAGAACCCTGCATGGTTTGCGCGTGATGTAACTTTTGGCTATCAAAACCCCACGTGAAGAGATCATTCAACGAACCAGAAATCGCTTGGAGCCGGATAGAAGCTTGTGCAAAGTGGCCAAGTGGTCGGTGATCTAGTGGACCAGACCAAAGTTGGCAAGGAGCTAGATAGAAGCTTGTGTAGAGTGGCTCGGTGGACCAGACCAGAGATAGCAGGGATTTGGATAAAATACTTGTGCATTGGCCCGATGGACCGGACCAGACTAGAGTTAATTGGCAAGTGTTGTAAGGAAGATGACGTGGGGCGCCCAGTGGTCTAGTGAACCAGAGACATATCAAGGATAGGAGAAAGAGAAGCATTCCCTGGTGACCAATGCCATGTCAATGCCACATCATCATCCACATCAACATAATTCCACGTAGGCAAGACTGTCCTACAATTTCAAAAAAAAAAATTGTCCTGAGCCATTTTCTTATTTTGGCCATAATTGGAGAAAATTTAGTCCTATTGAGATGAAACTTATGGGTTTTCTCCGCAAGGAGGATATCTACAAAATTTCGAGAGAGGGCCAGTGTCCATTTGTGCTTGGATTTATTAGAAACTACAAAATAGTGATTTTTAAATATCTGGGTCCATATCATTGGCAAAGATCCATATTAAGATGAAATGTTTAGAGAGAGTACAAAACGCAAACATGGAAATAACCCATGAAGGAATTAAATAAATTCTAAGGAGAATAACTTGGAAAGAGATTGGATTGGGGCATAATAATAGTCATTGGAAAGCTGACTCATAAGAGAATAACTTGGAATTATTAGAATTTGGATATTTATGATAGAATTCTTCATGAGTTGAGTAGAAAAAGGACCTGTAGTATTTGTTGGAAACGTAATCCTTGGGGGGCATAAGAATGGTCATTGGAAAGATGATTCATAAGAGAATAACTTGGAATTATTAGAATTTGGAGATTTATGATAGAATTATTCATGAGTTGAGCAGAAAAAGGACATGTAGTATTTGTTGGAAATGTAATCCTTGGGGTTACGAACTTCACGTAATGTGAAGATTCAAGATAACGTAACTGGCGTTAAGATACCAAGAGACCTTGGACGAGAATCCAAAGGTCATCTAGATGTGTATATATGTGTATCATATCCATTAATAAAATGAATCTCACGCTTATCTTAATTGCACGTTCAAACAGTGGTATCATAGCACCTTAGTTCCTACGTGTTTTCCTTTCATGTGCATAAATGCATCTGCCTTATGTCTACCAACCAACCTACACCCCTCTGTGATCCAGATTTTTGCAGGAATACAATGAAATACAGTAATACACATAAACACAAAGATGCAGCAGAAATAAAACTTCATTTCATTAAAAACAAATGACTAAAATATGCTTACAGACAAAACGGAAATAAAATAGCTAGGGCATTGGTAGCTTATCTCTGAGAAGAGATGTGGTGGCTATTGGCCTCTGAACTCTGTGTTACAATGAGGCTTGAACACCTATATATTATTGAGAAACAATGGAAAACCCTAAACATCCAAAAACCTAACCCTAGGAGATGAAACGCGAGAATATGGGCCCCATCGAGGTAAATTGGTACATCAATTTCCCTGGGTCGTAACTTTGGCACACTATCTACGTTTGATGCACATGATACATCGTTAGAAATATCTATCCGAGGAATACACTGCTGACTGTGAATATCGAGCCTAGAATGGACCCATATTCGTGAGAGCATTTGATGCCAAAAAACATTGTTTAGGGCCTCAAAATGGCTTCGGAAGTTTAGGACCCGAAAAACTGCTAAAAATAGTAAATTGTGCTACAATTAAGGAAATTGAAAAAATGAAAGAAAAAATGGTGTGGGTCGAAGTGGAATAGGTGGGTGGCCACCAATATCCACCTGGATTATTCATCCCCCGTTAGGAAGCAATGGTCCCCATTGCGTTGAGTTCCTCCATGAGATGAGGAAACTTCTGTTGAACCTGGTCCCTAGTGAGCCACTTGCCTTGGTGAAGGAGTTGGCCTGCTTTGACAACTCGATATAGCTGGATCCTCTGTTGGCGGGTGTTCTTGATCTGTGTTTCCATAATCTGATCAGTTGTTCCTTGTTCCATGCAATCTGGGTTTAACTATGTTGGTGTGAGTTGTTCTGCCATGTCAGATGTGTCCAATAGAGGTGGAAAGTAGGGTCGAAGGTGGTCCACATTGAACACTGGGTGAAGACCAAGGAATGGTGGAATACTAAGCTCAAATGCATGGTCCCCTACAACCTTGGTGATGGTGTATGGCCCATATAGGAGCGGGCAAACCTTGCGGTAGGGTCCAATGAGGCGATCCTTTTGCAAATGTAGCCACACTTTGTTGCCCACCTGGAAGTTGTGTGGAACCCGATGTTGATCATGTCATTTCTTGTACTTAGCATTGGCTCTATCCAAGATGTCATGAACCTGCTGGAATATGTGATGAATGCGCTCAATGAAGTTGTTTGCCTTGTCGGCCTCAGACTGGACATGGGCTGAATTTAGCTGCAAATGGCATGGCTATGGCAATGGGACATAGTGGATGGAATCCCAAGCCCACCTGAAAGGGGTTGTGGCTGGTTGAGCTATGAAGAGTCCGATTGTAGTTTTGTTGTACATTAGGGAGGCTCTCATCCCATGTGCGTGGATGCTTTGAGTTGTACATGCACAGGATGTGTGCGATCATCTGGTTGATGACCTCTGTTTGGCCATCAGTTTGCGGATGGAAAGCTGTGGACTTGGTGAGCTTGGTGTCTAGCATCGACCAGAGGCTGGACAAAAATGTACTGAGGAACCTATTGTCCCGATCTGAGATGATAGACTGTGGGATCCCAAAGTGTACCCACACTCGTTCAAAGAAGAGTTTAGCAGTGGCTTCTATTGTGATATTCTTCTTACAGACCATCATAATGGACATCTTCGAGAATCTGCCGACGACCACAAAAACATAGTCATTGCCATGCTTAGTAGAAGGAAGGATCAACATGTAATCCATGGAGATGGATTCCCAAGGTCGACTAGGGGTAGGCAGTGGAGTATAGAGGCCTTTCTTCTTGATGGTTGGTTTGGAAATGGTGTAAGCAGTGCAGGACTTGATGTACTTCCCGACATTTTGTCGAAGGTTTGACCAATAGAAATACTTTTGTAGTACTGCCATGGTTTTCTCGACCCCGAAATGCCCAGTGACCTGACTATAGTGTACCTCCCAAATCATCTTGGCATGCTCGCTTGAAGGAACACAAAGGTGTCCCAGGTGACATAGCAGGGCATCCTAGAGGTGAAAATTAGGAACTTGCTTACCCTCCAAGAGCGTATTGTATGTGTGGCCGAATTCTAGATCACTTTTGTAGAGAAGCGGCCAATCGGAAGTCTCATGCCCACAAGAATTAAGAACCGTGGTTAGCGCCATGATAGGTGGTCGGCTGAGGTAGTATGAAACATTATTGGTGCTTCCTTTCTTGTACATAATGTTCAAATGAAACTGTTGCAGGTATGTTGACCACTTTTTATGGCGATTGTTTTGCAACTTCCCTTGTGTTTGTATGAACTGCAAGGGTTGGTGGTCTTTGTGGATGACCATTTCCTTTCCCAAAATGTAATGATTCCATTTTCGACAAGCCTACATAATGAAATACATCTCTTTGTCATAAATGGGATACTTTCAGACTGTGTCAGAGAGTGTATCACCGTGATATGCCACTGGATGCCCCTATTGAGTAAGGACTGCCCTAATAGCATAGTCAGAGGCATCTGTCTCGACCTCGAATGGTTGTTGCAAGTATGGTAATGTGAGCACTGGTGCAGAGAAGAGGCGATACTTCAACTCTTCAAACGCCTTCTGTTGAGATTAACACCAAAAGAATTTTTCTTTCACTCCTCCTTTGGTGACTTGACTCAAGGGCCAAGTGATATGAGAGAATCCAACACGAACCTACGGTAGAAATTGGCAAGACCCAAAAAGTTGCGGAGCTCTGTTAGAGTGGTTGGGGATGGCCAATCCCGAATGACTTGGATCTTGGATGGATCCACATGCACTCCCTGCTCATCAATAATGTATCCCAGATACTGAACCTGGGTCATGCCAAAAGTGAACTTCTACAAATTGGCACACAACTTGTGTTTCTGCAGTGTTTGGAGGACATGTCGGATGTGGTGGAGGTGCTCTTCCCAAGTCTAGCTGAATATCATAATGTCATCCAAGTACACCACTACAAATGAGTTGGTGAATGGTCGCAATATGTCGTCCATTAGCCTCATGAAGGTTGCAGGGGCATTCGTCAACCCGAAAGGCATGACCAGCCATTTGAAAAGGCCCTCCTTGGATTTGAAGGTAGTCTTCCACACATCAGAGGGTTTGATTGGTACCTGGTGATACCCAGACTTCAAGTCGATCCTGCTGAAATATTTTGCCCCCTTGAGTTGGTCCAGAAGGTCATCAATCTGTGGGATTGGGTACCTATTCCAGACAGTGATCTTGTTCGATGCCCGATAGTCAATGCAGAGTCTCCAAGTCCCATCCTTCTTCTGCACTAGGACGATCGGTCTCCCACAGGGTGATGAACTCGACCGGATGTGACCTTTCTGCAACCGCTCTTGAATCTGCCTCTTGATTTCGTCATTCTCCAGAACAAAGTGTCGATAGATTGGTCCATTGGGCAACGGTGCACCTGGGGTCAGATCGATGGGGTGCTTGACCTGGAAGTGTAGAGGCACCCCTGCGGGGGAGGTGAAGATGTCCTCATACTCCTCCATGACCTTATCCATCTGTTTTTTTCATGAAGAGGGGCCCTGTCTGGAGGTCGTGGCCACAATATTCTTCTTTCCCTGAGGGCGGATCATCAGGAAAAAAAAATTCCTAGTTTTGGCAATCATCTTACTACAATGTTTTGCAGTAACCAAAGAGATGGATGTAGGTGGTGCTATTTCCGGTATCTTGTATAACTTATTGCCCAAATTAATAATAACAACATGAGGCTTGGACTCATACACAACATGTCTCTTCCACAAGTATGGTTGGCCTAATAATACATCGGAAACATCAAGAAGAGCAATGTCACATAATACCTCATCTTTGAAGGGCTTGATGTTGTAGGGAAGGTGACATTGTTGGTTGATGCGGAGGTCCCGTCCTTGGTGCAGCCACCCGATGGTGTATGGTTGTGGGTGTGTTGTGATTGGCAAGCCCAGTCATTTCATGACCTCTACTAAGATGAGGTTCTTCTGGCTCCCGCTGTCGACAATGAACTACAATGGGGAACCCTTTACCCACATTTGGGAATGGAAGAGGCACTATGCCTCCTCTGGATCTTTTGGTTCCTTCTTTTGGATCTTCGTGGTGGAAATGATGGCATTGGGCTCTGCATCGATAATATGCTTCCCCATGTCATTCCCCTTGTCAGGTTCTGATTCAAAGTCGGAGACTGCATCCGATTCAAAATCCTTCAACTCGGCTACCAGTGATTGCTTGGTTCGACACTCACTTATGTTGTGAGTGGAGCTCTTATGGAACTCACACCACTTCCCCGTGTCCTTTTTTGGCTTCATGGTGTTGTTCTTTGCTTACGGCTTTGGAAAGTTGTCCTGGGCCACCCTGCCTTGGCTTGGTCCTTTGTTCGATAGCTTGGGGGTACCTTTCCCTTGCTTTTGATTTGCAGACCCAAAGTCTCACTTCTTCTGTTTGAAATTATGCTCAATCTTGTCAACATACTGGTATGCCACACCAAGCGAGGAGATGTCTATAAACTCCATTTCCTCTTGAATGTATCTATGCAGACAACTGTGATACTTTAACATCAAATGTTTCTCTGAATATTTGATACCCAACTTTGTGTGTAGGGTATGAAACAGATTCATCATCTCATGCACATCTTGGTCCCTTTGTTGTCGCAACGTAGTCTGTTGTCTGTATTTTTCCTCATAGCTCCCCATGGGATAATATTGTTTCTTGATGGTGTCTTGGAAAGTATTCCAAGTGGGTGTGACCAAGAACAGAGAGGGTGCCCCCTCACTCTGTTGCTCCTAGTAGGTTTCCCACCAGTCCTTAACATGGGAGGCAACTTTAAGGAGTGCAAAAATAATCCTTTCTCGGTCGAAAAAGTCATGAACCAAGAAATATCCTTCGAACAGATTCAACCATATATCTATGACATCGGCATATATTTGTCCCTCAAATATGGGAATGTCAAAGTTTACTTGTACCTTAAAAGGAGTGGAGCCTCCAGAGTGGCTGTTGGATGTAGATGTGATGCCAGTGAGCAGTCGTTGAAGGATCTAGGCAAAGTTGTCCATCATCACATTCCTTTGTTTCTCAAGGGACTCCTCGAGCAATAATTTGATAGGATCTCCTCCTCCCTCATCTTTCTTTTCTTCCCCCATGGGCGGCCTTTGGGGTTTACGAGGTTGATCTTGCAACAGTTCAACCAGATCGATCCCTCACTCCTTGTACCCCGACCTCGTTGGGGACATGCAAAGAAGGATCGAGGAAGAGCAGACTGCTCTGATATCACTGATCCAGATTTATGAAAGAACACAATGAAATACAAAAATACACATAAACACAAAGATGCAGTAGAAATAAAACTTCATTTCATTAACAACAAATGACTGAAATATGCTTACAGACAGAATGGAAATAAAATATCTAGGACGCTGGTAGCTTATCTTTGAGAAGATATGTGGTGGCTAATGGACTCTGAAATTTATGTTACAATGAGGCTCGAAGGCCTATATATTATTGAGAAACAATGGAAAACCCTAAACATCCAAAAACCTAACCCTAGGAGATGAAACGCCAGAATATGGGCCCCGTCGGGGTAAATTGGTACATCAATTTCTCAGGGTCGTAACTTTGGCACACTATCTCTGTTTGACGCATATGATACATCATTAAAAATATCTATCCGAGGAATACACTGTTGATAATGAATATCGAGTCTGGAACAGATTCATATTTGTTGGAGAATTTGATGCGAAAAAACGTTGTTTGGGGCCTCAAAACAGCTCTGGAAGTTTAGGACCCGAAAAACTGCTAAAAATAGTAAATTGTGCTACAATTAAGGAAACTGAAAAAATGAAAAAAAAAATGGTGTGGGTCCAAGTGGAATAGGCAGGTGGCCACCAATATCCACCTGGATCACTCTGCCTGCAAGAGTGTCCATATGTTTCCATGGGTGTTTCATCTCCCCTCACCAGTAGAAAAATCCCCTATGTAATCTGCATGTTTGTCTTCTTAGTCTTGTGTGTTATCCTGTCAGTCCCTTTGCCTTCTCAGATTGATTCTCTTGCCCAGTAATTCACCCAACAACATATAAAAACGCCGAGGTAATTAATGGTTGGTGCATGCAATGAGGAAACATTTAGGAAAGTGGTAAAATGCCCCGGGAGAGAGAGATAATGCCCAACGACCTATGAGAGATGAGAGGAATTCTCAAAATGGAAACTAGGTTAAATAGTTACAACAACTATTTAATTGCATCCCTTGATATCTATGTCACAAGAAAATGGATGATATGGATGATTTGTCTATTGGGATGGTGTGCATAATGGCTAGTCTTGATCCATATTTAGGAGTGGAACGAACTGATTAACAGACTGAATACAATAAACACAGAGATATGAAGAATAACATGGATATCCAGTGAACAATATCTTCTATTGAATAATGAAATAGGATGAAACTGTAAAACTGCAGAACTGAAACACTTGCTCGAATGGTGGTAGCTATCTCTAAGAAGAGATGTGGCTGCTACGTGCATCTGTCTGAGAAGAATGGATCACAATGAGGCTCCATAGGCATTTCTTATATTACTCATGAATTCCAAAACCCTAGACATCCAAAAACCTAACCCTATAAGGTGAAACACCAAAAGTCATGTAGGCCCCTATGGGTAAGTTGGTGTAAGTTGTTACCTCAACTTCCCAGAATCATAAATTTTGCATACAACCTCTGTTTTAGGTGTGTGATAGCCCGTTGGAAAGGTATTTCAGAGAAATACACATTCTTCCATCAAAATCTGACTCTGTCTACAATTTGAATGTGGCGAACCAAAAAAAACAACTTTTAGGGCCCTAAAACGGCCCTGGAAGAACAAAAAGATGTGCTGACATGAAAACATACAAAATAATCTAGTTGGATTAGGTGAGAGGCCACCAGTATCCACATGGAGGATGTGCGGGGCTTTAGAAAACCCCATAATTGTAGAACCCACAATTACCAAGAAGTACATAAGAACGCGCTAAACAAAAATGGACAAGAGGAGCCAGTTGGAGTAGGTGGGTGGCCACCAATATCCACCTCGATCAATCCTCCCCCCTTAGGAAGAAATGGTCTCCATTGCATTGAGTTCCCGCGTTAGGTGAGGAAAATTCTACTGGATTTGGCCTCGGGTGAGCCACTTTCCTTGGTGTAGGAGTTGCCCTATCTTGACAACCTGATAAAGTTGGATCCTCTGTTGGCGAGTGCCCTTGACTTGTGTGTCCACTATCTGATCAGTGGAGGCTTGATCCATGCAGTCGAGGTTGAGATCTATTGGTGTCAGTTGTTCTGCAATATCTTAGGTGTCCAATAATGGTGGAAATTATGGCCGAGGGTGGTCCACATTGAACACTGGATGCAAGCCAAGGAAGGGTGGAGTGTTGAGCTCAAAATCATTTCTACCCACAACCTTGGTGATAGTGTAAGGCCCATAGAGAAGTGGGAGAAGCTTTCGATGGGGCCCCGTGAGACGCTCCTTCTACAAATGCAACCAAACTTTGTCGCCAACCTGAAACTAGTGTGGTACCCTATGTTGATCATGGTGTTGTTTATACTTAGCATTGTATTTCTGCAAAATCTCTTAGACCTATTGGCATATGTGTTGAATCCACTCAATGAATCTGGTGGCTTTGTAGATTGCAGAATGATCATGAGAAGAGTTTGTTTGTGTGGTGGCAAGAAGAAGTGCAACATCAATGGGTCCCAAGGGTTGGAATCCCAGACCCACCTGAAATGGGCTATGGCCGGTGGAGCTATGGAGAGCCCTATTGTAATTGTGTTGAACATAGGGGATACTCTCGTCCCATGCATGTGGATGCTTAGAATTGTACATGCGCATGATGTGCACAATCATCTGATTCATGACCTATGTTTGGTCATCGGTTTGGGGGAGGAAAGAAATGGATTTTGTGAGCTTGGTGTCCAACGGAGACCAGAGACTCGACCAAAATGTGTTGAGGAACCTGTTGTCCCGATCGGAGATGATGGTATGTGGTATCCCAAAGTGGACCCACACTTGTTCGAAGAAGAGCTTGGCAGTATCTGCCGCTGTGATATTCTTCTTGCAGGCTATGAGGATGGCCATCTTCTAAAACCGATCAATGACCACAAATACGTAGTCGTTTCCTTGCTTGGTGGATGGAAAGCCAGACATGTAATCCATTGAGATGGAATCCCAAGGCTTATCAAGAATAGGAAGAGGGGTGTATAACTCTTGCTTCTTGATGGCTGGCTTGGCAATGGCACAGGCGGTGCAAGATATGATATACTTGTTGACTTCCTCTCGAAGTTTTGGCCAATAAAAATGTTTCTAAAGAATGATCACATTTTTCTCCATGCCAAAATGTCTTGCCACCCGATTGTAGTGGGCTTCCCAAATCATCTTTTCATGCTCGCTTGTAGGAACACAGAGATGGCCCAAGTGGCATAAGAGTCTGTCCTGAATGTGAAAATCAGTGACAGTTGTGCCTATACCCAAGAGTTGATAGGTGGTGGCGAAGTCCAGATCTTGTTGATAAAGTTGGGGCCACTCAGATGCTTCATGTCCACATGAATGGAGCACAATGGTGAGTTCAGACACAGGAGGTCGACTGAGGCAATAAGTGACACGATTGGAGATACTTGTCTTATACTTGATGTTGAGATAAAACTGTTGCAGGTAGGTGGACCACTTCTGATGGCGGGCGTTCTACAATTTCACCTGTGTGTGTATGAACTGTAGAGGCTTGTGATCAATGTGTATGATCATCTCTTTTCCCATAATGTAATGTTTCCATTGACGAAAGGCTTGTACAATGGAATATATTTCCTTGTCATAGGTGGGGTATTTTTGGATAATGTCGGAGAGTGTCTCACTATGGTATGCCACCAGATGCCCATGCTGAGTGAGAACTGTGCCCACAACATACTCAGATACATTAGTCTCAATCTCAAATGGTTGTTGCAGATCGAGAAAGGAGAGTACTGGAGTTGAGCACAAGTGATGCTTCAGATCATCGAATGCTTGTTGTTGCTCCTTCCCCCACACGAACTTGGCCCTATCAACACCCTTGGTCACCTGGCTAAGGGCCCATACAATATGGGAGAATCCCAACACAAACCGTCGATACAAGTTGTCTAATCCCAAGAAGCTCTGAATCTCGATTAGTGTGGTTGGGGCTGGCCAGTCACGAATGACTTGGATCTTAGCTTGATCAACATGTACCCCATGCTCATCAATAATGTACCCCAAGTATTGGACATTTTTCATGCCAAAAGAGCATTTTTCCAAGTTGGCATATAGCTTGCGCTGTTGGAGAGTGCTCAAAACCTGCTAAATATGCCTTGTGTACTCCTCCCACGTCCTGTTGAAGATGAGGATGTCATCCAAATATACCACCACAAAGGAGTTGGTGAAAGGTCTCAATACATCATCCATCAACCTCATGAAAGTGGTTAGTGCATTTGTTAAGCCAAAGGGCATGACTAGCCATTCGAAGAGACCTTCTTTAGATTTGAAGGTTGTCTTCCATACATCAGTTGGTTCGATGGTAACCTGGTGGTAGCCAGACTTTAGGTCAATATTGCTGAAGGAATTCCCCCCCTTGAGTTGGTCAAGAAGGTCATCAATCCTGGGAATGGGGTATCGGTTCCTGATTGTGATTTTATTTAAGGATCTGTAATCAATGCAGAGTCGCCACATCCCATCCTTTTTCACCAGTACAAGCGGGCTTTTGCAAGGGGAGGAGCTAGGTCTGATGTTCCCCTTTTGAAGTAGCTCTTGGATATGTTGCCCGATTTCGTCTTTTTCCATCAAGGAGCGATCATAAAATGGTCCTTTGGGTAGAGGTGCGCTGAGGGTCAGATCAATTGGAAGCTTGACTTGGCAGTGTGTCGGTACCCCTGTAGGTGAGGAGAAGATGTCTATGTATTCTTCCACGATCCCATCCACTTACTTTTGCTACAAAGAGAGGCTCTATGTAGAGGCCACAGATGTGGTGATGACCTTCTACTTACTATGAGCACGGATCACAAAGAAGATGAACTTCTCGGTATGTGAGATAACCTTACTAAATTTCTTAGCAGAGATTAAAGAAATAGCAGTAGGTGGCACTACCTCTGGTATCATGTACAATTGTAGACTCATACACAACATGACGCTTCCACAAATATGGTTGTCCTAAAAGAACATCACAAACTTCAAGGGGATAAATATCACACAGTACCTCATCTTTGAAAGGCTTGATGTCATAGGGCAAATGACACTGTTGGCGGACATGAAGATCTCTTCCTTGGCGAAGCCATATGATGGTGTAGGTCTGTGGGTGCGGTGTTGTTGGCAGGTCCAACCGCTTTACGACCTCTGCTGAAATGAGGTTCTTCTTACTACTTCTATCGACAATGAAATGAAGTGGAGCCCCCTTTACCCACATCTGCGAGTGAAAGAGGTGTTCCACTTCCTCTATTTCTTCTGCTTCGCTTGGCCGAACTTTGGTGGTAGCGACAGTGGCATTGGGTTCAACATCGATAATCTGCTTCCCTCCTTCAGGATTTGATTTAGAATCAGAATCAACCTCTAACTCGAAATTCTTTAGTTCAACCATGGGGGAATTCTTGGAGAGACATTCTTCGGTGTTGTGCCAAGGGATTTTATGGTACTCACACCATTTTCTCGTGTCCTTCTCGTCTTCTCATTTCCCTTCTTATGTTGCGCCTTGGACTGGTTGTCTTGTGAGCAGCCATTTTGACTTGGTCCCTTGCTGTGTGGGTTGGGGCTGGATTTTCCCTGCTTCGACTGAGAGGGCTTTGCAGACCCAAACTCTCATCTTTTCTTCTTAAATTTTTTCTCGATCTTGAAAGTGTATCTATAAGCTGTGCCCAATGAGGCGATGTCCAGAAACTCCATTTCTATTTGAATGTATGTATGCAAACAAACACGGTATTTGAGCACCAGATGACGCTCAGAGTCTTTGATACCCAATTTGGTGTGTAGGGTATGGAAAATTTTGGTGAAATATGGTACTGTCTAGTCCCTTTCTTGATGTAGGGTGGTCCACCTGGTGTATTGGTCCTCGTAGCTTCCAACAGGGTAGTACTGTTCTTTAATGGCGTCTCAGAAGAAATCCCATGTAGGGGCCACCAAAAATATTGTAGATTCCTCTACAAACCTTTGCTCAGAGTAAGTATCCCACTAGTCTTTAACATGGTGAACGACCTTGAGGAGTGCAAAAGTGATCTTTTCCATATCGAAAAAATTGTGGACTGAAAAATACCCTTCGAGCAGATTCAACCATTTATATACAACATCTGCATCTATCAATTTTTTCCTTTTTTCTCAGCTACAACAAGGAACAAAGGTTACTCTCATTTTCCCACAAGGTCCTGGTAGTTCAGTTTTCTATCCACCAAGCAAGGGATCCTATTCTAATTTCTCACTCAATCACTGCATCTTTGTTTATTAACTTGATTAGAAAAAACTATCCAAGCGCTCATGTACCCAGAATAGCATATATTTCTCAGTTCTCCTCAAAACCAAAGAGCCTCACACACTCTTATTTCTCTCGAATGGTCTTTTGACCTACTCTTGTGTATCCTCCGCCCCCTACCCATGATTTTTCTAAATTTTCTTTCCTTTCCCAGCAACATTTTGTGGGTCAGATCAAGAATTTTCCAAACGGGTACTCTGCCCATATCCTCATTTACTCTTGAGAAAGACTTCCCAACTAACAACTTGACTTGTAATTAAATTTTTTGTGCAAGAAGACTGTTCTGGGTCTAATAAATTTATATCCAACAATGTATTGGTCTGGCAGGTCATCTCAACCATCATTGATTCCCCTTACCATCCCCTCTCATGCATCATGATCCATATTAGCCACCTCCTTTCAACAGTTATGCCACAATTTTCCATATATATATAATAACAAGGTTCATTGTCTTTTCCAAAAATCTCATGACGGGTTTGCCCATAGTATTTTATCCAAATATAATTATATTTACAAGTTGGGGGAAATAGGGGTATTATAGTACCATTTGGTAGTAGCACCCATCAAAGTGGATTGAAACAATCACAACCTAATTGAATCCTAAGTTATGGAGTTGGAGGAACACCACAAGTGAAAGAACATGATATGGTTGGAAGGCTCATCTCCAGTTTTACCCTCAAACTTTGGGATTTTAGAGGAAATTTGTTTTTGCATACTGGGCCAATTTGGATCATGGTGGATGGGATCATTGATCAATTTGTTCAAATCGGGTAAATTTAAACCTTCCATGAAAGGCATAGAAGGTTGGTTGGCATTTCATCTGGGATTAGCTCCAACCATGGTGGAAGTTGGCTTGGATGAAGATAAAGGACCTAAGGAGGTGGAAGCGGGCCTGAAAATAGATGTACCAACACACTTTGATGGGGAGGGGTGTATCGAATCAGAAGAACTGGAACCCAAGGGTGGTTTTGGGTGGGGATCCCTATTTCGTCGATTAAGGAAGATAGTGTGTCTAATGGGGAACTTGGGTTGAAGGCCATGCAATCGATGAGATTGTTTCATATGGGGAGCTATGGCATCCCAAGGAAAGTATCACCCTAAATATGAAACAAGCTAATCAAAAATCTAAACAGAAAGAAGTTATGAACTAAGCCAATAATGATCAAACAACACACACTACGTGCTTAGGTGGTGCATCAAGTGGTTTTAAGTGTGTCTAAAAAACAAATATATCATAACTCAAGTAGTTATGTCTTATAAAAAGAAATGACTCTAGCCTATAAGATAAACTAGACGTGTTCAAACAAAACCTAGCCTATGGACAGGGGCCTTCCAAACAACTAACAATAGGGGGAGATGATGCCCCCTACATAATTGAGTGAAGGTATGAAAGAGATAGTCATAAATACGTGGAAGTGGATAGTTAGAGGTTCCAAAGTCTTGTAGAAATATATCTCATGTGTCATCCCTCCTGTGAGAGCCACCTAGGTAAAGATACCTAATAATGGCCAATAATCTACCTCTTCATGGATATGTGTAACAAGTTACCTTGCCTTCAAGCTAAAATCAAGCAGTCTGGGGATCTTTAGTAGTGAAAGAGAAAGGACTCTCAATCACACATTCGGTATAGACCTTGGCATTATCCACTCTAAAATAGCATGCCTATTACCAAATAGGATGGGAGCATGTCCGATAGAAAGGATTCTAGCTCCCTAATAGTCAACCTTTATGTTTCAATGTGAAATGATTAAGGGGAATTATTTGGATTACTATCCCCAAAGTCCTAACCTAAATACAATATTCTTTTTTGGTGCCCAAGTGGGATTAAATGTGTGTTAAATTAGAGAGTTAATTATTAGGTTGAGATTGACATCATGAGCCAAGCATAATTTTTAAGGTGTGGTATGTGTGCACATGTGGTGTGATTAACTAAAAATGCTTGCAAGAAAATAACAAATTGTAATTTAAATTGAAATCTAAACTAATATGCAAGTAAGTAATCAAAGGAAACTACTAAAATAAAATGATCTAAGTTACTTTTCAAAGATGAAATGAACTTGCAAAAATTCATATTTCAAAGTAAAAAACAATCTATTTTACCCTTTAGTTTACATGAAATTAATTTCAAAAAAGGAAACCTCTATTGGCAAGTAAAAAAAAGGTCCTATGAGAATATTTATCTCTCACTAAGAGGCTATGTAAATCTGAAATAAAATCAATCTAAAATAGAAAATAAGATGCACCTACAACTATAATAGAAACTAAAAATTGAAGGTTGGAAAAGCAATGGCTTCCTACATGCATCTAGGACTAGGTCAATGATGTATGCCCTTTTTACTTTCTTTTGTTTTTAACCAATGATTAATGCAAACTAGAAAATCCTAAATAACTAAACAACAAATAAAGGGTTTTATTTGCAACTTATTGTAACAAAAAATAGAAAGTAAAATCTTTAAGAAATCAATTGGGAAAATGTACTAAAACCCTAGGCAGTTTGTTCCTCAAGCCTGTGGATATATTGAATATGATACATTAACCTACACCGAGGAAATTTAAAATCAAGCTATAAGCCCTAAAAAACACTCGGGCAATAGAAAACAAATACTAAAAATCAAAAAACAGAGTTTTCTAAGCCAATGTAGAAACTTACTTGGTTAATTTTGTTTCCCTTGTAGAAGTTGGCCCTATTTCCTTCGTTGGCCAATGTAGATACTGGATTCAATTAGTGCGTTGGTCAATGCACTTACTGCCCCCTGTTCCTACGTTGGGCCTTGAGTGGTCTTTGACGGTTGTGAGATTGTCTCTATGGGAATCCTAAAGGGTTTTCGATAATTGTTTCTTGAAAACATGAATCATAAAGAAACAACAACCAAAAAATCCCAAAAAATCTCAAAAAATCAAGTGAAAAGAAGGGAAAATAGATTTATCCACACACCCACAACTAGGGATCATGAGATTGGATCAGATCCCTAGTGGAGTCACCATGATTATGTTGGTGTAAATATGTAAAGAGGGTTAATAGATCTACAAATCTTGTGGTTGTTTGAAGAATATAGAAAATAACAAAGAAAAAAACTAGAAACCCTAGCAATGGACTTATTCATCTTAAGAGTCAACATATTCATGAAAACATAAATAAAAAACAATAAAAAGAAATAAGATTGAACAACGAATTCATGAAAGAATGAATAGATGATCTATTATCCAATGAAATGGTTGTACAAAGCACTTGTGAATAAGATTCTTGAAGATGTTGATCTCCTTGGCCTCCTCTTTGGGAGGGTTCATGTTATTCCCTAACTGTATGGCTGCTCTATCTCCCTTGTGGTTATGTGTAACAATGGTTGTTGAGGGAAGTGCTCTTGATAAACTAGGGCTCTTGAGCTCTAGTGCAAATCCAACAGCATGTATCCATAAAGATTGAATATGAGAAATGGGGAGGGGTGGGGGATACCTCTTGGTTTTATAAGAAAAAGTTTGAATTTTAATTCTTTTATTTTTCTTTTTAAAATAATTTTGAGAGTGAAAAGTCATAAAAGGGATTTTTTACTTTATAAGGTGAAAATAACTATAAGGAAAGTGATTTATTTAAGTTATAATGGTGGACTATGGTGTAAAAGTGGGTTTTGTCTTAAGGTACCCATACATCTACTTTTTGGATTAGTGTTAATCATTGTGGAAACTTGAATAATTAGTGTAGATTCATATTAAATTTAATTTTATTTAATTGAATAAACTTTATTATTATTATTTTAATGTAGCTTCATCTAATTTAATATCATAAATGACAATGTATAGCAACTTGATACTCTCAATGTAAAAATATAGTATAAGAATTTTGAGAATTTTCACATAAACCCAAAAAAATCGTCTTCACAAAGAAAAATTTAACCACTCCCTGTGGAATGAAATATCTCACTATCTAAATTTGTAGAAAAAATCTAATTGAGTAGCCAACATTACTTTATTCAATTTCCTGATAAGAACAAGTGAACCCAATTTAATTACGCCGAAGGCATTCTTTTAAGGGGAAAAACATCTTAAGCCTTCGTCGTCTGTCTTCCTCCAACTAAAACCTGCCATATGTATTAAATTTGATGTCCAACTAAAACCTGCCATCTGTATATTAAATTTGATGTATGATAACACATTTAAAACTGTCAGTCACATTTAAAATTGTCATTTAAAACTGTCAGCACATTTAATGAGGTAATCAAATCTCAGCCTGGAAGTAGCTAAGAAGTGTAACTACTACACGCAATCAAGAAGTCGGTTTATGCAACCGCTGGTAAGTCGGTCAACACTAAGTAAGTTTCCTCATTTTTCTATATAAAGAGTCTTCAATGGACAATTTTCATTCCCATTATCAAACCTTTGCTCTGTCTACATTCTTCTTCATCTGTTTGATAGCTTTGAAGATTCATCTGTTTGATAGCTTTAAAGATCAATTCATCTCAGTCATTTGCAAACCCGCCTACTTATATAAGGTAGGCCAACAAATTTTACAACCAATTTTACATATATACATTTGTAATCTTATTTTCCTTTCGTGAAATTTCCCCTTATGTGTACTATGTAATATTATTTTCCTTTTATTTCTCCTTATGTGTACTATGTAATATTATTTTCCTTTTCAACATTTAAAGATTCTTAACATTTGCTGCTCAACATGAAATTCTTTGAATTTCTCACTTAAATTTAAACTACAACTCTCTCATAGTTTGAAATTTAAGAATTTATGAAATCATAGGACAAAGACTTTCTTATTCTAGAAGTTTTATTTCTAAGAATCTCCAGACAGAAAGTGGATTTTAATATTTTCATAGAAAAATAGGAAGCAAATCTGAAGGAAACTGCAATCAAAATAATCTATTAATAGTCACGAACTGACTACATATAGGAAACGAAACTGCATTGTTCTGACTTGGCATGAAGGTATAAAATATGTCATTAAGCACGTTTCAAAGCTGATCAACGTTAATATATAAGCTACTCGTAGCTTATGCAATATATACCTAGGCTCATATAGATTACAAGACAAAAACAGATAATTAAATAATATTAAAACTAACAAAATCCAATTTAATAACGGTATCATCAAACTCCAACGATTGTTAGAGCTCGGCCTCAACCTTCTCGAAGCTTCCGAAAGGGGTAATTTTGCACTGCGTCCGGCACGCGACCGCCTCTAATCCAAGAGCTCTCTTCTCCCGGGTTTCAAACGCCAGACCTCTATTCTGTGCATTAAACCATGAGGATTCGTGAGAAGGGGCTATATAGAAACAGAATGTAATTGAGTCAGTCAATACGCCATGCAAAAACACACACCACACAATTGACACGTTGTTGACATATATATATTTAGCGTGATCAAAGTTAAATATCTTCCTCTAACTCTAGATCAAATAGGAATCTAGGTTTAGGAATAAGAATTTAAATTTAGACCATGAACAAAAACGAACTAAATGTACTTACGCAGGGCTAAAGAGAACTAACGACATATAATATAAATAATAATATCCAATTAATTCGGAAATAATTATTTCTTACTCCAGAATATTTGGATAACTCTTTACCTTGGAACAACCTTCAGACTTGGAAATTTGCTGAAACCATTTCAGTTTATCTTCATAGTTTACGAGCTTAGAGAAATGTTCATACAGTGTAATCTTTTCCGCGTCATCTCGAATCCCATTAATGGCTTCTCTGAGAGTCTCAACAGGAAGAAACCTCCATCCATCAGTTGTTTGGCTCTGCATCTCATCCAAAAGGTGAATAAAAGGCCACAAATCATGTGCCCTTGGTTGGATCATGTCTCCAATATAAGATTACATCTGCATGAGAAAAGCCGACCCCATAAATGCTCTGTATATTTTATTGGTGGCATGCCTTTCTGCACTGGATCTTATACCGTTCTGTGTTACAAGTCTGCTTAATTTGATGGCAATTCCAGGTGACACAGAACGATTGTCTACTATCTACATCAGCATGTGAAGGCCTTTAGATAAGATGAAAAAATAAATTACATGACTTCCCTTGGGCATATTTTATAACCATATAATTATTATGACTGCCCTTTACAACTGTGGGTTTTTATCTAGAGGAAGCCACGTACAACGAATTACATGGGTGCAAATACTCCATCTGTAGTGTCAGAAGAATGGTTCCAATTGGCTCAACACAGAGAGTATCCGTGAATAGTATTTTAAATCAAAAACATTTCATCCACCTGGACTTTGGTGGACCCCATCTGGCAAATAGTTCCATGGCTGGGGGCACACTCTTCATGAAGTTTAATTAAGGTTCCATAAATGGGAAACACATATCACCTCCAATCCCCCATAGTTTCAATTTGATTACATCTGGCATGGTTAATGATATAGACAACCATACTAGAATGCAAGCTAGATCCCAAAGTTTGATGTTTGGTTAAAAAAATATACGAAATTTATTGTAAGATGTTAGAGTAATTTTGGAATAAAATTTCATTTTCTCTAAATTAATTTTAAATTTTTTAAAATATAATTATGATAATCTATTTCCTTTTTTTATTTAAATTTAGAATTATAAAAATTAAAATTCAATATTAGTATTGAGATATCATAGTAAATAAAAGTTGTTATTTTACTTTATTTTTAAATTAATGTGTGTCAAATTTCACGATTGGTTTCAAAGGTTAAAATTCCATCCAAATAAGGATTGGTATATCCCATGCACAATCCAATAGCTAGCAAACAATATATATGTCTATGGTACCTTAAGTATGGTTTTTATTTAGATTTATTATTATTTAATTCAACTTTTAAAAATATATACTTTTCAATTTTTTATTTAAATTTAATGTTAAGTTTTATATTTTATGTTATTTTATAAAATTTTAGTCTTTTTTCCATTACTATTTTTTTTTACTTATTTGGTTTTTCTTTTTCTCGATAGTTTTTCATTTTTCAAAATTGTTTTACTTATTTGCTCTCTTTTTTCAAAATGTTTATTGTCTTAATAGAAATCCTACTTTGAAAATAATAATAATCTATCTTATCATAATGTTTAAGATTTTGACGCAAGGTTAATTGTAAAATTTTATAGCAACATTAATTAAGGATGCTATAAATGGGGTTTAAGATACTTATGGTATTTTTTAGAAATTCTATGTTGTTTATTATTTTTAAAAAATAATATTTTGGTTAATTGCTCTAAGATATATTATGGAATTGGATTTTAGGGAAATATAATGGATATTTAGTTATACT
>ML783057.1:227170-277393 GCA_009831015.1 Picea engelmannii
TGGTCCTCTCTCTGAGTGCCCCTTATAGAAGGCTCACTAATGTATCATTGATTATAGAGAGTGTGGTTTCTTCCTTCTTCTATTTTTTGTGTAACACTTCTTGTTATTGGTTGGAGATCGAACCTTGATCACTGGTTAAAAACTCCCACCAATTTACCATTGAACCACAAGTACATAGCCACACAACCACCTATATTAACCTATATAATCATAATATTTTTTGTCTTAACATTAGAAATCCAACAACATCATGTTTTGTTGCCTCTCATAAGTGCACTTCATGAAACTATAGAGAATTCCTAGAGGCTAGGATTTTATATATGTGTGATAACCATTATAAATTAAACATAATAGGTTGAAGATGTTTTTTTAAGGAGGTGTCACTACTCAAATCTAAAATCTTTATGTGCATAGCTTTTTATGGTTAGTATGAGTTTGATCTACATTGTTGTTGTTGGTTTTAGGCTGCAAAATATGTCGAGCATGACAATTCCTTCAGTGTTGAGGAGATAAAGCAATCAAGGGATTTGAAATTAGGTTGTAACCTCAATCAAACATCATACATAATTTTGTCTTAAATTCAAAGGCTTTAAGGAATAAATTAAAAACTATGTTTAAATGTAATTGATTTAGAGAAATAGATAAATTTACACTATGTAGCTAACATATATAAATTTATAATCTACATAATTGTGATCTTTCATTTACTGTTGTTATTTGGAGTGATTTTTTTGTTACTACAAGGAGTCTAAATGGAAGGCTAATAAGGAAAGGAATAATCTCGTCTCTTGCTAGATTGGTGTGCTATCTACATAATAGTTCCAGTTGGTACCAGTGTAAGGGATTTTATGATACATAAATCCTAATGTATTATCTCAAATTTTGTTTATATAAATTTCAGTTTAACTCCATTGAAAAATTAGTCTTGCCTAGAGGAATTTCTGAGACTTCCTTAATAGTATTGTCAAGTGTTAAAGAATATTGAGTCACACTTTATATATGCTTATGCACATATTGTAGAGCTTGAATCACAATATGTGAAGGCCTTGTATAAAAGTGCACAAGCATATATAGAAAACATATTTGGATTTAGCTTAATGTGATATCAAAAAATCTCTAGAGATAGAACCACAAAATATGTACATTGCAAAGAACCTTTGTTATTGTTTACTTACAATGTGCTAGGGCCAATTATGTAGGTTTTAAACGTTTTACAATAATGCAATGCACACACATATTCTTAGCAAACTATGACATTGGGCCCATATTCCGACAATTTATGAATGGAAGTTCGTTGCCACAACATCTAAAGTATGACAAAATCTACAACCCATTTTCGTCACATCTCCTTCATCATTGGTTACAACGCTACCCCTTTCTTAAGAAGATTGACAACAAACTTCATCGTACCATCGACCATTGGGTGTTCGAAAACAAGTATGGTTGCATCGTTAGTGCGTCGTAAGATCCACTAACCTACAAAGAACGTGCTTTATATTCGATTCAAAACAATTGAATAATTCAACACTCAAGCGACTTGAATTAGTTTATTATTCCACAGGATGCCCCATTAAGGAATGGATCATACATTTTAGTAAAAGAATCTCCCTGAGAATTGAATAATTTCACTCTCCTTTTCATAACATTTATAGCAAGATATCCATTTCTTAGAGCTTTCACTTGATCCAAAAATTCATTTTGTAAATAATATCTTCTTCTTTTCATGGTATGGATCCATCTATGATAAGGATCCTCATTTTAGCAAGAAGAATCTAAAAGATCACTATACTTCCTAAGATTTTCCCCAAGGACCAATACATTAGGTAAAAATGTAAAATATGTTATTTGTTTTCAATCACTCGAACATGTTCTTAAAAATATTAAGAGACTTCAGTCCTCATAGGACCTAGTTGAGTAAATGGGAAATTACCAATATATTGTATTGGCCAATAAACTCTACTATGATGAAAAAACATAATGGGTCATGGATGCTTGAACCATGATAATTTCTCTTCCTTTGAAAGTCCTTAAAGTTTGTTTGAGTCTCTAGCCACAACTATAGAGTGATCATTTTTATCACCGATGTCATTATTTTTTTTAAGAGAAAGTGATGGGGCTCTACCTAAATAGACTGAACAATAATAAAGAAGAAGTGGCCTAAAGGTTTGATGCATATCACATCCTAATATAGTATAATTGATAGGTGAATTACATTATATATGGAAAGATATCGATTTAGTCAAGATGATGAATAACCAACCACAAAAATTGTTTATCATAAATGATATATTATTGTCGTAACGAAAAAGAAAGAGGTTCATCCATCTTGTTAATATGGGATTTGCTAAAAGAATGGGATTAAACAAATTGAAGAGTTAGACCAACCATAGATAGACTTAGAATTTTTGGATTTTTGATCAAAATTATGGGGTACATAGATTTAGAACTTGAAGATTCTTGTTAATTCAATACAAATGAAAGAACATGTATAGTACAATTAATAAAATTATCACGTGAGGTTTCTGCTACATTGTATACATGGGTGAATCATTGATTTTCCCGTAATATAACCACTTATAACTATTATACCATAGATCATTTCTCAAAAAAAAAACGATATCATGGAATATATTTTAGAGGAACCAAAATACAATATAGTGATAAATCCATAATATAGCCTAAATAAAAAATTTATTTTTATCTATACATTGAATGTATAATTTAAATTCAATTAAATTCATTTTGAAGGAGATTTTATTGATAAGATCTCTTCTTGTCCCCATGGGGGATAGGGTTGAGTCTATTTTGTTGGTTTCTTTATAGTATTTTTTCCTTACCTTGTTGAATTGTATAGATTTGTACAAAAATGATTCTATAGAAATTGGCAAAAAAAACTACATGGAAAATCATTAACATTATTTTCCGCTTTTACGTTCTAGTGAAGTATTTAAAGGAAAGTTTGCAACATGGATTTTTTTTGGATACCTAGGTCCATTCCTCATTAATGTCTTGAAGCAATATACTCTCCGCTTTTACGATCTAGTCAAGTATTTAAATGACGGTTTGCAATTTGGATTTCTTGTTGGATACCTAGGTCCATTCCTCATTAATGTCTTGAAGCAATATACTCAGTTTGCAAGTAGGATTAATTACATTTTTTTCATCCAAATTCTCTTCACCTATGCCAAAGGTTGTACAACTTGAAGAGTTATTTGGATTCGCCATTGTAGTCTTACTATGGTCCCTCAATATAGTGAGATTTTTCATGTCGTTATGCCTCTCCTCCTCTAAGATGTTAAGCCCCTCATGAGAAGAGGGATTGAATGGATCAATGTTTTGAGGGCCATCAATTATCCCCTTTGGGGAAACAATGTCTAGGGTAACATCTAAGCTAACTTTCTCAATTACAATCTCGATGTCTATCTATTGGTGATTTTCATTAGCACCATTCCACCAAGTAGGCCTATGATTGTATTTCCTTTTATCCAGGGGTCTACCAAAATTTGAGTGTTCCCTCACAACTCTACGATTAGGGATAGAGGTGAGTTTATACCCTACAACAAATTAATATTTACACATTTTTTTTTTTATCGTTTTCTAGCTTCTTTCTGGACATAGTTGACTACATTCAACCAAATGTCCTCTAAAATACATTTAGATAGATTAATTTATATACATATCCACACATAGGTAATGCACTACCTTTCTACCATTTCAGGGTTGCAAAAGTAAAATTTACTAATACTACTCCCAATGTAATATTGGTACCTTAAAAAAGAATGGCATTTATAGGATACATATCCTCAAGCATCACCTTATCCTAAAAGGAAGAAAGGGCATAAACCAAAACCAAAAAATGGAATCATTTACTCAACAACTATCATACGATGAAGAGGAATATAGTGTATAAAATCATTGGAATGATGATATAGAGAAGGAGAACAATTGATGTCCATAAGTGCAAGTTGGGGAAAAAATGATCTTTACGATGGATAGAGAAGAAGACAATAATACCTTGAGGGTGGTATCTTGATCCATAAACGAGGGGCTCATAGCCCACTCGCTTCACCAACATAGATTATTTATGGAATTAAAGTTCTTATCTTTATCTTATCCTTGTACAAGTTTCTTTATCTACAGATATTCCACTAAGCTTTCGTCCTCCACCCTATACAAGGAACTTTCTTCTTCTGATTGCTAAGCCTAGATATAATCTATATGCAACAACGAATAAGTTGATAACAAAATATATGTTACTGTCCAATATGCCAATCGGGCCTAAGTATTGGCTTCTGTGTTCATTACTAATTGGAGTGTAGCTTCTCCAGACTCACCAAAACTCGAAATGCATATTAGTCTAGTCATGAACCAATTAATAGTCCCTTGAGATCTATTGTGATTTTCCTCAAAGGTAGGCGTTAGGCACATAAATTATCATACTAATGGGTACCCACTTCCAAGATTCATTTCCTTAGACCATTCCATACTCTAGCAATGGATGCCAATGAATTGAAGTCAACTCAATTCCACTTGAAGGACGTCAACCAAGTGGGAGATTGGTCGGCCAGATAATATACCGACCAAGAAAATGGAGAGTAGTCGACCAAGGATAGTGATAGTTGACTAGATTAAGAGTGAAGTGGACCAAGACAACAATCAATGGGGAAGAGTCAACTCGACCCAATGTTTAATTCAATTGGGACATAAACTAAGTTGACCATCAGTGAAGTCAAACAAAGACAAGTAAACCAGAGATAAAGTTGACCCAACAATGTGCTAATTCGACCAAATAGTCATGAAATGATTAGGTGATGGAAGTTAACTCCAACACAGAGTAAACTGACCTAACATGATTATGTGAGAAAGATATAAGTCAAATCGACCTGTGATGAAATCTAAGTGACCACCTACAAATTTATTCGTCCGAAGAAAGAGATATTAGTGTGCTATACATCTATGTGCGGCCTTTGGGAAAAATAAATATTCCCTAACAATAATAATTCAACCTGACAATTTAAAGAACATCTACAAATGAAGTCAACCCAAAATTAAGTTGACCAAACTTTAAATGAAACTCTTGGGTGAATGTGGAACAACCTAGGAAAGATGATTATGTCCAAGTGATAGAAATTCCACTCATCAACTAATTTCAATGTCCAACTCACTTCTTAGGTGCATGGCATTAGAGGATACCTCCCAACAATTAAAAGAATTGACTAGACATTGTTAACTCGTCCCAAGAAATGAAAAATTGACTTGGCAAAGAAAATCAATTGTGGGGATGAAAATTCAATTCGAGAGAGTGACGCATTTCGCCAAGCAAGGTTTACAAACTCCCCACATAATTAAAAAATTCCCAACCTAATTTAAAAATGCCCATCGTCATTTAAAATGACCCATACGATACAAATTCCCCCAACAACATATAAAAAATCCCAGGTAATTAATGGTTGGTGCACGCAATGAGGAAACGTTCAATCAAGTGGTAAGATGCTTGGGGAGAGAGAGATAACGCCCAATGACCTGTGAGAGACGAGAGGAATTCTCAAAATAGAAACTAGGCTAAATTACAACAACTATTTAATTACAACACTTAATCTCTATTCACAAGAAAATGGACGACATGGATGATTTGTCTATTGGGATGGTCTACACAATGGTTGGTCCTAGCTTTCTCAAAGAAAACAAAGGCACATTAACTTGAATCAATCTCCACGTGAAGCTATCAAAATTACAATTGACACTCTTCCTTATGATCCATTAATCTAACTGAGAGTAGCAAATTCATCACATAAAATTAACCCACAAACCATACTATAAACACACAATAAATGCAATACATTCCATGAAAAATTGGACACAATGTTTACCCTGGAAACCAAAATGGGAAAACCATATTCGAATGGACTCAATCTTTTGATTTTGACAATCTCTGGTATAGTGATTTCTTCCTCTTTGTGCTTCCTCTCTTATCCAAAAAGAAAAGAAAAAAAATGTTTGAGAGTGAGAGTCGCTGAAGTAATAGGGAGAGCTAAGGGGTAAGGGAAGGCCAACAACCATGGTTATTCACTTCCCACTCCTCATCCTTCTCTCCTATTCGATTATTTCAATTACATTTAATTTTTCTTTTCTTGTCTTATTCGACTTTACATTGTTTATCATTTACATAGTTTACATACCATCGTAGTTTTTTGAATGGTCTTGCAGGTATCGAGTCTTATCCATTCTTGGTTAGGATCCATTTCAGATCAAACTTCCCCATTGAGAGGCTTTTGGTCCCCAAAATATGTTGAGGATAGATGAGGGACTTGCTTGCAATTTGGTTCCTCTCATACCACTTCACCTTCCTTGTAGTCTTTCCTTTGAGACCAATCTGGATCAATGCACTTTTGTCTGCTCCTATGGAATGTGGCTCTGACTCTAGCTCCGGAAAATAGCTCTAGATTTGGCTACTAGATTTGGTCCCTGGCTATCCCTCTAGCTCTATTTTTGGCTCACTTGTTCAACCTTCATCGCAATTTATTCACATATTCTCAACTTTGAGCTATCTCCAGATCTGAACTTTGGACACAACATCCATTTCCATCTTCTCCTCTATCTTGGAGATAGTCCATCTTGTATTCCAATGAAGCCAAGTCGAATGCAGGTCTTCTTTCTTAGTGTGACCCTATCACACTGCCATCACATGACAATTCCACAAGGGAAGTGTGGTTTCCTTCTTAAGCTAGGATCAATTGCTTCTTATCATGGAAACAACTCTTTAGTGCATGAACATGCTTACAAAAACTTATGGTGTTCTCCAAACATTCCCAAGTTCATTTGCCTCTATGCACCACTCTTTGGCATGTTTCCAGGAAGGGGTTCTTTGGATGCAATATTGAACACAAGAACTAGATTATGGCCACCCTTGGTATCGACCTATTTTTTTTCTTGGTTGTCTCAATTTCCCCTTGCGCTATTATCTCTGCTAGGACAATTTATACCTCTTAGATTGGAGACATAGGCCACTTCATATTCCACAGTCTTCACTCTCCACAGTCTTCTCTTTGTTGTGTGGTTTCTAGGGTGAAGCTCTAGATGAAGTTGCCAACACTTTGCTTCCCAGTGACCTCTCAAATTGTAGTGATGGAAAAATTTCTTGGCATTGCAGTATGGGTTGCTTGACACACTCCTCCTCTCTATGTGTGTAATGTACCCATCCACCCACAAGCCAGGCTATGCCACTTAAATAGGTTACAACACACCTAGCCACCAGAAGGCAAGGCACGTTGTAGTCCAAGGACTTCGTTATTTGATCTTATCTCGAAGTCAAAGGATTGCTCAACAATGTTAGAGGCATGAAAATCACATGCATAAGACAAGATCCATGCTACATCATAAGAAGTAAACAACGTGACATGCACAAAAAATAACTAGCAGACATACACATTAAAATACATATCTCAAAGATAATTAAATACACAACGAAAATAACATTAGACATAAAACACATAGATCACATCTCTTTCAAGTAACATTCACCAACTGGTTGTAGACCAAGGACGTTCCTCCCAACCATAGAATTTTTTGTTCTTTTACTCTCAACAGTAGGTCACCCCTGAGCTAGGGCTATGAATCCACAAGGACAGGTCCTAGGCCAAATCTAAAAAATGCAACAGTTGGCTAACTTGCTCTCAGGTTTCACAACCACACATCAAATCCTAATTTCCATCTATGTTTCACCCTCAACTTGCACAACCCAAAGAAATGAACACCTTTCTATGCCATGAAGTCCCTGAGGTTGTTCCATTTCTCTCTAGGGCTCCAGTACTACTGGCTAGGAAATCTCCCTACGGGAAACTCCAAGGATTCTCAGTTGTGGGCAGTTCTTGCAGAACTACCATCGATATCATACTAACAGGATTTTCAGCACTCAAGCTATCACATGCCTTTCAAAACTCACAATAATCCAAAGTACACCAACTCTCTTCTTCCCATCCTGCACAAACCAAGAGAATGGACCCCCTTCTCTTCCACATAGTCCATCAGGTTGTCCATTTCCTTCCAGGGCTCCAGTGCTTTTGGTCAAGAATATCAATGCTGGGACTCCCAGGATTCACAGCTATGAGAAAACTTAACCAAGATCCACCCAAACAACCATTTGTATCCATGCTCATACCAAGAGCACACAAATTCCAAAATGAGTGAGTAAAAAGAAGAAGAACAAAAAGGGGAAGAAGACCCAAAACAACCCCCCAAGGGATGTTTAAATTACATGAAGACAAGACCCACATGGCCTCCCTCCCAAGAAGCTCATGTAACCCCTTTTCTCCATAAAATCAATAATGGGTAAAATAAAATAATAATAAAAAATACTTAGCCCCTCAAGCCCCCCTCTCTCGCGGAATCATCTCCCCCTATCTCTTTTATCCTTGTATGTCTTGTAGACAACAGTGTATTTTTTTAATGCATATGAAGTATTACATTTCCTAGGCACTCTGACCCTTTTTCAACTTTACCGGCTCACCATCCTAAGTCATAATTACATAATACATTATAGTTCATAAGGGTTAAAACTGGGATGTTGCATCCCCCTCCCCTTATTTTGGCACTGTCCTTAGTGCACAACACCATTCCAATGTTACCAACATTACAAATCTAGGCTCTCGAGACTTAATCCATATAGGCAATCCAACCAACTCTTTATATGTATAGGAACTCTAGCCTAAGTTAAACATGTATACATGGGCATTCCGACCCAAAACATGTATAATGACCTTTTGAATTTATATTTCTAGCAGCAGTTCCAACCAACAAGATCTCCTTCCCTCTCAACCTTGCACAACCCAAAGAAATGAACCCCTTTCTCTGACATGCCGTCCCTCAGGTTGTTCCACTTCTCTCCAAGGCTCTAGTGCACTCAACCAAGAAGTTTCAAAGTTGTGGCTTCTAGAACTCCAGCTGCAACAAGTCCATTGGAATTTCTTCATTTCTATGTCTTTTTCAATTAGTTTCTCAACCATTACCTTGTTCTTATTTTCCCTCATAGTCTAGTACTTTTCTATATCCTCAACATTCATCGTTTTCCTACAACAATTAGAATCAACAATCATGTCAATTCACAATATGTGCATAATTTTTGTTTGTTTTTGTTCATAATCTAAGAGTAAATTTTCATAATCCAGTACAATACTTATCTGTGTAGTTCATGGATCTGCATCCATATGGATGTCTCGTTAACTTGGCTCATTGTTTTCCTTGACATACCCATTGTGTGCATGATCCCAATCAATAGTTTACAAGAACTATCAAAGTCTCCTCTTCCTTGTAGTCACTCACCTTACAGGCCCAGGCTCAGGCATTTCCTTCTCTTCCATACAATCCCTCAGGCGATCCATCTTGCCTAGCCGAGGTATTCTTACACAAGAATATTTCTAGGGACACATGGTTCTCATGTCACAACAGTAGCCCTTTTCATGCTTTCCAACTTGAATATCCAACATCTCATTTGTATTATACATATACAATTATCATGAGATATCACTATAATCATTTTCAATCATAAATGTCAATTTGTTTTATACGAGAAAACAAAATTATCCCAAGCATGATATTTCTTCTCATAATGTTTGGCTCTATAGCTATAGATATTAGTCTTCCATATGGATTACATCCCTACCATATCCAAGACCATCCTACCAGCAATTTTCTCAATTTACACTAAGCCAAACAAACTGTTAGTATCTCATGTACAAGATATATATATTTTAATGGTAACAATTCAAAACAAAATCACAAAGTGATCTCAGAATTGTTTACAACTACAATTCAGTCACTTCCATCAATTCTTTACACATGTATTATCAACCCATCTCTTCTTTCTTCTATCTAGAGATATTTTTATTACTTTGTCCCTTCAACAGATATTTTCTGTAATTTATCATTATGTAGCTAATTTAACCTGCAACTTCCTTGTTGTAATATCTAACAATTCCTGAAGTGCTTTCAACTTCACGAGTTAGCAATACTCACATCATTTCATTTGTTAGCATAAACATTACTATGTTATATAATATATACATGCATTCACCTAATGGATTCAATGATTCATGTATTATCACTTGTAACATTTTTAATAGCTACAAAATTGATCTTGGAATTGTAACAATAACAATCCAATCACCTTCAACTAGTATTTATATTAAATATAATGCATATATCCATCATTATGTATTTTTAGCACCACAGAATTTTCATAATGCAACAATTAATTATTAAATAAAATAACAATCGATGTACCAATACTGATGGCCACATTTACACAATCCATCCCCGTGTTGACTACATAATACCACATAACTATGTCATGCATTCACCAAGGTGAGTTGGAAGGTCTAGCCAACACCTCAACACATCATCCACGAACTTCCTACTATTTTCCTGACTATTTGGATACCTTCATTTTCAACCCAAACACAACACTAAGAATATAATTCGTAAGTGCTCTTTAGTGTCAGAAAATAGGTTACAGTCCAAACATCAACTATGCAGTAGATACCATTGAACACCCACATAACGCTATAGCCCTTCCATATCCAACCATATTATGGTCTCACACATGACTAGATCTATGAATATAATTGTTATAAAAGGAGTATGTCTCTTGAATTAACCTGATTATGATCTCATAACCAAACATAGCATGATATGCAACTAACACTTTATCTAAATGCATTCTAGTATCGACAACATTTACATACTCTAGGACTTTGGCCATTACATATCAATTTAAATATTGAATATTAACTAAGGGAATTCTTACCTCAATCCCCTTCAACATGTATGCATCAACAGAAACTAAACGCATACATGTCTGGTTGTTATCAACCTACTTGTTTCTATCTGACCAACTGATATTTGTAGAATCTCACGGACTTCCTCCTTCATCATTCTGATCATTATTCCTCCCACCCTCACGGGTCTTCACCTAGACAACAACATCCACATCCTTAACCCTGCTATATCATTTTTCCTGAATACATAATCCATCATTAGTCATACTCAAACATTATTTCATAATAATGGACTATTCTAAGTTCACAAGCATGTTATATGCATATCCAAATATGCACATATGAAAAATTACACATCCATATGCACCAAGAATTCACTGTCGACATGCCTACTAATGCATATGCATTTTAACTTCATTGTATGCCCCATGCACTCTAGTGAATTTCCGTTTTAATTCACTTATTTATTTATCTATTTATGTTGTAGTTGGTTGTTCTTGAACTCCTTTGTATCCTTGTTGCCTTGTGCGGTCCCATTCTACTCATATGCATTTTTGTTCCCTGGTATGAACACTTTCCAACCAAGTTCCACTTGGCCATTCTGTAATCCATCCAATGTGCTCCAATTGCCATAGCTCTTTTCTGGTATTCATATCCAACTTTACCTTAATGACACATTCCAACACCCCGGAATGAAGTAGCTCAAACATTCCATCACTCTACTACAACATTCTTGAATCAAATATTATTACTCCTAGTTGTTCATTAGGTTACTATATTAACATTTCCTTGTGGAGCCATACATTTCACACTTAATATCATTCCCTAATGGAAGTCCATTTTCATTCAGTGACACTTTTCAAGTGAGAGAGCATTCAATTTTCTTGCACTAGCATCCTGCTTCCACTCTGAACTTTGATATCATAAGTGGATTTATTCCAAAATTAAGGTTTGCAATTTGTCTACACCTCTCTTCCTTCAAGGCTAGGCAATCATAATTTTCCTTTTATTCCCACCCATGACATATTTAACTTGCTAGCTTCATATCCTATGTGAGGACTCTTACTTTTGTTGTACCGAAAGTTTATTCAGATTCTGAGGTTGTTGACTAATACTTTTGTTCCACCATTCTTTAGTTATTTATCCCCTTTTCATTACTTTCTATGTAGCTCTTGATTACCTCATCCAACTCCTATAAACTATGTCATGCTCCCATGACCCTAACATCTGATCCTAGACTGGAATTGATCTGATTGTACCTCTAATCCCACCAAAATCTACAAGAAATCATCTAGTTAGAATTATACATATCATACAAAAATGTCAATTAAATTTACAAGTACCTTTTCTATTTAACCCATGAAGAAAAGAAAATATCAATTATAACAGTTATCCAAAAATAGAATGATTACAGGTCATTCTCCTCCGAATCATCTTTTCAATGACTGAAATCTCTCCCCAATTCAATATCGGAGCTGAAAGTTAGGGATCCCTTAAAAAAAACCACTTTCAACCCTTTTTCTCTTATTTTGCAACATGACTTTGTCGAAAAATTCCACAGCCCCCTTTAAACTAGTATATAATCCAAATTTTGCACAGGTGGTTCCTTCAATCCAATTTCCATGTGACAACGACTCGAAACCATGGACTTATTAATTCTTTAACGCCTTCCTCTAGCGCTTTTCTCTTTATTCTCTACACATGACCTCATTCAAACATAATGTCTGAGGGATTATTCACTACTAGGCCCTTCACGCCTATGAACAACCCCTTTACCTTGTCATGAGATTGGAGCGGGGAGAAAGTCCTCTGGATTTTGTCCTTCGGCTATTCTCCCCCTTCAATCTCTGATTTCTCCCGAAGTTAAGCTTCGTTGAATCCCTTCCAACGAATCTACTAGCAGATCGGATGGTCGATATTTGAACTCCCACCGAATGGATGGTCCTGCCCTGATTTGGAGACTTCAACAAGATCAAGTGATATGACTTAATAAAGCATTGAGACAGACGACTCTTAACCAATTCAGAAATTCGACACTCTGAGATATTTCCATTCTCGAGTCTTCCACTTCCCCAGAGTGACAATCCTCTGAAGCACTTACCTTGTTCATCCATGGATCAATCAGACGATCGAGACTTAATCAAGCATTGGGATGGATGGTCCTTACACACTTCGAAAATTCGGTGCTCTGGGGCTTCAAGATATTTCCATTCCCGAGTATTCCACTTCCTCGAAATGACAATCCTCTGAAGTACTTACCTCTGCTTGATCCAATGGTCAAGAAAGGTCCCGAAGGAAAATCAGATTAATGGTCTACGTGCCTTCGCGACTTCGGGCTTCAACACTTTTCACTAGCAGAAACCTAGAAACCCAACGGAGCCACATACTCCCGAAGATGACACAACACTCTAATGTCACCTAGGGTGACGTGGACCTGTGGAACATGTGCCACGTGTCTCTTAAAAATGAATAGATCGGGGTCCAAAATGTACCAAATATGTGTGACACATGTCCCCACACAACACCCCTACCACATGGCATAAGCCACGTCATCAAATGCACATACTATCCATAATAATTTCTCCAGATCCGATGGTCCACGTGACCTGACGGATTTACACTTCGTGAATTCGACACTTCAGGGCTTCAGGGATTCAAAGTTATTCTCTGCAACATACTTAGTAATTTCCAGAGTGGAAAAGTTTCGAAGTCCAAACCTCGCTACCCCTCTACTATTGCTATATCTAATAGCCTGAAACACTCTCGAAGTATTTCCCTCGATCTAATGGTCGACGAGAATTCTGGGACTTCGACACTCTAGGGGTTCGAGATGTAACAATTCAACAAAGTTAAAAACTCCTGGAGTCACATACTCCTAAAGTGGTCAATGTCAGTTGACCATGATCAACAACAAAGATCTCCCTGTACCTTCCTTCAAATCGAACGACTGATGGGACTTCGCGACTCTAACCTTCGACATTTCACACTTTGCCTTCCTACCAAGATCGTTGAAGTGGTAAAGTTCTGAAGTCTTACCTTTCACGCTTGGCCTCGATCGATGAATGATGATCAACAATATACATGACGGTTGGGACATAACCTTTCCCAACTTCTGGTTTTTCCTTCATCAGAGGGCTTCTACTCACCATCCCTCCGATCAAACGATCCAAATCTCCCTTGATCCCTTGGTGGCGATCGCCCCTGAATTCGAAAGTGAAAATCACGATCCCACGATCCCTTTCAAGGATCTCTGATGCTCTAGATTCTTTGTGGACTCTGCAATGCCATTCCTCCTGAGATTTTTTACTTTAAGGTCGTAAATCGATCTCAACCACGAGACTCTGACCAACATATCTGGCCCATATCGGCCCGTTGTTTCAACCAGTAGCTCTGAAACCAATCTGTAACTTACATAGCCACACACAGGCCGAGCTATGCCACTTAGACAGGCTTCAACACACCCAACCACCAACAGGCAAGGCATGTTGCAGTCTAAGGACTTTGTTCCTTGATCTTATCTCGAAATCAAAGGATTTTTCAACAATGTTAGAGGCATAAAAATTGCATGCATGAGACAATATCCATGTTATAACATAAGAAGTAAACAACGTGCCATGCAAAATAGATAACCAACAAACATACACATTAAAATACATATCTCAAAGATAATTGAATACACAGCGGAAATAACATTAGACATAAAACACAGAGAGCACTTATCTTTCAAGTAACATTCACCAACTACCTAGAGACCAAGGACATTCCTCCCAACCATAGACATTGTTTTTCATTTACTCTCAACAACAGGTCACCCCCGAGTCAGGGCTATAAATCCACAAGGACGGGTCCTAGGCCAAATCTAAAACATGCAACAATTGGATAACTAGATCCCAAGTTTCCCAACCACACATCAAATCCTAATTTCCATATCTCTTTCTTCCTCGGCCTGCACAACCCAAATAAATGAACACCTTTCTCTTCCATGCAGTCCCTGAGGTTGTTCCATTTCTCTCTAGGGCTCCAATGCTACTAGTCAGGAAATCTCCCTACTGGAAACTCCAAGGATTATCAGATGTGGGAAGTTCTTGCAGAAATACCATTGATATCATACTAACAAGATTTTCATCACTCAAGCTATCACAGGCCTTTCATCACTCACAAAAATCCAAAGTACAACAACTCTCTTCTTCCCAACCTGCACAACCCAAGAGAATGGACCCCCTTCTTTGCCACACAGTCCCTCAAGCTATCCATCTCCTTCTAGGGCTCCAATTGATCTAGATTTTATGAGCATAATGAAATGAATACAAATTATTAAAAGATGCTTAACACAAAATAACATAGATACAGTAAAACTGGTTTTCTATTCAATAAGGAAATAAGCTGAAACTGTAAAATGTAGCGGAAAGCAAGCTTGCTGGAATGGTGACGGCTTATCTCTGAGAAGAGATGTGACGTTTGTTCTCATTCAAAAGAAGATGATTACAATGAGACTCTGAAAGAATTTTTACAATAAACAGGAACGTGAAAAACCCTAGACATCCAAAAACCTAACCCTAGGAGATGAAGTGCCAAAATTCATGTGGGCCCCGTTTGGGTGAGTTAGTACATCAACTTCCCAAGGTCGTAACTTTTGCATGTGATCTTCGTTTTAGGCGCACAATAGCCCGTTGGAAAGGTATCGTCGAGGAGATTCATTTTGGGGGCTCAATCAGAGCCTTTGACTATCATAAGAAGGTCGGTCCCGAAAAACCTTCATTTAGGCCCTCAAAATGGCCCCAGAAGTTCAAAACTGCTAAAACTAGTAAATTGCCAGAAAATTGTTTTGAGCAAGTTGGAAAAGGTGGATGGCCATTGATATCCACCTAGATCAATCCTCCCTCCTTAGGAATAAATGGTCTCCATTTCATTGAGTTCCCCCATCAAATGAGGAAATTTCTAGTGAATTTGGCCCTGGGTGAGCCACTTGCTTTAGTGCAGGAGCTGCCTTGCTTTGACAACTTGATAAAGTTGGATCCTTTTCTATTGAGTGCCATTGATCTGTGTGTCCACAATATAATCACTGGATTCCTGTTGCATGCAGTCAAGGTTGAGCTATGTTGGTGTCAACTGCTCTACTATCTCTGAGGTGTCCAATAATGGTGAGAAATATGGCCGAAGGAGAGCCATGTTGAAGACTGGGTGCAGGCCAAGGAAAGGGGGAATGTTGAGCTCAAAACCATTGTCACCCACAACCTTGGTGATGGTGTACAACCCATAAAGGAGTAGGTGAAGCTTCCTATGGGGCCCTGTAAGGCATTCTTTCTGCAAGTGCAACCAAACTTTGTCTCCCACTTGAAACCTATGTGGCACCCAATGCTGATCATGGTGTTGATTGTACTTGGCATTAGACTTATGTAGAATATACTGAACCTATTGGAAGATGTGCTAGATCCTCTTAATGAACCAGGTGGCTTTGTCAGCTTCAGGTGGATTAGGGGAAGAGTCAACCGAGGTGGTCACCAGGGGTAGTGCAACATCCATGGGGCCCAATGGTCGGAATCCCAACCCCACTTGAAAGGGGTTATGGCCAGTTGAGCTATGAAGGGCTCGGTTGTAGCTATGTTGGACATAGGGAAGACTCTCATCCCATGTTCAGGGGTGTTTTGAATTGTACATTCACAGGATATGTACGATCATCCGATTGATGACCTCAGTGTGGCCATATGTCTGGGGGTGGAAGGTAGTGGATTTGGTGAGCTTGGTATCTAGCAGTGACCAGAGGCTCAACTAGAATGTGCCGATGAACTGACTTTCATCGTATGAGATAATGGTTTGTGGGATCCCAAAATGTACCCATAATCGTTCAAAGCAGATCTTGCTAGTGGCTTCTACTATGATGTTATTCTTGGAGGAGGCTAGAATCGCCATCTTGGAAAAGTGATCAAAAACCAAAAAAACATAGTCATTTCCCCTCTTAGTGGATGGGAGGCCCGAAATTTAGTCCATTGTGATGGATTCCCATGGTCTGTCAGGAGTAGGAAGAGGGGTGTACAAGCCCTGTGTCTTAGTGGTCATTTTGGCAATAACACATGTGGTGCAGAACCTGATATAATTGTTGACATCCTGTCGAAGTTTCGGCTAGTAGAAATGTTTTTGCAGCACTTCCACTGTCTTTTCGATGCCAAAGTTTCCTGCCACCTGACTGTAGTGAGATTCTCAAATCATCTTCGCATTCTCGCATGATGGAACATAGAGATGTCCTAAGAGATGTCCTAGATGGCACAACAAACCATATTGAATAAGGAAATTAGTGACCACTGAGTTGGCACCCAACATGTGGTAGGTGGTGGAGAAGTCAAGGTCTGTCTCGTAGAGGTGGGGCCATCCGAAGGTGTCATGGCCGCAAGAGTATAAAAATGTGGTGAGTGTCATGACTGGAGGTCGACTGAGGCAATCAACAACTTGGTTGGTACTTCCTATTTTATACTCGATGTTGAGGTGGAATTGTTGTAAGTATGTGGACCACTTCTGATGGCGGTCATTCTGCAATTTTCCTTAGGTCTTCCTGAATTGTAGTGGCTTGTGATCAATGTGAATGACTGTCTCCTTCACAAGAATGTAATGTATCCACTGGCGGCAGGCTTGCACAATGGATTACATTTCTTTGTCATAAGTAGGGTATTTACAGACAACATCTGATAGTGTCTCACTATGATATGCCACGGGGTGGCCGTGTTGAGTGAGAACAATCCACATAGCATAGTCTGAAGCATCTATCTCGATCTCAAAGGGATGTTGCAGGTTCAGTAATGAAAGTACTAGGGATGAGCACAAACCCTTCTTCAATTCATCGAAGGCTTATTGTTGGGACAGGCCCCACACAATATTTTCCTTACCCCCACCCCTGGTTACTTGGTTGAGGGTCCATGCGATATGAGAGAATCCCAAAACAAACCTATGATAGAAATTGGGGAAGCCCAAGAAGCTTTGAAGTTCAGTGAGTGTGGTTGGGGCTGGCCAGTCATGGATGACCTGGATCTTGGTTCGATCCACATGCACACCATGCCGATCAATGATGTATCCTAAGTAATGGACCTTGTCCATGCCAAAGGAGCATTTTTCCAAGTTTGCATATAGTTTTTGCTGCCACAGGGTGTCCAGAACCTGTTGAATATGTTGCAAGTGTTCCGCCCAAGTCCTTTTGTAGATCAGGATGTCATCTAGATACACCACTACAAAAGTATTGGTGAAAGGTCATAGGATATCGTCCATCATCCTCATAAAATTTGTTGGAGCATTTGTCAAACCAAAGGGCATGACCAACCATTCAAAAAGACCTTCCTTTGACTTGAAGGCAGTCTTCCATACATCTGTATGTTCTATTGGGACCTGGTGGTAGCCAAACTTTAGATCAATCTTACTGAAGTATTTCCCCCCCGTGAATTGATCAAGGAGGTCATTGATTCGGGGAATCGGGTACCAGTTTTAGACTGTGATTTTATTCAGGTCCCGGTAATCAATGCAGAGTCACCAACTCCCATATTTCTTCTACAACAACACGATTGGGCTCCCACAAGGCGATGAGATGGGACATATGTGCCCCTTGTGGAGTAGTTCTTCGATCTACCTCTTGATCTCCTCGTTTTCTAACAAAGAGTGGTGGTAGACTGACCCATTGGGTAGCGATGTGCCTGGGGTCAGATCGATGGGATGCTTGACCTGGCGGTGCAGAGATACCCTGGTAGGAGAGGAGAATATATCTGAGTATTCTTCCACAACCTTATCCACTTTCTTCTGTTGTGTGGAGAGATCGGTCGCAGAGGCCCTGGATGTGGCTGCGATCTTTCACTCACTCTAAGAGTGAATCATAAAGAAGACAAATTTTGCGGTTTGAGAGATGACCTTCCTACATTGCTTGGCAGAGATCAAGGAAATACAACTATGAGAGGTTGCATTAGGCATCCTTTACAATTTCATGTTCAAAGTAATAATAGCACTACGAGGCCTAGACTTGTATACAACATGACATTTCCATAGATAAGCTTGTCCCAAAATAACATTACAAAATTCAAGAGGAGAAACATCACACAATACCTCGTCTTTGAAGTGCTTGATGTCGTACGACAGTTGACACTGTTGGATGATGCGGATATCGCTTCCTTAGCGGAGCCATCCAATGGTGTAGGGTTGTGGGTGCAGCATTGTCGGCAAGGCCAGCCGCTTGATGACCTCTGCTGAGATGAAGTTCTTCTGGCTACCGCTATCAATGATGAAGTGCAGTAGGGTGCCTTTTACCCACATTTTTGAATAGAAGAGGGGCTCACCTTCTTCTGGCTCGTCTGGTTCACCAGGCTGGAGCTTGGTGGAAGCAACGGTGGCATTGGGTTCCATGTCAATGATTTGTCTTCCCATTTCTAGTTCTATCTTAGAGTCAGAACCCATATTTGATTCATAGGCTTTCACTTCAGCCACCAACAACTTCTTTTAGCGACAGTTAGTAGTGTTATGCCAAGGGCTCTTATGGAAGTCGCACCACTTCCCGGTATCTTTCTTTTTCTTTTTGATGTTTTTCTTTACTTGCGGCTTGGACTGGTTGTCTTGATACTATCCATCTTTGCTCTGTCCTTTGTTCTTTGTGTTGGGGCTGCCCCTTCCTGGATTTTGCTGTGAGGGGTTCCCAGTCCCAAATTTCCGCGTCTTTTGTTTGAGCTTTTGCTTGATTTTGACAACATATCGATAGGTCGCGCCCAAGGATGAGATGTCTAGAAATTACATTTCGGTCTGGATGTATCTATGCATAGCACCACCATACTTGATCACCAGATGTCACTCTAAATATTTTATACCCAGCTTGGTGTGTAAGGTATGGAAGATATTTGTGAACTCTGACACTGCTTGGTCTCTTTCTTATCGCAGTGTGGTCCATTTGGTATTACAAGTCGTCATAACTTTCGACAGGGTATTATTGTTCCTTAATAGCATCCCTGAAGGATTCCTAGGTGGTCACGACTGTAAATAATGAGGGTTCCTTTGTTTCCTTTTGCTCAAACAAATTTTCCCACCAATATTTGACATGGGGAACGGCTTTGAGGAGTGCAAAAGTAATCTTTTCTCTATTCTAAAAGTTATGGACATAAAAATACCCTTCTATTAGATTCAACCACTTGTCTACAACATCTGCGTCTATCTGACCTTCAAATATAGGAATATCGAAGTTTATTTTTACCTTGAAACGGGTCACGCCTCCGCTCGAGGAAGATGCGTCACCTGTTGGTAGCCGCCGAAGGATTTGCGTGAAACTATCCATCATCTCGTTCCTCTATTTCATGAGGGATTCCTCAAGCAACATTTTGAAAGGATCTCATGTCCTGTCATATTTATTTTCTCCTTCCATGAGAGGCCACCTAGGCGTGTGAGATGTTTTTCCTCAAGAGAAACAAGCTCAAGACCCAATTCTTTGTACCCTGACCTCGTTGGGGACATGCATTAAGACGACAAGGAGTAGACCACTCTGATACCACTGATATGAATTTTATGAGCAGAACGAAATGAATACAAATTATTAAAATATGCTTAACAAATAATAACAGAGATACAGTAAAACTGGTTTTCTATTCAATAAGTAAATAAGCTGAAATTGTAAAATGCAGCGAAAAACAAGCTTGTTAGAATGGTGGCAGCTTATCTCTGAGAAGAGATGTGACGGTTGCGCTCATTCACAAGAAGATGATTACAATGAGGCTTTGAAGGCCTTTTTACAATAAATAGGAATGTCAAAAACCCTAGACATCCAAAAACCTAACCCTAGGATATGAATCACCAAAAGTCATGTGGGATCCATTTGGGTAAGTTAGTACATCAACTTCTCGGGGTCGTAACTTTTGCATTGGATCTTCGTTTTAGGGGCACGATAGCCCATTGGAAATGTATTGTCAAGGAGATTCATTTTGGGGAATAAATTAGAGCCTTTAGCTATCATTGAAAATCTCTATCCCAAAAAACCTTCATTTAGTCCCTCAACCACGCCCCGGAAGTTAAAAACTGTTAAAAATAGTAAATTGCCAAAATTGCCAGAAAACCATTTTGAGTGAGTTGGAAAAGGTGGGTGGCCACCGATATCCACCTGGATCACCAATGCTTCTGGTCAAGAATATCCATGTTGATACTCCTGAGATTCGTAGTTGTGAGCAAACTTAACTAAGATCCACCCAAACAACCATTGGTATCCATGCTCAGACCAAGAGCACACGAATTCCAGAATGAGTGAGGGAAAAGAAGAAGGAGAACAAGTGGAACAAGACCCAAAACATCCCCCACAAGGGATGTTTGAATTACATGAATACAAGAGCCACATGGCCTCCCTCCCAAGAAGCTCATGTAACCCCTTTTTCTCCATAAAATCAATTATGGGTAAAATAAAATAATAATAATAAATACTTAGCCCCTCAAGCCCCCCTCTCTCATGGAATTGTATCCCCCTATCTATTTTTTCCTCTCGTCTTGCAACCAACGATGTATTTTTTTAATGTATATGAAGTATTACATTTCCTAGGCACTTTGGCCCTTTTTCAACTTTACCGGCTCACTAGTCTAAGTCACAATTACATAATACATTATAGTTCATAAGGGTTAAAACTGGGATGTTACAATGTGACTCAGAATTTTTTGTTGTGTTGGTGAAGTCTTCTTGTCTTTCTTCTTATGAAAACAATTAGGCCTATGGAACATGGCTTGCTTCTCCCAATAGGCTACCTCACGATGGCCTTTCTTTCCACAATATGAGCATGCATTTGCATACCAAAAAATGGAAACATTATGGCCTCTCTTCTTGCAACAGTGACAAACAAGGAATTTATTGTTTGACATAGATCTCTTTCTCTTCTTATTTTTCTTGTTTTCATTGATTTCTTGTTGTTATCTGTGAGTGCAAGTGTGGTTTGAGTCTAGGAATCCTCATTTATGCTCTCCTTCAATCTACCACATGGCTAAGGTGGTGGTGAGATGACACCTTCACTCATTATTTTTTCTCCTTCTCTTGATGAACAAGACAACTTTGGCATGTTGGTTTCCTTCGCGAAGATGGTTTTCTTCATGGCAATGGAAGTTTCACTTATGCCATCAAAGCCTAGGTCTTCATGCTTGTCCATCTATGTAGCTACAATGGGGCTTATGATTCTTTGTCTTGTATTTCTTGTCCCTTGTCCCTCATAGCCCATTTGCCTTAAGAGCTTGGAACCAATGCCTATGGTATGCTTCTCAAATTCACCAAGATGCTTCTGAGAGGCGTCTACAAAACATGAGCTTACCAAGGTGGTCTCGATCATGGTGCTAGCATTTGCAATGGAAATGGAAGGTTTCCTTACTTCTTTCTGCTCTTGGACAATTTCCTGAAGCCTTGCCAAGGCCTTCTTCTTCTCTGTCAAATATTTTTGCAATTACGTCATCATCTGCGTTAGCCTATCGTCTTGCCATTTATCCATTTGGATGACCTTCTCACCAAGGTATACAAGTTGCGCTATGTGCTTGTCCCAATCTTTCTCGACTGTCGTGAGGGAGTCTTGGAATTCTCCAAACTTCTTCTTGAACAATGGAAACAATTTGGTAGAGGTCTCCATGTGTTTATCCATCTCTTCCATCCTCTGGTTAAACATCTTAACCTGCACTTTCAAGCTCTTGTTCTCCTCTCGAAGCTCAACATTGTTGGCCCTTAAGTCTTCCAATTGATCTTTGTTTTCTCTTCTCATGTTGTCATCTATAATGTTATGTTCAAATTTTTGGACGTTGTGTCTCCGTCAAGGATACAATTGCTTTGATACATTTTGATTCATAAACGAGGGGCTCATGGCCCACTCGCTTCACCAACATGGATTCTTTGCAAAATTAAAGTTCTTATCTATGTCTTAGCCTTATACAAGCTACTCTATCTACAGAGATGCCACTAAGCCTTCATCCTCCACCGTATACAAGGACCTTTCTTCTTCTGATTGTTAAGCCTAGATGTAATTTGTACACAACTATGGACAATGTGATAAAATAATATATCTCACTGTCCAATATGTTAGTTAGGCTTGAGTCTTAGCTTCTTTTTTCATTACGGATTGGAGTGTAGCTTCTCTAGACTCACCAAAAATTGAAATGCATATGATTCTACTGATGAACCAATTACCAATCCCTTGAGCTCTATTGTGATTTTCCTCAAAGGAAGGTGTCTGGCACTTAATTTACCATACTGATGGGTACCCACTTCCAAGATTCCTTTCCTCAGACCATTCCATACTCTAGCAATGGATGCTAATGAATTGAGGTCAACTCATCTCCACTTGAAGGACATCGACCAGGTGGCAGACTAGTCGACCAGATAATATACCAACTAGGAAAATGGAGAGTAGTCGACCAAGGATACTGACGGTTGACTAGCTTAAGAGTTAAGTGGACCAAGAGAAGAATTGATGGGGAAGAGTCAATTCGACCCAACGTTTAATTCGACTGGGACATACACTAAGTCGACCAGAGGTGAAGTAAAAAAATGAAATTTGACCAGAGATAAAATCAACTTGAAAATGTGCTAATTATCCCAGATAATCATTAAATGATTAGGTGATGGAAGTCGGCTCCAACACAGATTAAAACGACCCAGCATGATTATGTGAGCAAGATATAAGTTAAATCAACCCCAGGATGAAATCTGAGTGACCACCTATGGATTTATCCACCTGACGGAAGAGAGATTAGTGTGTTATACATCCACGTGTGGCCTTTGGGAAAAAAAAATATGTCTTAACAATAATAATTGAACCTGATGATTTAAAAAATGCCAACAGATGAAGTCGACCAAACTGAAAATGATACTCTTAGAGGAGCATGAAGTCGTCTTGGGAGAATGGGGAACAACCTAGGCAAGATGATAACATCTAGGCGATAGAAATTCCACTCATCGACTAATTTCAATGTCCAACTCACTTCTGAGGTGCGTGGCATTAGAGGATAGCTCTCAACAATTAAAAGAATCGACTAGACATTGTTAACTTGTCCCAGGCAGTGAAAAAATGAATTGGCAAAGAAAAACAACTATGGAGATGAAATTACAATTTGAGAGAGTGAGGCATTTTACCTAGCAAGGTTTACAAACGACCCACATAATTCAAAAACACCCAACAAGGTAATAAAACACCCAACATAATTTAAAAATGCCCAACATCATTTAAAACAACCCAGACAATATAAATTCACCCAACAATAAATACAAACGTTGAGGTACTTAATGGTTGGTGCATGCAATAAGGAAGCTATCAGGAAAGTGGTAAAATGCCCAGGGAGAGAGAGATAATGGCCAACTACCTATGAGAGATGAGAGGAATTCTCAAAATGGAAACTAAGTTAAATAGTTACAACAACTATTTAATTGCATCCCTTGATCTCTATTTCACAAGAAAATGGACGACATGGATGATTTGTCTATTGGGATGGTCTGCACAATGGCCAGTCTTGGCTTTCTCAAAGAAAACAAAGGCACATTAACTTGAATCAATTTCCATGTGAAGCTATCACAATTACAATTGTTAGTCTTCCTTATGATCCATTAATCTAAGTGAGAGTAGAAAACTCATCACACAAAGTTAACCCACAAACCATACTATAAACACACAATATTTGCAAGACATTCCATGACAAAGTGAACACAATGTTTACCTTGGAAACCCAAATAGGAAAATCATACTCGAATGGGCTCAATCTTTTGATTTTGATAATCTCTAGTATAATGCTTTCTTCCTCTTTGTGCTTCCTCTCTTAGCCAAAAAGAAAAAAGACCATTTGAGAATGAGAGTAGCTTAATAAATAGGGAGAGCTAGGGGGTAAGGGAAGGCCAACAACCATGACTCTTCACTTCCCATTCCTCAACCTTCTCTCTTATTCGATTTTTTTAATTACATTTAATCTTTCTCTGACATTGTAATTTTTCTTGTCTTATTTGAATTTAAATTTGTTGATTATTTACATAGTTTACCTACCATCATAATTTTTCTAATGGTCTTGCACTGTTATCCATTCTTGGTTCGGATCCATTTCGGATCATAGGTGCAAATGAAGCCTTGTCAAAGGAAATCAAGTAAATTCATGAATTTAACAACTCTAATTTTGATAAGGAGTTGCACACCATTCGAATCTTGGACATCTGATTTTTGAATTATGGTTAGTCATTTTGGAACCTTCTCTATGGGATGGCATGAGATTAAAAAGAAGAAAGAAAAGAAAAGAAAGAGAAGATCAAGAACTGCTTTTAAATGGGACTAAATAAAATGTGGATTAATATGTAATATTAAAATTTATCAATGCAAGACTTATAATTTTCATTAATATGTGAATAAAAATAATAATGATTTTTCTTTTAAAAATAAAATTTTAAAAAAATTATTAAAATAAATATAACTATATATAAAGAATGAAATAAAGTAAATATTACTATATGTACTATGAAATAAAGTAAATATTACTATATGAACCATGAAATAATATAATGATCATAAGTTTAAATTAATTTTACACTATGCATTTTGTTAATAATTTATTTAAATAAATATTTTTTATTATTAAGTCTAAAATAATATAATGATCATAAGTTTAAATTAATTTTACATTATGCATTTGGTTAATAACTTATTTAAATAAATATTTTTTATTATTAAGTCTAAAGTAAATATGTCTATATAGACTCTGAAATAATATAATGATTATAAGTTTAAATTACTTTTAAATTATGCATTTTATTAATAATTTAAAGAAATTTAAATAAATATTTTTTTATTATTAAGTTTAAAATATTTGGACATATAATTTTTATGGAAGAAAAATTAAATTAACAATGTGATTATTATTTAAATTTATATTAGTTTAAATTTAAAATTAATACTTAGGAGTAATTAAATTTAGTTAAAAAGATTGGGAAGCAAATAAATAATAAGTTTAATTTAATATAATATAATTTTTTATAAATGTTAAACTTGAAACCAAAAAACAATTTTGTAAAGAGAAAAATAATTACATGGAACTTATTTTGAAAAGGATGGGAAAAAAATGAAAAAGGAGAAAAGAAACAATTTACTATTTAATTAAATATTTATAAATAAAGATTTTTTTTTTATTTAAAATAAATAATAATAAATTACAACATATTTATATTTCTTTAAAATAAAATTTAATTAAATTGGTATTGGAAAAAATTTGTGATTTAATGTACTAGCACAGCCACATAAGTGTCACTGAGTGACGAACCTAAAAAGACATATTTAATTTTATTTAATTTACAAACCTTAGTATAAATTGTAAGTAAAATTTGTAAATAAAATATGTTATGGATCTTCATATAGTATAACCCTAACCCTATTCTGCTCAACACATTGATAATTCAAATTAATAGAAGGAAGCTTATATATCATGTGCGAATACACTGTAGAAAAACTATTAATACCAGATCTAATAAGTTATGTTAGTCCATGTTGCCAATTTCAGAAAAAATATATGAATCAATAAAAAGGTTACATGTTTTGTTTGGTACAGAACAAAGGTTAGTGGAGTTGAAAAGGGAAGTAACGGGTATGGTTGCATTCATAAAGAAAGATAATATTTAAAAAATTTCACCATATCATACATTTAGACCACATTAATTAAAAAAGAACATTTTTGAAGATATGTAAACAAAACCAAGATTTTTCGAAGCTCATCCCATTAAAATTGACAAATTGAAGAAGTTGAAACCAAATATCTTTGACATCAATATTATGAGAAGATAGGATTTCCATTTATAGCTCAAAACCTAATGCCCTCGAGGATTATTTTTAAATAAATTCTAAACCTAATGCCCTCGAGGATTATTTTTAAATAAATTCTAAACCTACTGCCCTCGAGGATTATTTTTAAATAAATTCTAAATGTGGTGTCTCTCACATTAAAGGGGAGCCATTTCATGAAAACAAACTTTATGGATCCATAATTACAGAGTTCAATGAAAGCTGAAAATTTATTACGCCTAAAGGCGTATATCTATTGACAATGGGCACAATTAATCACCTTTTAATCTCAAATTCTAATCTAATGGCTAACAATTGAAGATGCTGGCATATTCTTAGTCGTCCTCTCAAATCAATGACTATTATTTACTCTTCATAACTTTCTTGTATTTTTGAATACATCCGTTAACCTGTTTACTTTTTAACATTTACTTAATCATATTAAAAAATTACTCTATCACCATATGAATGCCACGTTTAAATCATTAACTTTTGGAATTACCTCAAATATCACTTTTGGAATTACCTCAAATATCAATGCATTTCATTCTCTACCCCTAATTTCCTTAAGTGTCCGGGGGTTTCATATTAGATGGCCGACCTACCTATCATATTAAGTTTTATTTTCTGCCGCGTGGTAATGAGCGTTGAGCATGGTAGAGATTTTTGTTGTTGTATTTTGAGCATAAAGGAGAAGGTCAAAAGATCGTCGTAGAGCAGGAGATGGCACCTTCTACGAGCCGCTTGAAATGCCAATGCAATGCCATGGTACGCAGCTTGAAATCACAATGCAATGCCATGGTACAATGCAATGCCATGGTACGCAGCTTAACCCATATATATATATATATATAAATAGTTTTTGTGCCTGAAATGACAGGGTTAATAAATTTTATGTAGCAAACGATGGATATAGTAAATTTTATTTACAAACCCTAATTAAGGTTTATATTAAAATTAGGTTTAATAAATTAAAGATGTCTTTCGACGTTCATCAGCCACAATTATGTGGCTGTGCTAGTTATTTTAGTTATGATTTTTTTATTAATACTAAAAAAACAAAAAAAAAAAGTTAAAAAAGTTAATAATGAAGTAAATTTCTAATTTAAAATAAGTTTGATAATTTTCAATTTATAACCATACAATTAAAATTTATGATTAAAAAATCATTAAATATACTAATTTCCAATAAATATTAAGTGTTTTCCTTTAGACATAATTAACTTCCTTGAATTATAAAATGCAGCGGGTTAGTCATTTCTGCAAGTTATTAATTTGATTAATAACGTTTCTTTTGCCACGTTTAACAACGATGGTTTCCCGTGCATCACCATTTCACTTTAATAAATAATGTCCACATTTCCTTTCAAGTGCATCACCATTTCACTCTAATAACTAAAGTTTGAAGATGTATTCCACGTTGCCTGTCTCGTCACGTTCGGCCAACCGAATGCCATAAACCGACTTCCCCTCCTGTAAAGCCAAAACCGGCTGACATGTTTCCGTTCGCCGCACACAGAAGAAAAGGCGCCTTCTCTCTGTGGAGCCGCTTATAAATTACGGGGTAAACTCGTCGGAGGGTTCATTAATTCGAGGAGCTTGGTATGTACTAACAGCGTTTCAGTAGCAATATAGCAGGAATTTGCCAGCATTGTGGGTGGGGATATTAAATATACGTTCTTTCTGTTTTGGGTAGAGAAAAAAAAAGAGAATGTCTCTTGTGGCAATAATATGGTGTGAGGAGTTACAGAAGCTGCGTGATCGCGCCGCAGAAAAGGAGGAGGAGCAGCGGAAGGGAGTTTGGAGTAGCGTGCAGTCGGCGGCCTTGACATCTCCGTCAACAAGTCATGAGTTGGAGTTAATGGCAGGAGAGGAGAACGCTCTTGCTGCTCATTTCGGAAGATGGTTGCCCTCTTCTTCGGCCGTCAATAACATGATGGATTGCTTCTGTCCTTGATCCACTTACAGAGCCCCCTCTCTCTCTCGGTCTCATGTTTTTGGATCATTTAGATGTAGCATTTATGTAATACATATATGTTTGATATGTTAATGGGAATGGGATAGCGAAGCCAGAAGCCAGAAGCCTTGTATAGAATATTGTGTTTTGCTTTTTTCGGCCGGGGGTGGAGAGATTTTATTTTGTATAAAGTAAATTTTATAGTGAAATAACCTCACATAGTGAGTTTACAAAGGAAGTCTGTCTGGCTTAATTTGATTCTGTTTTTTTTTTTTTAACCAGGACAAAGCTTTTCTTTTCATTTATATTGATATCTCATTATTTGCCATAGATTTTTTTTTATGAATATAACTGTGTGGGTCCACGTCTATGGATGATGATGATGGCATCCTCCAAACTTGAATTCCCTTAACCCAAACAAAATCGTAATTGCAAATTATATAACATTAAAGATGAAGTACACAATTTATGTTTGTGACAAAGTTAACGAAAACACACCCACTTTTACTTTATTGCATAATTGCTAATTTCAAATTTGTTCCACGACATAAATAAACATATTTCTTAAATACAAAATGCTGTTTATTGGCCATACCACTATTAGAGATATGTTTCAGGGCTACGCTAATCAATAATGGACAGACTCGCCGCACATTTAGCTCGGAGCTTCAGCTCGTTGATTTGGGACAGAAGCGTGAGGAAGCCATGGCTGGTTCTGAATTGGTAAATACAGACTAACCAGAACGCCCTTCTTGGTTTCTGCCCTACATTTACTTGTTATTGCCTACAGAGGGCAAGTCAATTGAAGGGGGATTCGTAACAGAAACGAAATCGGCTACAACTCCGGAACAGAGTCGCGATTCATGGCATCTGAGATCCAGAATTCGAATGAGACCCAGAATTTGCCATCTGAGATCCAGACGGGGACGGCAGCCTGTTTTGCACTTCCAAGGTGCAATTCTCCGACAGTGAATGCTGTGGGCAGATTCCATATTTTTAACAATAGAATATAGTTGGTGGAGAGATAGTGTTGGCTCCAAAACTGTGCTCGTTTATAGATAACGTGGATTGCAATTTCCAATGTTGAAATGGTTGGATGATGACGAGATTACCACTGAGATGTGTTCAAAGTGCAAACTATGATATGCACCGTCCCTGTCTGGATGATTTGATTGTATATGAACTTAAACGGTAAAACAATTAATTACTCCATTGTTATGTTTAGTGGAAAGCAACCGGTGTGTGTTTTTGGATGCATTTGACAAATCGCTGAGACATGAAGATAATGTTTATTTAAATGAATGCGGTGGGGAGATTCCATTTTTTAAACAATACAATGTAATGGGTGGCGAGATAATGTTGGCCACAAAACAATGTTCTTTTTTATAGAGAACGTGGACTGCAATTTTCAATGTTCAAATGGATGGATGATGACTCGTTACCTTCACTAGCTGGTCATAATCCACCGCTTCCGCGTATGTCACTCTACCAATTACTACTACTGACGTGTTTAAAGTGAAAACTATGATATGCACACAAAATATGAATGACCTGCGGCTGTATTCCATTACCACCTCATCTCCTCACCGCCTTGCCATTTCTATCCCTACAAATTCCATCACATAGTGCTTCAATTCCTTTAAGATTTATAAAGTAAAAGTGCATATTTTATCAAACTAATTCAATGGTCCATTTACAAGATATGGCAATGGGACAAGGAAAAATACATCACACCTATTTTGGTTTCAACAAGCTCCTTATTTTCACCATCCAACTTTGGTTTCAACAAGCTCCTTTCCTCCTTCTTTGATGACTTAGGTATCTTTTCTCATTCTGTGATGACATATACTTAGGTATCTTTTCTCATTCTATGATGACATATACAGATTACAATGTTCATAACTTTGTAAAAGGTGCCTAGATGAAACATGGTAATTTTATTGATCTGAAATGGATCCACATTGAAGAGTGGATAAAACTTGGTACTTACAAAAAAAATTGATAATCAATCAACATTATGAAATCCATGTAAAACAATGTAAATTAGGAGAGAGAGATAAAGAATGGGAAGTGACGAGTCATGGTTGTTGGCCTTCCCTCACCCCCTATCTCTTCCTATTTCCTCACTTGTACTCATACTCAAAGGAATTTTGACCAAGCAGGAGGAGAGCATTGCAAAAACTTGAAAATTTGCACAAAGAAGAATACTAAGCACCATTCGATTGGTTTTCCCAATTACGTTCTAGGGTAAAAGAATATATCCATAATGTGTTTTTCCTCTACATGTTATGGTTAAATTTATCATTGTATTCCATGGGGTATGTTGGGTATATTTTTAAATGACTTCTTTCTATCTTAATAGGGGATGTAACGTGACTTGTTGCATCTTGTTTTTATTACTGTGTGTGAGAGTATCTTGATAATAGTGATTACTTATATCAGCTAGTAATCTTCATCTTGGGATGTATTGGGTGTTCTAATAATATTTCCCTTGCTCATGGATGTCCCAACTCTTTTACTCTCGTTGTCTAACCAAACCACGATCTTACCCATGCCTGTGGGTGTCCGTGAAATTTTTGGGAGCGCTCTCTCACTATCAATATGGACACAATTTGTTACAAGCCTATGTTTTTGATAAACCATGATATTCACCCTTTTGGTGGGAAATGTAATGCAATGTCATCTCTATTTGTAATGTAATGTAATGCCTATAACGTTAATGCACCATATCCCACTAGAACTCTGCATTGAAGCACACTTGGTTTAGAGTAGAAAAGAGAGATGACAGAGCATGAGACCCTTTCAAGACGTTGCTCGAGGAAGACCTTGTGCGACAGAGGAACGAGATGATTGACAACTTTGCTCAGATCCTTCGACGACTACCGATGGTGGTCGAGGCATCTTCAACAAGCAGTCATTTTGGAGGTGGTACACCCTTTAAGGTAAAAGTCAATTTTGATATCCCATTATTTGAAGGCTAGATAAATACAGATGCTCTAGAAAAATAGTTGAATCTACTAAAAGGTTATTACTATGTCCAAAAAGAATTCGAGAGCGAAAAGATCACCTTCGCGCTCCTTAAATCCATTCCCCATGTTAGAGCTTGGTGGGAATATCACTGGGAGAGGTACACTGTGGATGAATCTATGCCATTTGGAGAGAACCCACTTGGACAACCTTTGTAGATGCCCTCAAGGGGGAGTTTTACCATGTCGAAAACTATGATGACAAGTAGATGACATGGACGAATCTGTGCCAGAAAAGAGACCAAATGGTGTTGGAGTACACTAACATCTTTCATACCTAGCGCTCAAAGTTAGGTATCAAAGACTTCGAGCAAAACCTAGTTTTGAAGTATCGCAATGGTCTGCACATGTACAATCAAACATAGATGGATTTATTAGACATCTCCTCACTGGGAGATGCTTATCAATATGCATTCAAAATTGAGCATAAATTCAAGTAGTGGAGCAAGTGGGAGTTTGGGTTTGCAAATACACCACAACATAAGCATGGCAAAGGTGTAATACCCCGGTTCTAAGTCCCCAAATTAATAATGTATTTTTTTTTTTTGATGGAGGGTCAGAGTGCCTGAACAATTAAAAGGGGCATGAGTGCCTAGGAAATGTAATACTTTGAAAATTGTTAATAATAAAATGCATCTTTGGTTGCAAGATGAACAAAGACAAGAGTTATAGGGGGCTATGATTCCATGAGAGAGGGGGAAAACTAAGTGGCTAAGCCTTTGCTTTTTTAAATTATTTTTATGTTACCCACCTTGGAATTTTAGAGAGAAAGAGAGGGTAATGTGAGCTTCTTGGGGGAAAGGTCGCGTTATGATTTTAATTTTTAAACCTTGTTCTTGATTTCCTTGGGGGTTGGCCATTCATTGGGACTGAAAACGTTTTTTGGATTCATTCCTCTCTTATTCACTCTTATTGCTCATTCTTGTGTTTGTATGGGAAAGGAAAATGAATTGTTGAATGTAAGCAACCATGGTTGACTCACTATAGGAATTACTGGTGTATCCCATCCATGATTTGATGAATGTATGTCTGTATGCATTGACATTTTGATAACCCTTGTTCATAGATGTGAATCATGATATTCCTAGCATTGAGATTTCCTTACCAGAAGCACTGAAGGCCTAGGAAGAGGTGGACAGTATGAGGGACTGTGTGGAAATGAAGGGGGTTCATTCTCTTTGGGTGGTGCAGGATGAAGGGGAAGAGAGATAGTAAATTGGATTTTATTTTGTATTTGAGAAACCTGTGAGAGCTTGATTATTGATTGTTTTGGGAAGCTAAGTGTCGGTCTGAGACCCGTCCTTGTGGATTCATAGCCCTAGCTCGGGGGTGATGTGTTGTTGAGAATTTGAACAACAATTTCTAAGGTTGGGTGGAACATCCTTGGTCTGTGGACGGTTGGTGATTGGTTTTTTTAAAGATAAGTGTTCTTTGTCACGTGTTTTATCTGCTTGTATATTTATTTCCATTGTGTATTAATTATTGTCTCTGAGATATGTATTTATAATTTTCCTACTTGTTGTTTATTTTTGTGCATGGCATATTGTTCATTTCTTTTACAATGTAGCATGAATCTTAATTATTTCATGTGTTGTTATTGTATTTCTCTCATGATTATTTATTAATTAATTGGTATTAGAATTTTGAATTAGCCCAAAAGGGAAAATTTAGAGGTACCTGGGCAGTGGGTACATTTCAGATCAAAGCATAGAGAAAATCATTTTTTTGGTTTGTTGATTTGGGTATGTTACCAAGTGAGATCAAAGTGTTCTTGAAGTGTTTTTTTGAAGTAGCGTAGCTCATCCCATTGAATGGGTATGTTACAAAGTGGTATCAAATCTATAGGTTACAACATCGGGCCTTCAAGGGCTTGCTACATTACATGACATAAGTGTTTGGATGAGTTTCTTTAGACTAAAATTAATTAATTGCTAAGGGATAACGTGGGAGATGAGATTTTTTCAGTTTAACATTGTATTTCTAGTCATGGAAACTATTCCAGTGATTCTCCATGGCCCCAACTTTCCAATGAGCCGTCACTTGTTTGATTTTGGCATCGGAATCGATAGTTATGCCTCCTGGAATTACAACACTCAACAATCGTCGATCTAGCCCTACATGAATTCTCCATCGTCAATCTATGACCTGTATAGTTTCTTTATACCACATGCATGGAGGAGGGTTTGCAAAATGGATTTATAAGAAAAATCGATTCCTTTGTCACTTGTACATGAAGCACCGAGAGATACAGAACCCTGCATGGTTTGCGTGTGATGTAAATTTTGGCTATCAAGACCCCACGTGAAGAGATTGTTCATCGAACCAGAAATCGCTTGGAGACGGATAAAATCTTGTGCAAAGTGGCCAAGTGGTCGGTGAGCAAGTGGACTGGAACAGAGTTGGTATGGAGCCGGATAGAAGCTTATGTAGAGTGGCTCGGTGGACCAGACCAGAGATAGCAGGGAGTTGGATAAAATACGTGTGCGTTGGCCCAGTGGACTGGGCCAGACTAGAGTTAATTGGCAAGTGTTGTATGGAAGATGACGTGGGGTGCCCGGTGGTCCAGTGGACCGGAGACATATCAAGGGGAGGAGAAAGAGAAGCAGTCCTCTGTGACCAATTCCATGTCATTGCCACATCATCATCCACATCAACATAATTCCATGTAGGCAACACTGCCCTACAATTTAAAAAAAAAATGTCTTGAGCCATTTTCTTATTTTCGCCATAACTGGAGCAAATTTAGTCATATTGAGATGAAACTTATGGGTTTTCTTCGCAAAGAGGATATATACAAAAGTGATAGAGAGGGCCAGTGTCCATTTATGATTGGATTTATTAGAAATTACAAAATAGTGATTTTAAAATATCTGGGTCCATATCATTGGCAGAGATCCATATTAAGTTGAAATGTTTGGAGAGAGTCCAAAATGCAAACATGGAATTAACCCATGAATGAAGTGAATAAATTCTAAGGGGAATAACTTGGAAAGAGATTGGATTGGGGCATAAGAATAGTCATTGGAAAACTGATTCATAAGAGAATAAATTGGAATTATTAGAATTTCAAGATTAATGATAGAATTCTTCATGAGTTGAGCAAAAAAAGGACATGTATTTGTTGGAAACGTAATCCTTGGGGTTACGAACTTCACGTAATTTGAAGATTCAAGATAATGTAACTGACGTCAAGAGTCAAAGAGACCTTGGAAAAGAATCCAAAGGTCATCTGGATGTGTATATATGTGTGTCATATCCATTAATAAAATGAATCTCACGCTTATCCTAATTGCACGTTCGAACAGTGGTATCAGAGCGTCGTAGTTCCTACGTGTTTTCCTTTCATGTGCATAAATGCATCTACCTTATGTCTACCAACCAACCTACACCCCTTTGCCAGCAAGAGTGTCCATATGCTTCCATGGGTATTTCCTCTCCCCTCACCTGCAGAAAAATCCCTTATGCAATCTGCAAGTTTGTCGCCTCAGTCTTGTGTGTTAGCCTGCTAGTCCCTTTGTCTTCTCAGATTGACTCTCTTGCCCATTAATTCACTCAACAACATATAGAAACATCGAGGTAATTAATGGTTGGTGCATGCAATGAGGAAACATTCATGAAAGTGGTAAAACACCCGGGGAGAGAGAGATAATGCCCAACGACTTATGAGAGATGAGAGGAATTATCAAAATGGAAACTAGGTTAAATATTTACAACAATTATTTAATTGCATCCCTTGATCTCTATGTCACAAGCAAAGGGATGATATGAATGATTTGCCTATTGGGATGGTGTGCACAATGGTCAGTCTTGATCCAAATTTAGGAGCAGAACGAATTGATTAACATATTGAATACAATAAACACAGAGATATGAAGAATAACACAGATATCCAGTGAATAATGTCTTCTACTGAATAATGAAATAGGCTGAAATTGTAAAAATGCATAATTGAAACACTTTCTCAAATGGTGGTAGCTATCTCTGAGAAGAGATGTGTCTTCTAAGCGCATCCATCTGAGAAGAATGGATCACAATGAGGCTCCAGAGGCCTTTTTGATATTACTCATGAATTCCAAAACTATAGACATCCAAAAACCTAACCCTAGAAGGTGAAACGCCAAAATTCATGTGGGCTCCTATGGGTAAGTTGGTGTAAGTTGTTACCTCAACTTCCCAAGGTTGTAACTTTTGAATATGACCCCCATTTTAGGCATGTGATAGTCCATTGGAAAGGTCTTTCAAAGAAATACACATTATGTCATCAAACTCTAACTTCGTCTATAGTTTGAATGTGGCAAAGCAAAAAAAACAACGTTTAAAGCCCCAAAACGGCCCTAGAAGTACAACAAGATGTGTTGACATGAAAACATACAAAATAATCTAGTTGGATTAGGTGAGAGGACACCAATATCCACCTGGAGGATGTGTGGGGATTTAGACAACCCCATAAGTGTAGAACCCACAATTACAAAGAAGTACAGAAGAACATGCTGAACAAAAATAGACAAGAGGAGCCAGTTGGAGTAGGTGGGTGGCCACCAACATCCACCTGGATCAATCCTCCCCCTTTAGGAAGCAATGGTCTCCATTGTGTTGAGTTCCCCCATGAGGTGAGGAAACTTCTGTTGGATTTGGCCTCGGGTGAGCCACTTGCCTTGGTGTAGGAGTTGTCCTGCCTTGACAACCCAATAAAGTTGGATCCTCTGCTGGCGAGTTCCCTTGAACTGTGTGTCCACTATCTGATCAGTGGAGGTTTGATCCATGTAGTCAGGGTTGAGCTCTGTGTTAATATTATGGTAGCTGCGGGAGGTATTTACCTCCACGTGTAAACCTGACGAGAATAGAAGACTCCAGAAAGCAAGAGAAAACCCTAATGAGTTGGTTAATAACCCTAGAAGTCTTGCCAGCTCAAGAAGATAATTTATATTAGGTTATTAGCCTCCAAGAGAAGAAGTCAGCCAGAAATAATAATAATAAACTGAACAGACATGTACCCAGAAGGATAAGTCGGCCCCAACAAATCTAGCAGAACCACTATAAATACAGGGCACCAATTCTCATTTGACACTTCTCAGAAGTGCAAAAGCATCAACTAATGCGCATTGCGGTTCCTAGTTTGGTGCGCACATGTGGAGGAGAGCTACAGGTGCAGCTGCCGCAGTAACTAGTTTTTAGTGTTGGCTTGGACTATCTCTTGGCTAGGGTTTGGACTATTTGATCAGCTATTATTGGTGCACTATCCTTGGAGGAAGATGCGCTACACCTTGTTTTTCTATCTAGCCCAGGGTTTTCTTTTAGAGTAATTCTCAGTCAAGGTTAAGGTGCTCAGAGGGTGGCTTTGGCCTATGGTTGGATGACAAGGGTATTGTCAATGGTAAAACGAGCACACATTCTTCTATATTCTAATAGATTATGGGCCCACACCTCCTTCATTCAGTCTAAATGTTGTAAGGAAACATAACTGCTAAGATATTGAACTCGTTGAGGAACTACTGCTAGGGTTACTAGCAGAAGCAGTTTCCAAGACACTGTCACTAGGGTTACTAGCAGGAGCAGTTGCAGAAACCCTAAACCTCGTGTTGAGTCACCTTAAGTGAATGGATTCACCTAATCTCTAGATAGATCAGTGCGCTCTAGCCTAGCACATTCCCTGATACTCTCAGCAAGCCAAGACGTGAAGATTGAGTTTGTGGTCAAAGCTAGGGTTTGACCAAGTCAAAGCAGCCTTGACTTATTCTACGAATTCAGAGAACAAGTTAGAGAACAAGTTAGATGGAGCCTCTAACTTCAGAGCATGGAAGACAAGGATTGACCTCATCCTTGCCAAGAATAAAGTGTTGGATATCATGAAAGGAAATATCGTGAAACCAGAGTTTGAAGAAGGAAAAGAGAAGGAACCGCAGAACATTGCAGTTATGGAGAAGTTCAAAGATGATGACATCAATTCCATGAGTATCATAGTGGATTCTATAAAAGACCGCTTGATACCCTACATATCCCATCTTGAAGAAGATGTATGATTCCCTAACAAATCTCTTCTCAGTCAGAAACATTGGACAAGTTATGAGTCTGAAGAATGAGCTCCGTGACATGAAGATGAATAATGACGACATCATAACATCATATTTTGTGAGGATCTCTCAGTTAAGAGATCAACTACAAGCTATTGGAGAGACCATTTCGGAAAATGAATTGGTGAACATAGTACTCAGTGTTCTTCCCAAGATGTGGGATGCATTTGCCGCAAGCATGAACACAAGGAAGGAGTATCCGACATTTGAAGAACTTTGGACTTGTTGTGCTCAAGAAGAATCAAGGATGAATGCAAAATAGAAACCCCAAAAGAAGTACGATGATCAAGCCTTCACAGCAAGATTCAAGAACTTCAGGAACAAAAGGAAGTTTGGTTCAAAGAGAAAGCCAAATCAAGAGAAAGACATTTCAGAAGTACAATGCTTCAATTGTTGAAAATATGGTCACTACAAGAATCATTGTCCCGAGCTAAAGAAAAGGAAGGAGAAACACGAAGCATTAATTGCCGAAGAAAAGGAACCTACAAAGAAGACTAAGCAGTATGGAAGAGACTTCTTCTTCTAAAAGGTAACAACACTCTTCTTATTTCTTGTACATATCTTGTTTGCATCGTCTCTGTACATATCTTGTACATCTATCTCTTGGAAGATAATGTGTTCCAAGAAGAACTATAGCTATGGAAGAACAAACAAGATGAAAATGGATATCATTAGATAATACACATGAAAGGATGAAATACAAATCATGTGGAAGCTATTAAGTTGAATCAATCATGAAGAGACTTAGAAGAAGCAAAGACAGAAGGAAGTAAGCAATCGAGAGGAAATTGGAAAAAGACTTATGACGTTTTGTAGAAGACAACAAGACGGAATCGTGGACTCTGTTAGACAAGAGAGCCAATTATATATTGCATAAGACAATAAGGATGTAGATGGAAGCATAGACTCTGTTAGATGGAGGGAGCTGATTATATGAACTCTTACATGAAGCAAAGGTTAGGAGGGAGCTAATCCTATGATCCATTGAAGATGATGAAGTATATATCCATGGTAGTAACCATGAAAGATAGTATGTGTTCAGTTCAAGAAGTCTTCCTAGAAGAGAATCCTTAAAGTATCCCTTGTTGTCCATCCAGATCTGTGATCCTATGATGAAAGGAAGAAGTGGAATCTATAGGGCATGGAATCTATAAGAAACTCCATGGACCCAAGAGCTAAAGAAAAACATGAAGAAGAACATGAAGATTCCAAGAAAGAAAGAGAAATCAGAACAACCAGTCATTGTATCAAGATTCACAATATTGTCAGCCTGATGTAAACTCAATAAAAGCAATCAAGTAGAGGAACTGAAAGTCGTGATGAAGAACAAGGTATGGAAGACTTATGAATGAAAGCATTGCGAGATCCAAAACTAGAGGTTCTCCCAGATGGAGGGAGAAGATTATGATGATTACTTGTTCCAGTAAACCAGACTTATCTCTACATGAGTCATTATATCATCTGCAACATCCATGAGTTGGAGTTCTAGATCTGATGAATGCAAATAATGTTCTCCAGAGAAATCGAATAAAGATCATATGAACAACAATCTCAAGACTTTGAGGCATACCAGAAAGAGACCCTTGTATGCAGATAGAAGAAGATAACTTGGTGGAGAACCTTCAGTGCACAATAGAAGCGTGGTGAAGATTCCCTATAACATCAAGATGATTACTCAATAGATCAAATCTCATGATGACAAAAGAAGTGCCACATGGATATGTTCCAGTTTTCCAACAATGATATACTCTATTGTTCAGATCTACATGAAGCCTTCACAGTGTTCCAGACTAATGTACATTTGAAATCAAGCATTACATTATCCGTGATGAAGTCTAGAAAGGAGAAAGTAGTTCTGCAATACATATCTCCACAGATAAGCAGATAAGAAGACATTTTGGTAAAGCTTCTATCCAAGATGAAAGAGTTTGTGTACTCAAGCTAGAGCTTGTGGAAATGACTTCCTTATTGAAAAAGAAGAGATGACTCCCAGGTTGGGAGGGAGTACTGAAAATATTATTGAATACATTCATTGAAAAATAGTCCATCTTGGACAGATGCTTTCCTGTTCGGAAAGTGGATTGAGATTTTTTATGGACAGTGACTTCCCATTGTGGTTAACATGGGAAGTAGTCTGATTGTTGATGTATCATAGACAACGACTTCCCATTGTGGTTAACATGGGGAGTGGTCTAGGGAAGTCTCTCTTCTTGAGGGTTACTCAAGAAGACTGGACCACCTCGCTGGACAACAATTTCTCATTGCGGTTAACATGAGGAATGGTCCGTTTTTGGAGGTTGATGCAGGACAATCTTTTCCTCTTATGGTTAATAGAGGAAATGGTCTGGATAGTCATTCCTTAGGGTTTATACATTCTCTCCAGGGTGCACTTTGATTAGTGTAGGAGGAATGGCCCAAGGTGGGGAATGGTCCAGGCTCAACAATCAGGGACAAACATTCCTTAGGGTTTATACATTCTCTCCAGGGTGCACTTTGATTAGTGTAGGAGGAATGGCCCAGGGTGGGGAATGGTCAAGGCTCAACATTCCTTGGGGTTACACATTCTCTCTAGGGTGCACTTTGATTAGTGTAGGAAGAATGGCCCAGGGTGGAGAATGGTCCAGGTTCAGAAGACAAGACAATTATTCTTCCTTGCTTGAGAAGAATAGTCTAGATATCTCATTGTTCTACTCTGAGGGAAGATATTATTTCAGAGCTCATAGATGTGAGTGAAATATTGGCCCAAATGATTCAGTTTATATCATAACATCGTTTCTGTGCAGGTTTCTATCAGATGTTTGTTATGAAGACTGTATGACATTAGATGAAGACTACTGTGGTGGATATGTTCCACTGTTTGTGACTATATGTTGTTGATCAAGTACTTGTGTGCTACTTGGTGTGGTAGTGTACCACTGGATTGTAGTTATGTACTACTATGGATAGACACAGTTGTGTTCTATCTTTGTTCTAATTTCCTTGAAGACTATCAGCAGTTTAATGGAGACAATCATCATCCAGACGAATGATGAACATATATTTTCCAGACGAAAAATAGTTCAGAGAATTTACTCTTCTAGATTATAAGAATGAATATTGTATCACTCTATGGTGTGAGTGACTTATCCAACATCATGTCTTATTACTCAGATGAAGTATGGTTTCGAGAGGATGTAGCTGATGGTGATGGTGATGCTCATGTTCTAGTCATGAGATAGTCTAAACGACTATGTTGATGCTACTGGGTAAATGGTATGTTTTTTTTTCTCATGACCATTACCTGTAATACCTCCCTAGCTAGGAGGGAGTGTTAATATTATGGTAGCTGTGGGAGGTATTTACCTCCACGGGTAAACCTGAGGAGAATAAAAGACTCCGGAAAGCAAGAGAAAACCCTAATGAGTTGGCTAATAACCCTAGAAGTCTTGTCGGCTCAAGAAGATAATTTATATTAGGTTATTAGCCTCCAAGAGAAGATGTCGGCTAGAAATAATAATAATAAACTGAACAAACATGTACCTAGAAGGAGAAGTCGGCCCCAACAAATCTGGCAAAACCACTATAAATACAGGGCGCCAGTTCTCATTTGACACATCTCAGAATTGCAGAAGCAGCCACTGGTGCGCACTACAGTTCCCAGTTTGGTGCGCATGTGTGGAGGAGAGCTGCAGGTGCAACTACTACAGCAACCAATTTTCAATGTTGGCTTAGACTATCTCTTGGCTAGGGTTTGGAATATCTGATAAGATATTGTTGGTGCGCTATCCTTGGAGGAAGATGCGCTACACCTTGTTTGGCTATCTAACCTAGGGCTTGCTTCCGGAGTAATTTTCAATCAAGGTTAAGGTGCTCGGAGGGTGGCTTCGGCCTATGGTTGGGTGACAAGGGTATTGTCAATGGTAAAATGAGCACACAATCTTCTATATTCTAACACTCTGTTGGTGTCAACTGTTCTACGATCTCTGATGATCCGAAAAGATCTTTTAACGACAATGGTTGAGTTATTTTGCATGAGTTATTTTACCATTTAGGAATTTAATGAAAGAGGAAGAATTAAAGATTCAACCTGGAAGCCATATATAAATATACAGATCTAGAAACAAGCATGAAGAAAAACAAACCATAAACACCAAAGTGATAACAGAGTTCAACAATCTCACCTACGTCTCTGGGCCTTTGTCTTAGTGGGTGAGGATTTCGTATTTATGTTCAAAGCTTCAAATGTACATCATAAAAGTTCCAATGGGTTACAAAAATGAGTTATTTGTGTTCTTATAGATCTCAAGAACCCATCAAAACTGACGACACTGAAAATGAATGAACGGAGCTCCCAGAAATGGCCCGCAAAGGTGCTCTCCTCAATGGATTCCCTGCATAAAAATGGCTTTGCCTCAACAATTCATCAACATTTTTCTGATCTGAACATCTCCCTAGGGATTCAAGAACCTCTGGTTTATATAGGCTTGAAGTTGGCAACAAACTCCCAACTTCCCCCCAAGATCTGGCCTCAAAAAGGGCCCAAGATCTTCCAAAAATGGATTAAATCTCCAAAACCTACTGAAAAAATCCATAAAAATCATATAATATAGTGGAAAGACCCACTTTGGCAAATAATTAAGGGCGCAACCACCTTACTCCGTTCTCTTGGGAATATGGGGAGCTGCCATATGGCCCTAGGCTAAGACCTGGCTTGCTGGCCCCCTTACCATTCGACTCTTGGTTACATTGCATGGCCATATGATCGCATGCTTAAGCTCCACACACCCTAAAATCCATTGTAGCCCCTTGTTTTCAAGCCACTAGTCATGCACCTTGGTCAATGGGCTAGCCCGACCGACTGACGCTAATCCATAAATATCTGCACTATCAGTTTCAAGGTGTGGTCATATGGTAGTGGTACATGCGACTGCGACGAGGGTTCACCCTCCATATTAATGTCTACACCAACGGTTTAACTCCAGGGTTATATGGAAGAGGTCCCATGCTACGCGTCGGGGGTTGGGGCTAGGCCCCAGCCCCTTTAATCCGCCCATCGAACAACCCTTCAAGCTTAAATAAAAATTGCAGACTATAGTTTATAAGTGACACCATGGGCGGGCTGATAGCCTAGCCCTACCAAGATGCTTCCGCCCAGACCGAAGGTCATGGGTTTGACTCCCCAGGAGTCATATAACTTTTACCACAACAACCAATGGAGGGGTGCCAGGTGGCAGCCCATGGCTGGGCCACGTGGAACCACATTATTTTCCCAAATAAACACCAAGTGTCAAACTCAAATTCGTCCACCTGCACCTGCCCAGTCAATTCCAATGTACCTACCACATCATTCTGCCAATCCAGTCAACTACCACGTGTCGTATGGCAGTACAGACCTGCCACGTTAGTCATACGGACGTGCCATGTGTCACCCTTGCAGTGGTGCCACATGTCACAATATAACTCGTCTACCTGTCGGCCATCAAATTCCCAATCAGTGCCAACGCATCATTGACACGTCACCTGTACGGCCTGTAAAGTCAATTGTCACATCAACACTGTACGGACTGCACAGTTATCAAATTTTGCATGTTTGACAAAACAAACAGACCGCGATATCTCTCGCATATAGTGTCTGTTTGAGCCCGTTCAAGTTGCGTTGGGTTCCTATCGACAAGGCATGCGCACATGTCCATTTTGAAGAGATTTTGAGCACCTTTATTTTTAGGCCTCCTTGGACCCATCTTGGCTCCTAGATCTATTTTTGGATCATCTAAGGTGTCCAATAATGGTGGAAAATATGGCCAAAGGAGGTCCACATTAAACATTGGATGCAGGCCAAGGAAGGGTGGAGTGTTGAGCTCAAAAGCATTGCTACCCACAACCTTGGTGATAGTGTAAGGCCCATAGCGAAGTGGGTGAAGCTTTCGATGGGGCCCTGTGAGATGCTCCTTCTACAAATGTAACCAAACTTTGTCGCCAACCTGAAACTAGTGTGGTACCCTATGTCGATCATGGCACTGCTTATCCTTAACATTGGATTTCTGCAAAATCTCCTGGATCTGTTGGCGGATGTGTTTAATCCTCTCAATGAATCTAGTGGCTTTGTCGATCGTAGACTGGTCATGGGAAGAGTCTGTCTGTGTGGTGGAAAGAATAAGTGAAACATCAATGGGTCCCAAGGGTTGGAATCTCAGACCCACCTGAAATGGGCTATGGCTGGTGGAGCTATGGAGAGCCCTGTTGTAACTGTGTTGAACATAAGGGAGATTCTCGTCCCATGTATGTGGATGCTTAGAATTGTACATGCACAGGATGTGCACAATCATCTGATTCATGACCTATGTTTGGTCATCGGTTTTGGAGAGGAAAGAAATGGATTTTGTGAGCTTGGTGTCCAACAGAGACCAGAGACTTGACCAAAATGTGCTAAGGAACATGTTGTCCCAGTCAGAGATGATGGTATGTGGTATCCCAAAGTGGACCCACACTCATTTGAAGAAGAGCTTGGCAGTATCTTCCGTTGTGATATTCTTCTTGCAGGCTATGAGGATGGACATCTTCGAAAACTGATCAACAACCACAAATACACAGTCATTTCCTTGCTTGGTGGATGGAAAGCCATACATGTAATACATTGAGATGGATTCCCAAGGCTTATCGGGAATATGAAGAGGGGTGTATAAGCCTTTCTTCTTGATGGTTGGCTTGGAAATGGCACAGGCAATGCAAGATCTGATATACTTGTTGACGTCTTATTGATGTTTTGGCCAATAAAAATGTTTCTGAAGAACGACCACAGTTTTCTCCATGCCAAAATGTCCTGCCACCCGACTGTAGTGGGTTCCCAAATCAGCTTTGCACACTCACTTGTAGGAACACAGAGATGGCCCAGGTGGCATAAGAATCTGTCCTGAATGTGAAAATCGGTGATAGTTGCGCATGTACCCAAGAGATGATAGGTGGTGGTGAAGTTCGGATCTTGTTGATAAAGTTGGGGCTACTCAGATGCTTCATGTCCACAGGAATGGAGCACAGTGGTGAGTGCAACCACAAGAGGGCAACTGAAGAAGTAAGTGACATGACTGGAGATACCTATATTATACTTGATGTTGAGATGGAACTCTTGTAGTTAGGTGGACCACTTCTGATGGTGGCCATTCTTCAATTTCACCTGTGTCTGTATGAACTGTAAAGGCTTGTGATCAGTGTGTATGATCGTCTCTTTTCCCAGAATGTAATGTTTCCATTAACGATAGGCTTGTACAATGGAATACATTTCCTTGTCATAGGTGGGTATTTTCAGATAGTGTCGAAGAGTGTCTCACTATGGTATGCCACCGGATGCCCATGTTGAGTGAGAACTATGCCCACATCATAGTCAGATGCATTGGTCTCAATCTCGAACGGTTGTTGCAGATCGGGAAAGGAGAGTACTGGAGTTGAGCACAAGCGATGCTTCAGATCATCAAATGCTCATTTTTTCTCCTTCCCCCGCACTAACTTGGCCCTATCACCACCCTTGGTCACTTGGTTGAGGGCCCATGCAATATGGGAGAATCCCAACATGAATTGTTGGTAGAAGTTGTCTAGTCCCAAGAAGCTCTGAAGCTCGGTCAGTTTGGTTGGGGCTAGCCAGTCACGGATGACTTGGATCTTAGCTGGATCAACATGTAACCCATGTTCATCAATAATGTAGCCCAAGTATTGGACCCTATTCATGCCAAAAGAGCATTTTTCCAAGTTGGCATATAGCTTGTGTTGTCGCAGAGTGCTCAAAACCTATTAAATATGCCACATGTGCTCCTCCCACGTCCTGCTGAAGATGAGGATGTCATCCAAATATACCACCATAAAGGAGTTGGTGAAGGGTCTCAACACATCATCCATCAACCTCATGAAAGTGGTCGGTGCATTTTTTAAGCCAAAGAGCATGACTAGCCATTCGAAGATACGTTCTTTAGATTTGAAGGTTGTCTTCCTTACATCAGTTGGCTCGATGGGAACCTAGTGGTAGCCAGACTTTAAGTCAATCTTGCTGAAGAGATTTTCCCCTTTGAGTTGGTCAAGAAGGTCATCAATCCTGGGAATGGGGTATCGGTTCATGAATGTGATTTTTTTTAAGTCTCTGTAATTAATGCAAAGTCGCCACGTCCCATCCTTCTTTTGCATCAGTACAATCGGGCTTTCGCAAGGGGAGGAGATAGGTATGATGTGCCCCCTTTTGAATCAGCTCTTGGATATGTTGTCTGATTTCATATTTTTCCATTAGCGAATGACGATACACTGTTCCATTGGGTAGAGGTGTGTCGGGGGTCAGATCAATTGGATGCTTGACTTGGCAGTGTGTCTGTACCCCTGTAGGTGAGGAGAAGATGTCTCTGTATTCTTCCACAATCCCATCCACTTGCTTCTGCTGCAAAGAGAGGCTCTGTGTAGAGGCCACAGGTTTGGTGACGACCTTCTGCTTATTGTGAGAACGGATCAAAAATAAGATGAACTTCTCGGTATGTGAGACGACCTTACTGCATTTCTTAGCAGAGATTAAAGAAATAGCAGTAGGCGGCACTACCTCTAGTATCATGTACAATTTTCTACCCAAAGTAATAATAACACTGCGGGGTCTAGATTCATACACAACATGACTCTTCCACAAATATGGTTGCCCTAAAAGAACATCACAAACTTCAAGGGGAGCAATATCACATAGTACCTCATCTTTGAAAGGCTTGATGCCGTAGGGCAGACGACACTGTTGGCTGACATGAAGATCTCTTCCTTGGTGAAGCCAACCGATGGTGTAGGATTGCGGGTGCAGTTTCATTGGCTGATCCAGCGACTTGACAACCTCTACTGAAATCAAGTTCTTATGACTACCGCTATCAACAATAAAATGAAACAGAGCCCCCTTTACCCACATCTGCGAGTGAAAGAGGTGTTCTCCTTCCTCTGGTTCTTCTGGTTCACTTGGGCGGAATTTGGTGGTAGCGACAGTGGCACTGGGTTCAACATCGATAATTCACTTTCCTCCTTTAGGATTTGATTCAGAATCATAATCAACCCCTGACTCGGAAGCCTTCAGTTCAATAATGAGGGACTTCTTGGAGCAACATTCTTTGGTGTTGTGCAAAGGGATTTTATGGTACTCACACCATTTTTCTGTGTCCTTCTTCGTCTTCTCATTTCTCTTCTTGTGTTGTGGCTTGGACTGGTTGTCTTGCAGGCGACCATCTCAACTTGGTCGCTTACTATGTGGGTTGGGGCTACCTTTTCCCTGCTTCAACTGTGAGGGGTTTGCAGATCCAAACTCTCTCTTTTTCTTCTTAAATTTATGCTCGATCTTGACAACATATCTATAAGTCGTGACCAATGAGGCGATGTCCATAAAATCCATTTATGTTTGAATGTATCTATGCAAAAAACCACGGTATTTGAGCACCAGATGACGCTCAAAGTCTTTGATACCCAATTTAGTACATAGGGTATGGAAAATATTGGTCAAATCTGGTACTATTTGGTCCCTTTCTTGATGTAGGGTGGTCCACCTGGTGTACTGGTCCTTGTAGCTTCCAATAGGGTAGTATTGTTCTTTAATGGCATCCCGGAAGGAATCCCATGTAGGGGCCACCACAAATATTGTAGATTCCTCCACGACCCTTTGCTCAGAGTAAGTATGCCACCAGTCTTTAACATGGGGAACGACCTTGAGGAGTTAAAAAGTGATCTTTTCCATATTGGAAAAATTGTGGACCGAAAAATACCCTTCGAGCAGATTCAACCATTTATGTACAGCATCTACATCTATCAATCCTTCAAATAATGGAACATCAAAATTTACTTGTACCTTGAAGGGGGTTGCATGGTCGATTGATGAAGATGCTTCTCGTGTGGACAGTCATCGAAGGATCTGCGCGAAGTTGTCCATCATTTCGTTCCTTTGTCATGCAAGGGCTTCCTCAAGGAAAATTTTAATAGGATCTCCTACTCCATCATCTTTATTTTCATCCCCCATGGGTTGTTGTTGGGCTCAGCGCGACCGATCTTGTAATGGATCGATTGGTTCGAGTCTCGACTTCTTCTGCCTAGATCTTCTACCCAGATCTTGTTGGGGACATTCATGAAGAAAAATAAATGAAGAGCAGACCACTCTGATACCACTGATCTAGATTTGGGAGCAGAACGAACTGATTAAAAGACTGAATACAATAACACAGAGATATCAATAATAACACAGATATCCAGTGAACAATATCTTCTATTGAATAATGAAATAGGCTAAAACTGTAAAATTGCAGAACTGAAACACTTGCTCGAATGGTGGTAGCTATCTCTGAGAAGGGATGCGACTGCTACGTGCATCTGTTTGAGCAGAATGGATTACAATGAGGCTCCAGAGGCCTTTTTGATATTACTCATGAATTCCAAAAACCTAGACATCCAAAACCCTAACCCTAGAAGGTGAAACACCAAAATTCATGTGGGCCCCTATAGGTAAGTTGGTGTAAGTTGGTACCTCAACTTCCCTGGGTCGTAACATTTGCATACGACCTCTGTTTTAGGCGTGTGATAGCCCGTTGGAAAGGTCTTTCAGAGAAATACACATTCCACTATCAAACTTTGACTTTGTCTACATTTTTACTATAGAGAGAAAAAAAAAACAATGTTTAGGGACCCAAAACGGTCCTGGAAGTACAACAATATGTGACGACATGAAAACTGATCCATAGGATCTTTTAATGACTATGGTTGAGTTTTAATTTTGCATGCATTAATTAACCATTTGAGAAATTTAGTGAAAGAATGAGGAAAGAAGAGGAATTAGAACAACCATATACATATGTGCATATCTGAAATGCAATAAAAGATAGCAAACCATAACACGTAGATTGATAACAGAGTTCGGCACAACTTTGCCTACGTCTCCAAGCCTTTTTCTCTGTGGGGGAGGCTTATTTATTTCTGTTCAAAAGTTCAAAAGTACATCGTTTCAATGCCAAATGGCTACAAGACTGATCTGGTCATGTTCTTCCAGATCTCTAGAACCCTGCAAAGAAAACGACACGCAAAACGGTCGTCCAGAGCTCCCAGAAATGGTCCAACAGTGTCTCCTCCTCAAAAGCTTCTCTGTGTAAAAATGGCTTTGGCTTGGTTTCCCATTAGTATAACTCTTCTCTGACTACTCCTATGGCTTCAGAGCATCCAAAAAACCCTATCTGGGCTCTTTCGGCACCTCAATCGGTTGAAAAACGAAGAAGTTAGGCCTCCTGGAAGTCTTCCCCTTCAATCTTGCTATCTCTGCATCTACAAATTGCACCCTTCTCCAATAAACCTGGCACACATGCAATATATAGCGTAAAAACCTAGCACCGGGTGCAACTGCACCAACGATGCAAACCGTAGGATGGTTAAGAGCGCGCCCGCCCCTAACCGCCTAGCACCGGGCATATGGAGGTCATATGACCTTACGCATTTGTGAAAAGGGCTAACGACCAAACCATTTGAAAACTACCCGCGCACCTTTCCGTATAGACAAAGGTCACATTACATACAATAGAACTAGGGCTTATATATATATAAGTGCCACACCATTCCACGGTGGTCGGAGTTATAACCGTTACAACTCCCGCGCGGTGTATTTATATGTGGTCACATATTATATCAATATGACTGTGGGTCGGGGCTAAGCCCTGGCTCGACCCCCCGTCATATATTACATAGTTTTAAAATCAAATATAATCAAACACATATACATAACAAGGCACATACGGTGGTCCATTGGTCGGATGGTCCTTGCGAAGGCGCTGAAGCGGTGGGGAGGTCCGGGGGTCGAACCCCACGGACTCCATATATTTTAACAAACAACAATGACAACCACCACCGGGGTGCCACATGGTAGCCCATGATTGGGCCACGTGGTACCCAATCACTCGCTCGAACAGTGCCACATGTCAACTACCGATTGGCCCACGTTCCTGCCACCATACGTCTGCCACGTCAACCTGTACGTCTGCCCTGTCATCCTGCCACGTCAGCTGCTGACGTCATCCGTGCCACGTGTCACCCTTATAGTGGTGACACGTGTCACCTCCGGATTAGTCCAACTGTCTTCCCGTATGCCCAGATATTCCTGACATGTGTCGCCTACTGGAGCTGCCACGTCAGCTATACAGACCGTACGGTCTGCACAGTCAGCATGACACGTGGACTGTACAGACTGTACACTCATCCCTTTTTTTACTTGTTTGGCTTTTCGGACAGAATGCGATATCTTCTCCATACGGAGCCCGTTTGACAAAGTAAATATACCGCCGGAATCAGGAAGACGATATGGATGCAATGGCACTGGTTTCCTCGCATTCCGAGCACTTTCATTTTTGAGCATTTTCAAGCCCTGTCAGGCTTATGGATCCAATTTCGGATCACACCTCCCCACAATAAGACCTTTTGGTCCCCAAAAGGTTACTAACCAGTCAACAAGCTCAGGATAGGCCACCTGGCTTGCTCTCTGTCTTGTGCACCTGTCTCATCAAGATCAACTGTAACACAATCATGACAACTGACAGTATATTGTTAGTCATTTGAACCCTGTTACATCTTACTGAAGCTACTATCATCCATGTAGAAAACATTGCTAATGACAGCATCAAAAAGACG
>ML783057.1:281932-316916 GCA_009831015.1 Picea engelmannii
TGTACATTAATATGTAATATTAAAATTTATCAATACAAAACATATAATTTTCATTTAATATGTAAATAGAAATAATGATTTTTTTTTTTAAATAAAATTTTGAAAAAATATTAAAATAAATATGACTATATATATAGACAATGAAATAAAGTAGATATGACTCTATGGACCATGAAATAATATAATTATCATAAGTTTAAATTAAGTTTAAACTATGTATTTTGTTAATAAAATTTAAATAAATATTTTTTTATTATTAAGTCTAAAATATTTGGACTTGGACATATAATTTTTTATGAAAGAAAAATTAAATTAACAATGTTATTATTATTTAAATTTATATTAATTTAAACTTAATATTAATACTTAGGAGTAATTAAATTTAGTTAAAAATGAGAAACAAATAAATAATAAGTTTAATTCAATATAATATAATTTTTATGAATAAATATTTAATTTTAATGAATAAATTGAGTAATGGTTTCATTATGTTCATTGAGCACGTTGCGAGAGTTCACTCCAACCAATAAGGAACTCATTTATTATTTCTTCTCAATAATAGTAATGAGGTTCAAAACTATGGACACCTTAATTGCTAAAATATTAACGGGAATGTGCTTTAAATGTATATAAGTTGTCAAAAAATTTATTGAGTTTGGGATTTTTTTTTTAAATCCAAAATTGCTTACAGGGAAGATATCTATTCAACACTATTGTAAATACCTTGACATTTTGAATAATAAATTTTCGATGAAAACTGTATTTGATATAATAATAAGCTTTAAGAGTATTTAACAAAAACCTAGAGGCTGTAAACACAGACTTTATGATATAATAATAAGCTTTAAGAGTATTTAACAAAAACCCAGAGGCTGTAAAGACTTTATTTGATGGGAGAATCCTCGTTCCTTCCTTTCCTTTGTTTGGGAGAAGAAAAACAATCCATGCATTGATTGTTAGAATATATTATAACTATTTGTATTATGTGTGTTTATATATTTGGATGTGATTATTATTGGTTATTTAAGTAGAGTGTCTGGTTAGATCTAGATAATTGTGAGAGAGATTCTCTCTAACAAAGAGTTCTAAAATGCTGTGAGGTTGAGATATTTGCTCAACCATGAAAATTGCATCATGTTATATTTATATGCATCATTACATTAATTCAAGAGAGTGTGTTTGACGTACTGTTTTGTGTATTTTACTCTACTCTCCCGTTTTAATATGGTATCAGAGCAAGACTGGTGTGACATGTGGAGAGTAGAGGAATAGTGTGTTTTTTGTGTGAAGATTTTTTCTCTGTGTGGATGTCATTTAAGTGAATTTGATGTGACTGAGACTCCATTGCAATGTTTTCATGTATTGTTGAATGGCTTAATTGGTTGAAGGCTAAGTTTGCATGCCTTCCCATAATGAACATAAAGCCCCCTTCAAGAGGCAAAGACAAGATGAAAGAACGCAACAATATAGCAAATCGAAAGGAATCTATGAAGACGATGTTTTCATCTATGAAGAGATTTGTTGGTGGGAAATCTCTTGCAGAGGATGCTCCACGGATTTACTGGCTTTGTATCGTGTTTATGGCATTTGATGTATTTTTTATTACATTTTGTGTTGGGGTGACATGTATGTTTGACATTGTTGTATGTTGTTGTCTACCTTGCATTATAGTCATTTATATGCTATAACCAAGATGGTGCATTTGAAACATAAATTAACCTTCTTCCCAAGTATAGGTTTTATAGAATTGGCCCTTCTGAGAAAAAAATTGGTGAAAATTTTCACCTGTAAAGGCATTTTGAGTCTGATATGTGGGGCATTTTGAGTCTGATATGTGGAGAATCTACATCTGAACGAGTTCTTGGTTTAGACGATGTGACGATGCAGAGTGTTGTATTTGTTTTTTTACATTGGTAGTTGTGTAATTCCCTGAAAATGACGAAAAGACGAATGCAAGGTGGAATTAATGGAGAATTCCACGCTCCATAGTAAAAGGGCACAAATGATCAATGAAGATAATAACGTATTTTCATGGTAAGTGAATACCTTATCCTTTGCAAGTGTAATCACCATGAACTGATAAAAGCCAAAGTATTATTTTGATTTAATGGCTTTGGTAATTGTATTAAAAGGGCTCATAGTTGAATGAGTGGTTCTATAAAGGGGATTAACGTTTTGTTTTTTGGTATCCCGTTTACATGGCATGGGAACATTTTTCCATGGGCTAAAACTTGGTTCATTCAATTACAAGGAAGGAGGAATGATTTGAATTTTAATGGGTAAATTTTAAATATTCCAATGAATATTGTGTATGTGTAAGTCTTGGGAACTAAGAACTCATATTGAGCTTAGCTACTTCAATATGATAGAGAAGTTATTTTGTTATAATTCTCTACTTTAACAAATGACAGGGAAAGCCTGGAAATCCAAGACAACATTTTAAATGACAGGGAAAGCATGGAAATCCAAGACAACATTTTAAATGACAGGGAAAGCATGGAAATCCAAGACAACATTTTGACAGTAACATTGATGATAGTAACATTGATGATGTGAAGTAAATGGACTTATCTATTGAACATATTATTAAACTTTGTGTTGATGTAAAGTATTTTAGATGGTTGTTGTACCTAAATTAATGTTACACATGTGATGAAGGGGGTGCATGATTGATTGGTTATACCCTGCACCCAAAAGGTTTTTGGTCCAAATTATATTGTCGTTATAGAAAAATTAGTTTCCCATGTCTATTATAAGCCTTGCTATTCAGAGATACGTGTAAAAAAAGGTGTGTAGTGAGAGCGACAAATAAGGGCACATCAAATTACAAATGTGTCCGAGAATTTAACCTTGGAAGTGCAAAACAGGTTGTCGTCCGCCTCTCGTTGATTTGATTGTATATAAATCTTAAAAGTAAAACCATTAAGTATTATTATGTTTAGGTAGTCGGTTTTAAAAGTGGAAAGCGACCAATGTTTTTGGATGCATTTGAGAAATCGTTGAGACATGAAGATAATGTTTATTTAAACGAATGTGGTGGGGAGATTCCATTTTTTAAACAATAAAATGTAATGGGCGACGAGATAATGTTGGCCACAAAACAATGCTCTTTTATAGAGAATGTGGACTGCAATTTCCAATGTTCAAATGGATGGATGATGACTCGTTACCTTCATTGTAGATGATGACTCTACTAATTATGAATGATCCTGCTGTTGTATTGCTTTAACAACTTTTGGTGTTATCCTAATTATCTACGTTGGCCCCTGTTGTCTCTAATCTATCTTGGTTATTTCGGCCATTGTAAGTTTTGGTTTTCTTAAATTGTAAGTTTTGGTTATTTCCACCTTCACCATTACTATAGTTTTTTCTAAGCGGTCAAAGTAAGTTGAAGCTTGTATTAATTTAATCTAAATTCATAACTATATTTAAAGTTTTGTTTAAATTTTATATGAATTTAATTTATTTTTAAAAGTAAATATTTGTATATTTATAAAATTTTACAAATCAAATTTTTCATTGGCTAAATGATATATGTGATTTAAAGTTATTCATGTGAATATGTGTTTAGTTTTTAGTTAATTGTCAAAATTAAAAAAATATTAAAAAAACAAATTTATTAATGGTTACTTTGGAGGCTCTCACATTGCTCTAACTACTTTAGCAATGTTGTTGCAAGGATTTGACATTAGTGACTCTCACAATGCTATTAGAACCTTTTCCTTCTTGCCATTGCCACCTCATCATCTTGCTATCTCCTCACCGCCTCACTATTTCTATCCCTATAAATTCCATGACATAGTGCTTCATATCCTTTAAGATTTATAAAGTCAAAGTGCATATTTTATCAAACCGATTCAATGGTCCATTTATAAGATATGGCAATGGGAGAAGGAAAAATAGATCACACCTAGTGAAGCATAAGGGGTATTTGTGACCACTGTAATCTGGATCTCTTGGCTTTGCACTTGGTTCCTTATTTTCACCATCCAACTTTGGTTTCAACAGGCTCCTTTCCTCATTCTTTGATGACATAGGTTACTTTTCTCATTATGTGATGGCATATACAAATTACAATGCTCATAGCTTTGTAAAAGGTGCTAGATAAAACATGGGAACCTTATTGATCTGAAATGGATCCAGATTGAAGAGTGGATAAGACTCGGTACTTACAAAAAAAATTCACAATCAATCAACATTATGAAATCCATGTAAAACAATGTGAGTTAATGTGGAATAAGCTAAAGAAGGATGTAGCTAAAAAGTTAAAGTAAAATAATTAAAAATGACAAGGAAACAAATAGGAGAGAAAGATAAGGAATAGGAAGTGAAGAGTCATGGTTGTTGACCTTCCCTAACCCCCTAGCTCTTCCTATTTCTTCACTCTTTCTCATACTCAAAGGAATTTTGGCCAAGGAGGAGGAGAGCATTGCAAAAACCTGCAAACTTGCAGAAACAAGAATACTAAGCACCATTCAACTGGTTTTCCCAATTAGGTTCCAGGGTAAAATAATACATCCTTAATGTGTTTTTCCTCTATGTTTTATTGTTAAACTTGTCATTGTATTCCATGGGGTGTGTTGGGTATATTTTTAAATGGCTTCTTTGTATCTTAATGGGGGGATGTAACGTGACTTGTTGCATATTTTTTTTATTATTGTGTAGGAGTATCTTGATAATAGTGATTATGCATATCAACTAGTAATCTTCATCTTGGGATGTATTGGGTGTTTTAAGAATCTTTCCCTTTCTCATGGATTTCCCAAATCTTGTACTCTTGTTGTCTAACCCAACCATAATCTTACCCATGCCTATGGGTGTCCGTGAAACTTCTTGGAGCTCTCTCTCACTGTCAATATGCCCACAATTTGTTTGCAAGATGGTAACCTTGTCTAGGTAACCTCTTCTTTGTTGCCCACAAATTCTTTTCATCGTCTAACATACCCATGACTATACTTATCCAAGTGGATCTCGATGGTCATCCACTAAATCAACACTTACGAGTCTGTGTTTTTGATAAACTATGATATTCACCCTTTTGATGGGGAATGTAATGCAATTTCATCTCTATTTGTAATGTAATGTAATAAATATAGAGTTAATGCATCGGATCCCATTAGAACTTTGCAGTGAAGCACACTTGGGCTAGATTAGTATTTGGATGGGTGACCTCTCAGGAAGTCCTTATTACTAAAATGGTTGAATTTGCTAAAAGGTTATTACTATGTCCCAAAAAAATCCGAGAGTGAAAATATCACCTTCACGCTCCTTAAAGCCCTTCCCCATGTTAGAGCTTGGTGGTAAGGTTACTGGGAGATGTACAATGTGGATGAATCTATGCCATTTGGGAGAGAACCCACTTGGATGACCTTTGTAGATGCCCTTAAGGAGGAGTTCTACCATGTTGGAAACTATCATGACCAGTACATGACATGGATGACTCAGTGTCAGAAAAGAGACCAGACGGTATCAGAGTACACTAACATCTTTCATACCTTGCGCTCAAAGTTAGGTATCAAAGACTTTGAGCAACACCTGGTACATTCGAACATAGATAGATTTCTTGGACATCTCCTCACTAGGAGATGCTTATCATTATGCAATCAAAATTGAGTAGAAATTCAAGCAGTGGAGTAAGCAAGAATTCGGGTTTGCAAATATGCCACAACATAAGCATGGAAAAGGTTTAATACACCGTTTCTAAGTCCCCAAATTAATAACGTATTTTGTTTGTTTGATGGAAGGTCAGAGTGCCTGAACAATTAAAAGGGGCACGAGTTCCTAGGAAATGTTATACTTTGAACATTGTTAATAATAAAATACATCATTGGCTACAAGACGGAAAAAGACAAGAGTTATAGGGGGTTATGATTCCACGAAAGAGGGGGAAAACTATGGGGCTAAGCCTTTACATTTTAAATTATTTTTATGTTACCCACTTTGGAATTTTAGAGAGAAAAAGGAGGTAACGTGAGCTTCTTGGGGGAAAGGTCATGTTATGCTTTTGATTTTTAAACCTTGTTCTTGATTACCTTGGGGGTTTTCCATTCATTGGGATTGGAAACATTTTTTGGATTCATTCCACTCTTATTCACTCTTATTGCTCATTCTTGTGTTTGTATGGGAAAGGAAAATGAATTGTTGAGAGTAAGCAACCATGGTTGACTGGCTATATGAATTATTGGTGTATCCCAACCATGATTTGATGTGTGTATGCTTGTATGCATTGGAATGTTGATAACCTTTGTTCATAGATGTGAATCTTGATAATCCCAGCATTGATATTTCCTGACCAAAAGCACTGGAGGCCTAGAAAGAGGTGGAAAATTTGAGGGACTTTGTGGCAATGAAGGGGGTTCATTCTCTTTGGGTGGTGCATGATGAAGGGGAAGAGAGCTAGTAAATTGGATTTTGTTGTGTATTTGAGAAACATGTGAGAGATTGATTGTTGATTGGTTTGGGAAGATAAGTGTCAGTCTAAGACCCATCCTTGTGAATTCATATCCCTAGATCGAGGGTGATCTGTTGTTATGACTTGGAACAATAATGTCTAAGGTTGGGTGGAATGTCCTTGGTCTGTGGCCGGTCGGTTATTGGTTTTGTGAAAGACAAGTGTTCTTTGTCACGTGTTTTCTCTACTTGTATATGTATTTCCCTTGTGTATTAATTATTTTCTTTGAGATATATATTTATAATGTGCCTACTTGTTGTTTATTGTTGTGCATGACATATTGTTCATTTATTTTACAATGTAGCATGAATCTTGATTATTTCATGTGTTGTTATTGTATTTCTCTCATGTTTATTTATGAATTAATTGGTATAAAAATTTCAAATTATCCCAAGAGGGCAAATTTAGAGGTACCCGAGAAGTGGGTACATTTCAGATCAAAGCATAGAGAAAATCATTTTTTTGGTTTGTTGAATTGGGTATATTACCAAGTGAGACCAAAGTGTCCTTGAAGTGTGTTTTTGAAGTAGTGTAGCTCATCCCATTGACTGGGTACGTTACAGAGTGGTATCAGAACTATAGGTTACAACATCGAGCCTTCAAGGGCTTGCTAAATGACAAGACATAAGAGTTTGGATGAGTTTCTTTAGAGTGAAATTAATTAATTGCTAAGGGATAATGTCAGAGAGGAGAGTTTTGTAGTTTAGTGTTGTCTTTCTAGTCATGGAAACTATTCCAATGATTCTCCATGGACCTAGATTTCCAATGAGTCGTCACTTTCTTCATTTGGGCATCAAAATCGATAGTTATGCCTCCCAGAATTACAATGCTCAACAATCATCGATCTAGCCTTGCATGGATTCTCCATCATCGATCTATGAATTGTATTTTTTATTTATACCATATGCATGGGGGAGGGTTCACACAATTGATTTATAATCAAAACCGATTCCTTTGTCCCTTATACATGAAGCACAAAGAGTTACAGAACCCTACAGGGTTTTCACATGATGTAGCTTTTGGGTATTAGGACCCCAAGTGAAGAGCTCATTCAACGGACCATAAATCACTTGGAGTTGGATAAAATCTTGTGCAAAGAGACCAAGTGGTCGGTGAGTTAGTGGACTAGACCAAATTTGGCAGGGAGATGGATAGAAGCTTGTGCAGAGTGGCCCTATGGACTAGACCGAAGATAGCATGGAGTTGTATAAAAGACTTGTGCATTGGCCCAGTGCATCGGACCAGAACAGAGTCAATTGTAAAGTGTTGTATGGAAGATGACGTGGGACGCCTAGTGGTCCAGTGGAACAAAGACATATAAAGGGGAGGAGAAAGAGAAGAAGTCCCTGGTGACTGATGCCATGTTATTTCCACATCATCATTCACATCAATAGATTGCCACATAGGCAAGATTGTCCTACAATTTCAAAAAAGAAACTATCTTGAGCCATTTTTTTTATTTTGGCCATAACTGGAGAAAATTAATTCATATTGAGATGAAACTTATGGATTTTCTCCACAAAGAGGATATCTACAAAATTTCCGGAGAGGTCTAGTGTCCATTTATGCGTGGATTTATCAAAAATTGAAAAATAGTGGTTTTTGAAGATCTGGGTCCATTTCATTGGCAGAGATCGAGATTAAGATGAAATTTTTGGAGAGAGTCCAAAACACAGACATGGAAATAACCCATGAAGGAATTGAATAAATTCTAAGGAGAATAACTTGGAAAGAGATTGGATTGGGTCATAAGAATAGTTATTGGAAAGCTGATTCATAAGAGAATAACTTGGAATTATTAGAATTTGGAGATTTATGATAGAATATGTTGAGAAGAAAAAGGACCTGTAGTGTTTGTTGGAAACATAATCCTTGGGGTTACTAACTTCATGTAATGTGAAGATTCAAGATAATGTAACTGACGTTGGGAGTCCAAGAGACCTTGGACAAGAATCTAAAGGTCATCTAGATGTGTATATATGTTTATCATATCCATTACTAAAATGAATCTCACGCTTATCTTAATTGCATGTTCCAACAATGGTATCAGAGTGCCTTAGTTCCTATGAATTTTCCCTCTGTTTACCTGCCAATCTACACCCCTGTGCCCACAAGAGTGTCCATCTATTTCCCTGGGCGTTTATTCTCCCCTCGCCTATAGAAAACGCCCCTATGTAGTATGCAAGTCTGTCTCCTCAGTCTTGTGTGTTATCCTTCCAGTCCCTTTTCTTTCTCAAATTGATTCTCTTGTCTAGTTTGCAGGTGGATTCTAGCTCTTGTCCGTTTACATGAAATCATTTTCCAAGAGATAGGGTTTTCTCCTTGCACTGATCATTATGGTTTTTAGTAGAGATACAAAACAAATATTAGAAACAAAACAATAATGACGTAAGAAGTTGCTTCCAAGATTTTGCAGGTCTCCATTTCAAGCCAAACAAGCTAGGAATAAATAATTTGGTGAGATCATTGCATGTTGCATCCCGAATGAATTGTGTCGAAGCTCTCTGGTTTTTCATGGAACAAAGTAGTCACTTCAATTTTTTCCTTCTGATAATTCAGGTGTGGTGAGTGTGGAGTTGGAAACAATTTGATGCAGGCATAATCCTAATTCCTTTATTCTAGGGTTTGTACAAGAACAAAGTAACCACCAACCTTAATTGCACCACAATAAACCTCGGCGAAAGGCTACTTGGTTGGGTGAAGTGCTACCTCTCTTGGGAGGTGATACTGGACTACGGTGATATTGGACCATGTCTTTGCTTCCCCGTGATAGCTTGGGTATCGTACATTGACATGTATGGTGTAACATCACCACCTCACCCATTAATATGAAAAGTAATATCCTTTGTTGAATCAACACTATCAAGGAGCTATATCTGTTAAGATACTCTATCTGAATTTGGTGTGACCGTTTTCAACCTAGTGAACAAAGGTAGGGAGACCATATGATAGGCTTGGTATCCTTTCCATTATTGTGAACCAATAAGGGGGTTTCTCCCTCCAAGGAGGGCACTTGCAGATGGTAAACCCTATGATCTAGGGACGCACCGACTAAAATTTTTGACAACTACGGTATGGGCCCTTGCTAGACCAGGGATAGTAGGAAATCCCTCAACTACAATTACTGGTGATTTTGAATTCATACTATATGGAAACAAAAACCCTGACTTCTACTTGCACTATTCAATATCCCACTATTTCGCAGCGTTGAAGGGTTCATTTGTGTTCTCATTCTACGGTGAGAAGAAATATGAGTGGTATAAGGTATTGTTGTTTCCACAATTGTAAAATCTGGATTTGGTGTCATCACCTTTTTAAAAGAGGGTTGATTATGGATAAATAGTTTTTGCAACAATCCATCCATATATAAATATTCGGTTGGTTGGTGAAACCATTGACACATTTTTATTTTCCACAATGATTATTTTCGTAATATTTCAATAAAAGTGTTGGGAGTGTCTCCAAATTGTTTATCAATTCCTTCAATGACAACAACAATAGCACTGAAGCCAATCCTATTTGTGTATGGATAAATTTTTTTATGCCTCCTTCATTTATAAAGTTGATCTTCCAATCTTTCTATCAACCTACCAAGACGTTGTTCCAATCCGAACGATTTTACTTCACTTCAAGCTATTTGCAAGGCCGCCCTACAAGTTTTATCTGAGAATCATAAAGCAAATAGATATCGAGGAAGGTGTACTGGTATCAATCCTCTTTCACCCTAAATCCTTGCAACATTTGAAATAAAATTTTGCATTGCACAATCGATACCCATCTTGGGTTGCTGAAATATTTGTTTTGAGTGTCTGATTTGAAGTTTTAGTCCAAAAAGGGAAGTAATCATGGTGAGAAATCACTAGAGGTCTTTCTCACTTCTGGTAATATTCTAGTTGGCATACCCACTCATAAATTAGGGTTTGTGAAACTTGAAATCTTATTTATTTCGATGAGAGGACAAATTGTGTATGAAAATAATGATCCAACGAGGGAAGTCATTGTAAATGGGTGCATTTTTTATAGAAGCTGACACCCTCCATTTGATGTTTTCATTTTTTCATCTGATTGTAAAGTTTGGGTGGAGTTGCAAGAAACCTATGACTCTAAATGGATCGATTTGAGGAACTGTTAGAGATACTGAACACTCTAATCCTCTCCTCTCTAGACAACACAATCACCATTGACAAAGAAACTTTGCAGCATGTTGTAACATGCTTGCAAGTTACGCAAGCCAAAGCAGCATTGTTGCAAACTCAAACTCAACTTCTTCACAATGCACTTAAGCAATAAAATTTTGAAGCCATCCTTGTTTGGAACCCTCTTTTCAAATATGAAGAATATGAGAAGTTAATTCATACCAACATCCAACACAAGAGCAACACAGTGAAACAACTTCATATTCAAGTATAGATCAACTTCCACTTTCCAAGCAGATTATCAGGCCTTGGGAAGAATTTAGGCACAAGCATAGAACATATATCGGATATGAAAAGGATGTCACCTTTCATAATATGGATTACACCAAAATGATCCAGTTCTAGAGTGTTGGATTGCTCCAAGATAGTTCACATTCACCTACTCCAGTTCAAGAGAAGATTCTGATATGTCAACATTGTCAGCGAGTTGGCCACATGGAAGATCAATTCTTTTATCTTTATCCTTACGATCATTATGGAAAACATAACCATCCTTTAGATAAATGTTTCAAACACAATACATCTGCAAGAGTAAAGAATCACTATGGGTGGATTCTTTCTTGGCGATGGTCATCAACAGTCATGAAGATATGTAACTCATACCGACGAATCCAGTCTCGAGTATTGACACATCTTGTAGTGGACAGATTTTCATCTTCTCACCTTATCCCTGATAGGGGGAAACAACATCAACAATTGACATTTAGACTTCCAGTTTTGAAGTCACAAGCGAGCGGTATTTGGTTTTTGGTTTTCCTTAAACCACCACTTAGTAGAAGACCTAAAACTTCTGTTATACAATGATTTGTGGTTTTCCTTAAACCTCCACTTGATAGAATACATTCAAGTTCTGACACAAAATAGTTTATGGTCATCTTTCAACCATCATCGAGAGCACTTCCAATTAACAAAAGACATCATCAGCTTCTAGCTTCTAGCTAACTTAGGAAATGTTCCGGTAACCATTGATCCTAGAGCACGGTTCAATAGTTTGTGGTCATCCTAAAACCACCATATTGGTTTTTGGTCTTCCTTAAACCACCACCTCCATTTAGTATAAGACATCTAATTCTGCTAGCCATCCAGTTTATGGTCATCCCAAAACCAACAGATTCATAGAGCACATACATCCATCAAAACTTTCACACTTCCATACCTCAATTGCCCATTTTCAAATATCATCTCTCACCTTGGACTCATATACACCCCTTCATATTAAGGGATGGAATGTTGGAAATGTAATCCTTTGGGTTACGAACTTCATGTAATGTGAAGAGTCAAGATAATGTAATCGATGTAAGGAGTCTAAGAGACCTTATACAAGAATCCAAAGGTCATCTAGATGTGTATATATGTGTATCATATCCATTAATAAAATGAATCTCACGCTTATCTTAATTGCGTGTTCCAATAATATTAATTGACAAAAATTATATAATATGCATAATTCTAACAAAAATGATTGCTTTCACATTTTGCAAAATTAGGGGATATAAACATATCAGTTCAAGATAAGAATGCATATTTGGGACATGGAAGAAGGAGAGGGAGCCTTCACTCATGAGAGAGAATCCAAAGGTCAAATTATCAGTGTTGGTAATGCAGAGATAGAATCAAATAGACATAGAAGTGGAGTGGAGACAGAAACATTAATAGAGGTTGTGAGAAGCTTGAGAATATAAGTGCATAGTTACAAAGAAGAAAATGAGAAGATGATGAGAGAACAAAATGAAATAAATGTTCAAATGATGCAAAGCCTAAATGAGTTGCAGAGGCAAGCCAATAATGGATTAGACTCAAGACGGGAGGAACAAGGAAAACATCATGAAATAAGAGATAAATATTAGAAGAGTCGATCATTCAAGAAGTTCTATCAAAACTCATAGACATCACTCACCCCCTTACTCAACAAAGAAATTTTATGCATCTGAAGACTCCATAAGTGTCTCATGTTAGGCATCAAAGAAGAAGACATGAATTTGACAGTTTACAAGGAGAGATGAGGAAGCTTAAGCCACCATCCTTTGATGGTGAAAGAGAAAGGGAATATGATGTTGAAGCCTGGTTGCTTGGAATCAAGAAGTATTTTTAGTTGCACAAATACTCATCTAACCTAGAAGCCAAAATTGCCACATATCATTTGCATGGATTTTTTTTTATATGTGGTGGGATCAGTTGAATCAAGTTGAGCACATTAATGAGAGTAGGATCACTTGGAAGTAGTTCAAGCGGTATTTTCAGAAGGAGTATCTTTTAGATCACTTCTATGACAAAAAGATGAAAGAGTTCTTTGAACTCAAGTTGGGGAGCATGACCATGGGAGAATATGAAAATAAATTCTTATGAGTATGTGGGGTTTATCAAGGATGAGAAGGTGAAGATACAAAGGTTTTTTATTGGACTGGCATCATTTTATAAAGATAAGATTCAATGTAATGAGCCTAGAAATTTGGCAGAGACCATTAGAAAGGATAATTACCTATATGAAAAACTTAAGGGTGGAGAATATTTGCAAAAATACTAGAAGGATAACAAGAAGAAGAAATATGATCAGAGAAGGAAGGGATTCAAAAAAAAATTCAGCAAAAACAACCCTAGTAAAAATCAGCAAGATCAGTCTGCGAAGAATGAATCCAAGAGGGAAGACTCCTTCGGAAAAAATGGAAGACTGCCAATTCAATTTTGGGGATGCAAACAAGATCAAATGTGAAAGGATTTCCTTCACAGAGAAGAAAAAATGAAGACCATGCACAACATCTAAGAGGCTAATATAGTAGAAGACATGGGCAAAAATATTTCGAGAATATATGAAGCCTTAGAAGATCAATAAGAAGAACACCAATCCCATATGATTGAGGTGGAAGGTAAGATAATCAATTATTGTTTTGATAATTTACTTGAATCAGGAGAAATCCATTGTTACATTGATCCTAAAGTAGTGTATGTATTACATTTGGAGAAAAGTAAGATTGAAAAATCCAGTTTGGTTCAACTAGCCATGGGAACCAAAAGAAGGACCAATGAGACTGCTATAGGTTGTCCAATAAATATGAATGGAGTAAATATAGTTGTTCATATGAATATCATATCATTGAGATCTTATGAAATCCTAATTGGAGTGGATTGGCTGAAAAAACATCATGTTATTCTAGATTGTCATAACGAGACATTTACATGTCTTGATGAAGAAGAAAAATAGAGCACTATGAAAGAAATTCCAAGACCCATTTCTATGAGGGAGATTTCAGCCTTAAAACTAAAGAGATGTTTCAGGAAAGGATGTCAATTGTATGCAGATCATGTGGAAGAACCAAAAAATACCAAAGAGCCAAGTCTCTAAGATTTTTCAGTATTGCAAGAGTTTGAAGATGTATTCCAAGAAATATTAGGATTTCCAACCAAGACAAAGATATATTTTTCTATTAATTTAGTATCAAAAGCTACCCCAATGTCAAAAAATCCTTATAGAATGAGTACACCAAAATTAAAAGAATTACAAATGCAACTGGAAGAATTGTTGAAGAAATGGTACATATGCCCAAGTGTTTCACCTTGGGGAGAACTGATACTTTTTGTTAAAAAGAAGGATGGAACATTGAGGCCATGTATTGAATTTGGACAACTGAATAAATCCACTGTGAAGAAAAAATACCCTTTACCCATAATTGATGACCTCTTTGATCAGCTAAGAGGAACACATATATTTTCAAATATAGACTTGAGATCATGATACCACCAGGTAAGAATCAAGGAAGAAGACACTAGTAAGACAAGAATCCTGACAACCTAAACAAAGACAATGGTCTGGAGATTAGTGATAGTTGGATCCCGCTCATTTGGGAAAGAAGATAGTATTAGCTTGATCCCCATGACTCAAGAACTTGCACCAGTACTGGGTTCTAACCTATTTTCTCCCTAGACTATTAAAATTAAAAATTAATCTAACCTAATAACTAAAACTAACCTAATTAATACCAACATACTCATTAATTTTTTTTGATTTCTTACCTTAGTCTCCTATAGAATTTGTTACCACTAATTTAAACCTAAAATTAGCATAATACATTAATAATAATATTAATATCACCATTATTAAAATTAACCCTATTTTAACCTAAAACTAGCATAAGCATTATTAATAATAATAATATTAATAGGATCATCAAATTAAATCAAAACCACTTAATATATTAATAAACAATTTTTTTATTAAATTCTTATTATTAAAATTTCATTAAAACCTAGGGTTTCACATAGCCAACTTTAGGTTTCCTCCGCTCCACTTTATTATTTATTAGGGTTCTTCTCTTGTAATTTTCCTCGGGCTTTTATATCCTGAAGATGGATCCTATTGTGGATCCAAAATGTCGACACACAATTGAGAATACTGTGGTTCTTCCGATAATTTCTGAAAAACAAAACTCTAACCACAAAAATCTAAATTATAAGACAACCTTTATAACCAAGTATGGACATTATGAATTTGTAGTGATGCCATTTAGACTGACCAATGCACCAACTGTAATTATGTGCTTAATGGATAGCATATTCATAAATTATCTAAATAAGTTTGTCATTGTGTTCTTCGATGAAATACTTATCTATTCTAAATCAGAAGAAGAACACGAACATCACTTGAGCCTGGTACTGCAAGTACTAAGGGAACACTAATTATATGAAAAACTAAGCAAGTGTTATTTTTACCAATTAAATATCCATTATGTGGGGCACATCATTTCAGAACAAGTCATAGTAGTGGATCCAAAGAAGATTGAAGCCATTAGAGGATTACCAACACCAAGGAATTTTTTAGATTTCATATATTTTATGGGAACAATTGGATACTACAGTAGGTTTATAGAAGGATTCGATAAAATTTCTCATCCCATCACGTCTTTACAAAAGAAGGGAATTAAATTTTAATGGACAACAAAGTGTGAAGATAATTGTAATTTTTTAAAAGAATTACTTACTAGTGCACCTATTTTAAAAATTGTTGACCCAAATGAGAGTTTTGTGGTATGTACATATGCATGCAAAGAAGGACTTAGTGGAGTCCTCACTCAAAATGGGCATGTCATTAGTTATGAGTCAAAAAATATTAAAGAACATGAGAGAAATTACACCACACATGATTTGGATCTTGTTGTCATAGTTCATGCATTGAAGATGTGGAGGCATTATTTAATGGGGAAGAATTTTGAATTAATATCTTTTTGAGAAACCAACTTTGAATGTCAAGCAAACAAGATGGCTATAATTTTCAAGTGAGACAAATTTGACATCAAGCATATCAAAGGAAAATAAAACAAATTTGTCGATGCACTTAGTACAAGGGTACATATTATGCATGGTATAGACATTAGTATGCATAAGTCAGATTTAAAGCGAAAATTTTTAGATGTTGTTGTTACATACAAGCATTACTTATAGGTAAAAGAAGGTTTACAGCAGGAAAGTGTACAACAAAAAATTACAGAGTGTGAGATGAAGGAAGATGGATTAATTATGCATAAAAATAGAACGTGTTACTAGTTCTGGAGAACTTAGGAATTTGGTATTAAAAGAAATGCATAATATCCCATATGTCGGACATCCTGGTTACCATAAAAAAATTGCAGTAGTAAGAAGCCATTATTTTGGCGAGGAATGAAAAAGGATGTTGCTTATTACATTGTCAGATGTATGGAATGTCAGAGAGTGAAGGTTAAGCATAGACACCCAATGGGCTTGCTACAATCATTGCTAATTCCAGAGAAGAAATGGGAAGTGGTAACCATTGATTTTATTACTAAGTTGCCTAGGACAACAAGACAACATGATTCAATAATGGTAGTTGTAGATAAATTCACAAAGGATTCTCATTTTTTTCCTGTAAAAATGACTCATACAACAACTAATATTGCAGAAATTTACATGAGGGAAATTACTAGGTTGCATGGAATACCAAAGACAATTGTCTTATATAGAGATACAAAGTTTACTTCAAATTTATGAAGGGGACTATTTAAAGGATTTGGTACAAATATGAACTTTAGAACAACATACCATCCGCAGTCAAATGGCTAGACAAAGAGAGACAACCAAGTGGTTGAAGACATGTTGAGAATGTATGTGATGGATAAACCATCTAAGTGGGAAGATTACTTGCATTTGGTTTATTTTGCCTATAATAATGGGTATCAATATTCATTGAAGATGAGCCCATTTGAATATTTGTGTGCTAGAAAATGTAGTACTCTAGAGAGTATTGGGAAAACCTAGCAGACAGAATACTACTTCGGCCAGAATTGCTCAAAGATATGGAAGATTAGATGGTTACAATTAAGTAGAATTTGAAGGCAACACAAGATATACAGAAGAGTTATGAAGATAAGAACAAGATAGATATAGAACTTAAATTGAGAGAGCATGTGCTTTTAAAAGTGAAGCCCAATAAGAGCTCATTAAAGTTGGGCAGTTGTACAAAGCTAGTAGCTAGATTCTGTGGTCCATTTGAGATATTGGATAGAATAAGGCCAGTTGCATACATGCTTCCATGAATGTGCATAATGTATTTCATGTCTCTTTGATGAAAAAGAATGTGCATGATCTTGACCATGTTATTGATTGAAATTTGATTTAGGTGGAGCTATAAGGAGACTTTCAGATCCAGTGAGTGTGCATATTGGATAGAAAAGTCAAAGTGCTCCAAAATTGAGTCATAGAACTAGTAAAAGTCCAGTGGACCTGCTACGGTCTTGAAGATGCTACCTGGGAGCATGAATATTCCATGCAAGCAGAGTACCTACGACTTTTTGAATAATTTTGAAATTTTGATTTCTTCTTTTTTAATGCATTGACGATAGTGCTAAAATAAGGGGGAGGAGAATGTAATACCTCGATTATAAGTCCCTAAATTAATAATGAATTTGTTTATTTGATGGAAGGTCGAAGTGCCTAAACAATTAAAAGGGGTTAGAGTTCCTAGGACATGTAATACGTTGAACCTTTTTAATAATAAAATACATTGATGGATGAAAAAAAAACAAGGATAAGAATTATAGGGGGATATGATTCCAAGAGAGGGGGGGAACTAAGGGGCTAAGTCTTTGCATTTTTAAATTATTTTTATTTTATCCACCTTGGTATTTTAAAGAAAAAGAGGGGGTAATGTGAGCTTCTTTGGGGAAGACCGTGTTACACTTTTGATTTTTAAACCTTGTTCTTGATTTCCTTGGGGGTTGGACATTCATTGGGACTAAAATCGTTTATGGGGGTCATTCCTCTCTAAGTCACTCTTCTTGCTCATTCTTTTGTTTGCATGGAAAAGGAAAAAAAAATGTTGAATGTAAGTAACCATGGTTGAAAGGATGTAGGAATTATTGGTTTATCCCAGCCATGATTTGATGCAGGTATGCCTGGACGCATTGGCATGTTGATAAACCTTGTTCACAACTATGAATCCTGACAGTCTTGGCATTGATATTTTCTGACTAGAAGCATTGGAGCCCTAGAAAGAGGTGGAAAACTTGAGGGACTGCGTGGCAGTGAAGGGGGTTCATTCGCTTTGGATTGTGCAGGTTGAAGGGGAATGAAGCTTGTAAATTGGATTTTTCTTTGTGTTTGAGAAACCTTTAAGAGCTTGATTACTGACTAGTTTGGGAAATTGGGTGTTGGTATGAGACCCATCCTTGTGGATTCATAGCCCTAACTCAGGGATGACCTATTGTTGAGACTTGGAACAAAAGTGTATAAGGTTGGGTGGAACATCCTTGGTTTGTAGCCAGTTGATGATCGATTTTGTTAAAGATAATTTCTCTATGTCATGTGTTTTTTCTGCTTGTATCTTTATTTCTGTTCTGTATTAATTATTATCTCTAATATATGTATTTATTACATGTGTTGTTATTGTATTTCTCTCATGCTTCTTCATTAATTAATTGGTATCATAATTTTAGATTAGCCCAAGAGGGAGAATTTAGAGGTACCTGAACAATGGGTACACTTCAAATCAAAGCATAGAGAAAATATTTGTTTTTGTTTATTGATTTGGGTATGTTACCAAGTGATATCAAAGCATTCTTGACGTGCATTTTTGAAGTAGTGTATCTCAATGCGGTGACTGAGTATTTACAAAAGGAAACCCTAACTCACATAATGAAGAACAAATCAAGGAGATTTAATCTCAAGAAAATTAGTTCAAGCAATCAGCTAAGAAGGGTGATGGGAAGTCTAAGAAAGACACTGAAAAGTGGTGTGGGTTCCATAAAATCCCCTGGCACAACACTAATGAATGTTTCTCGAAATGATCATTGGTGGTTAATCTCAAAGAAAAATAATCAGAACCTGAATTATACTCTAATTCATAGCACAATAAAGGGAAATGGACCATCGATGTAGAACCCACTACTATCATCACGACCAAAGCATTACAGCCATAAGAAATAGATGATCCTGAGGAGGGGGGATGCCTCTTCCACTTGTACATGTGGTTAAATGGGACCGCACTGGATTTTAGTGTTGACAACAGAGTTAGAAGAACCTGATATTAGATGAGGTTGTTAAGATATTGAAGCTTCCAACAATGCCACACCCCCAACAATACACCATCAGATGGTTGATTCAGGGATAAGACACCCACATCAACTAATAGTGTCAGTTTTCATATATGTTGGGTTTATATATTCTTTGTAGTGAAATTATAGTCGAGGTGGATCGAGTGGTAGGGAAATTCAAGGTCAAAGTGTTCGACCAGACCAAGTCGAAGTCAAAGTGATAGAAAACAAGTTGAAGAGATCAACCAACAAGAGGTTGACATGAAATCATGTGGCAACTGACTAAATACCGAATGGAGATTAACTGGTAAACCGACTTAAAGTTGACTATAACAGAATCCTAAGATTCATGATATTTGTAGTCAATGATCTGCGTGGATCTGTAATCCATTTTTGGGTGCATTTCTTTAGGGTTTTTCCTACTGTAAATGCTATAAGTAAGGCATGTTCTAATCATATTATAATAATGAAACCATTATATGTTGTAATGATCTTGATGCTAATTTCTTAGCAAAAGGTTATCGATCATGTAGATGTAAATCGAATTGGCTACAAGGTTGTCCTTGTGTAAAGCAAGAAGGTATGATGTTGATTGTGTCTTAGGTGTAGACAAAGGCTAGGCATGTAACCTTTTATTCTGAATGAATAAGACAACAAGAGATCAAGACACTCAAAGAATGCAGGTTTTCCTATTTGGGTTTCCAGGGTAAAATTTTTGTGTACTGTGTGTTTTCTTTATCATTTGTTGTCTTGATTAAATCATTCTTCCTCTCTTCTGCTAGGTTTATCATGGAAGTGTTTAATTTCCTAACATGTGGTGTTAGATCTTGTCTTAGAAACCTTGGATCTGAGAAAAATCCTAGGTTCAGTAAGAGTCTTAAGTTGGGGATCTTTAAAGATTGTTCTTAAAGAATGGTGAGTAGCTCGAGAATAGAGATCGAAATATTCAATGGCTAGAATTTTGAGCTTTGGAATCTTAAAATCGAAGATTTCCTTGTAGATTGAGAACAATGGGAAGTAATTTGTCCAGGTACAATTCCAGATGGTATGTCAAGGGAATAATGGAACAAACACAAGAGATGGTAAAGAAGTATGATATGAATATGTCTTGTAGATTCGATGTTGCTGAATGTCTCAAGGGAAGACTCAACCAAGAAACTATGGGACAAGTTGGAAATTTTGTACTAGTTGAAATCCATGGTAAATAAGTTGTTCCTTAGAAAGAAATTATATCTTCTGAGGATGAGTCAGGGTAGTTCATTAACTGAGCATTTGAATTTGTTTAATACCACAATAATCCAATTATCTGCTATGGATATTAAACTCATTGAGGAGGAGAAATGTATTAGCTTATTATTTTATTTACCAGACTCTTGGGATAGCTTCGTTGTGGTTATAGGGAGAAATTCAACTACATTAGCGCTAGAAGACGTGGTTGCATATCTACTGTCTGAAAAATGGGAAGGAAGAACATGGAAGGATTGACCAAAGATGCATTAGTGGTGAGAGGTCAACCGATTGACAGAGATAAAGGAAAATTCTCTGGTAGAAATTCTAAGTCAAAGAGTAAGTTTAAATCCCCAGTTTAGTCGAAGAGAAGATGCCAAAAATGTGGTAACGTTGGGCATTACAAAAGGGACTGCAAGATAAAGGAAACAAAAGTCAGTACATGAACTGATGAGAAGAAATTGATTGAGAGAAAGATGACTCCAGATAAGGGAGGTGATGTGTATTTGGCATCGACCAGTACATAGTCAAATCAAGATGTTTGGTTTATCAACCTAGGAACATCCTATCATATGAAACCACATAGAGAATGGTTCTACAAATATGAATGATATGAAGGAGATGTGTTCTTGGAGGATGACTCGACAAAACATATTGTCAGATAGGGAAGAGTTCGACTTATGTTGCAAGAAGGGACACGTAGAACCCTTCTAGGTGTGATACATATTCTAGGTTTGGAAAGAAACCTGATATATGTCATTAAGATGAGTGATGCAGGTGTGCATACATTATTTCAGAAGGACAAGTGCAATATGGTCAGAGGTGTGATGGTATTAATGAAAGGATTTCGGATTGGAAGTCTACACAAGTTATTAAGGAATGTTGACTCGACTGGATGAAACAACATTGTTGTTCCTAAAGTCGACTTGACTTCGACTCGACTTCGACTCGACTCAACTCAACTTGGGTTGAATCGATTCAAACTGACTCAAAAAGTCTTCATCAAGTCAACCTGACCATGCTATGGCATGAGAGGATGGGAAACATTGGAGAAAAAGGACTTCAAACTATGCATAACAAAGGTATGGTCGAATATTTTCCTAAATGTAATTTAGTAGTTGATTTTTGTGAACATTGTATATATGGAAAACAAAGTATCGGGAGGTTCCCATTTAGAGCGACAAGGGAAAAGGGGATTCTAGAATTGGTTCATAGTGACGTGTTTGGTCCTATTTCAGTGTCTTCACTTGGTGGACCCATGTATTATGTCTCCTTCATAGATGATTTTTTCAGGAAGACATGGATATATTTCTTGGGGAAGAAATCAGAGGTTTTTGTTAAATTCAAAGAGTTTAAGTCTCTTGTGGAAAACCAAACAGATAATAAGATCAAGATGTTGAGAACTGACAATGGTGGTGAATTCTATGGAAAGTATTTTGAACAGTTTTGCAAGCAATGTGGCATAGCACACCAAAAGAGCACACCATATACCCCACAACAAAATGGAGTTTCTGAGAGAATGAATAGAATGTTGATGGACAAGGAACGGACCATGCTCAATGGTGTTGGGATTGCACAATAATTATGGGAAGAGGTAGTTGACAATGAAAAATGTATGGTGAATATGTCTCCTTCGTCAAATTTGGTCGACATGACTCTACATGAGCTATGGTCTGGTAAGAAGCATTCAGTATCACATCTCAAAGTATTTGGCTATGATGCATTTGTGCATATTCTGAAGGAAAAGAGGAGCAAGTTGAAAAAGAAAGAAGTCAAATGTATTTTCATTGGATACAAATAAGGAATGAAAGGATATAAGCTTTGGGCTCCTGCATCAAGGAAAATAGTGTATATTCGAGATGTGGTCTTTAGATAATTCAAAAGGAAGTTCGAGTCTGAAGTGATGGTTCAAACAAATAATAACCCAGAGAAGGTGAGGTCTGAACTAAGGAACGAAGAATAATTTGATTGAGATGAGTCAACTGAATCAGATGAAGAGGTGGAACAACCGACCCCAATTGTAAGGAGGTCAGAATGAGTAAGAAAACTAGTCGAAAGGTATAGGCCACTCGACTTTTGTTCCCCATTTTTGTTAATTTCCACTAACTAGGATCCCAAATTGGTCGGGGAGAAAGTAGACTTAGTAGAGGATAACTCTGGAAGGATGCCATGATTAACGAGATGAAATACTTGCACAAGAATGAGACGTGGGATTTAGTCAAATTACCTAATGGAAGAAATATTCTCAGTAGAAACTGGGTGTTCAAGAAAAATATGAATGCAACAGGACAAGTAGAGAAATTCAAAGCTCGATTGGTAGTGAAAGGATATTCCCAAGTTGAAGGATTCGACTTCGGTGAGATTTTTTCCCCTGTTACAAAATTAACTTCCATTAGAGTACTAATGTCTCTGGTTGTTTCATTTGACCTGGAAATAGAATAGATGGATGTGAAGACAACATTCCTGCATGGGGACCTAAAAGAAGAAATCTACATGAAACAACCTGAAGGATTTCTAGTAAAGGGAAATAAATATTTGGTGTGCAAATTGAAAAAATCCCTTTATGATCTAAATCAGTCACCAAGGATGTGGTATCAAAAGTTTGACACATGCATCCTTGGTTTTGTATTTGTGAGAAGAAAATTTGATCACTGCATATATTTCAAGAAAGAAGGTGGGCGTTTCATATATGTAGTATGTCGACAACATGTTGTTCGGAAACAAAATGGACGCAATAAAGGAGGTAAAAAAACAACTATCCTCCAAGTTCTTCATGAATGATCTTGGTGCAACGAACTTTGCTTTGGAAATGGAGATCAAGAGAGATTGAGCAACTAGAAATCTTTGGTTGAACCAAAAGAAGTATATTGAAATAGTTTTGAAACGTTTCAACATGCAGGATTGCAAACCTATGAAGGTGTCAATTCTTGTGGGAGCAAGGATAATTGTTGAACAGTTTCCAAAGACATAGGAATAAATAGAGGACATGGCACATGTTCCCTATGCAAGTGTTGTTGGTATTCTAATGTATGTGATGGTCTAAACTCGACCAAACATTACCCATGCTGTGGGAGTGTTAAGTAAATACATGTCAACACCTGAAAAGGAGAAATGGACAACTGTCAAAAGAGTATTTAGGTATTTGTGTGGCACAAAATACTATGTTATATGCTACCAAGGAAGACCTGGAGGTGACAGTGAAATGTATGTACATGGATTTGTAGATGCATACTAGGTTGGAGATATGGATCGAGGAATGTTGACCAATGGATATGTGTTCAAGATGTTCGATGGAGAAATCAGTTGGATGAGTAAGCGACATGAGGTTGTAGCTTTGTTAAAAACTAAAGCTAAATACATGGCAGTCACTCAAGGAAGCAAAGAATCAGTATGGCTACAACGACTATGTTCAGAAATCGGGTTTGAGCAAAGATTCATGAAGATAAGTTGTAACAGTCAAAGTGCAATATTTCTAGAAAAGACCCAGCTTCTCATTCCAAGACAGAGCATATTGATGTACCATACCAATTCATAAGAGACATGGTGGAAAGAAACAAGGTGTTTTTGGAGAAAGTAGACATGTTGAAAAACATATCAGACTCCTTGACCAAGTCTGTGAGTTTTGTGAAGTCCTCTTAGTGTAGAGAGGTAATGGGCATTGATGCCCTAGGTTTGTGAATGGAAATTTAGGAATCTCCCAGTTTCAGCAAAGAAGACAACAAGTGGGAGAATGTTGGGTTGTTATATTCTTTGCAGTGAAAGTCTAGTCGAGGTGGATCGAATGGAAGAGAAAGTCGAGGTCGAAGTGTTCGACTAGGCCAAGTCGAAGTCAAAGTGATCGACAACAAGTTGAAGAGGCCAACCAACAAGAGGTCAACAGGTAGTCATGTGGCAACCAATTGAATACTGAATGGAGGGTGATTGGTAATCTGACTTGAAGTTGAATTTAACACAATCTTGAGATTCATGGGATTTGTAACCAATGATCTACGTGGATCTGTAACCATTTTTGGGTTCCTTTATTTAGGTTTTTGTCTACTATAAAGCCTGTAAATAATGCATGTTGCAATCATATTATAATAATGAAACCATTATATGTTGTAATGATCTTGATACTAATTTATTAGTAGAAGGTTATTGGTCATGTAGATGTAAGCCGAATTGGCTACAGGGTTGTCCTAGTGTAAAGAAAGAAGGTATGATGTTGATTGTGTCTTAGGTGTAGGCCAAGGTTAGACATGTAACATTTTATTTTGAATGAATAAGACAACAAGAGAGGAAGACGCTCAAATAATGTTGGTTTTCCCGTCTGGGTTTCCAGGGTAAAATCTCTATGTATTGTGTGTTTTCTCTGTCATTTACTTTCTTGATTAAATCTTTATTCCTATATTCTGCTAGGCTTATAATGGAAGTGTTTAATTTCCTAAAACTATGGCATCAATCCCTTCAAGGATGAGATATTATGTGATGTTTCCCCACTTGAAGTTTATGATGTTCTTTTAGGACAACCATATATGTGGAAACATCATGTTATCTATGCATCTCAACCCCATAGTATCATTGTTACTCTGGGAGGTTAGATATACAGGGTACTGGAGGTAGCTCTGACTACTGCCACTTCATTGATCTCAACAAAACAATGCCACAAAGTAATCTCTCAGACCACAATTTTTTCCCTCTTCATGATCCAATCAGAAGGTGAACAGAAGGTCACTGTGACCACTATATCCTCGACCCAATGCCTTTATATCCAACAAAAGAAAGTTGACAAGATTGTAGAGGAGAATGAAAATATTTTTTCTTCACCTACGAGGGTGCCTCTGTACTAACACATCCCTCATTCCATTGACTTGGTGCCTGGTGATCCCTTACCCAATGGTCCAATATATAGACACTCCCTTCCATAGAATGAGAGCCTTCCATATGTTCAACATAGATCTGATTGGTCACGCCCCTTTTTAGGTGTGCTTTCAGTTCCAACCATTAGGCCTCATTGATATAGCTCTTCTTGTTCCATCTTCACTGACAGAGTCCTCCCACACTCAAACCAAGGCAGATCATGCAACCATATGTGTTGAATGGATCCAACACCTCCACCAATAGGTTCATGACATCCTTCTAGAGGCCAAGTACAAGCACGACAACTACTTCAGCAAGGTAAGTGACTCACCAAAGTTCATATTCATCAAAAATTTTCCCATCTCTCGAGGGAACTTGATGAAATGGGGACCATTACTTCCTAAGGGGGGGGGGGATTTATCTAACTGGATCTCGTTGGCCATCCACCTTCTCCAATGAATCAATGTTTATGAGCTTATGGTTTTGATAAACTATGATATTCACCCTTTTTATGGGGAATGTAATGTAATTCCATTTCCATTTGTAATGTAATGTAATGTAATGCCTATAGTATTAATGCACCAGATCCTATAGAAATCCGCAGTTAAGTGTGATTGGGATAAAGTATTGCTAGGATGGGTGATCTCCTGGGAAGTCCTAGTGTTTTACATTCCTATGGAATTTTTTAAAATGAGACCAATTTATCCCACATGCATCATGGGAATTATTCTCCTCTCACTCTCTCATATATAATTGAGGTGAATGAGGTCCTTTAATTCAATGGAGCTTGATGTAAATATTGCTGTGAATGAAGCATAACCAACATCTCTTTCTCTTCAGAGATAAGCTACCCCACTTTAGCCAGCTTTTGTTCTACAATGTTCTGTTATTTTATTCATTAATAAAAGTTGGATTTCATTGTATTTATGTGTTTCTGATTTATCCAGATTTATGAGCGGAACGAACTGACTAACAAACTGAATACAACAACATAGAGATACATAGAACAACAACAGATATCCAGTGAACAATAACTTCTATTGAATAAATGAAGTACAAAAGAACGTGTTGAACTAAAAACTGTCAAGATGAGCCAGTTGGAATAGGTGGTTGGCCACCAATATCCACCTAGATCAGTCCTCCCCCCTATGAAGAAATGATATCCATTGCATTGAGTTCCCCCATTAGGTGAAGAAACTTCTGTTGAAGTTGGCCCCCAGTGAGCCACTTGCCTTGTTGTAGGAGCGACCCTGCCTTGACAACCTGATAAAGATGGATCCTCTACTGGCAAGTGCCCTTGACCTATGTGTCTACTATCTGAGTGGATGCATGTTTCATGTAGTCAGGGTTGATCTCTGTTGGTGTCAGATGTTCTACAATCTCTGAGGTGTCCAATAATGGTGGAAAATATGGTCGAAGGAGATCCACATTGAACACTGGGTGCAAGCCAAGGAAGGGTGGAGTGTTGAGATCAAAATCATTGCTACCCATAGCCTTGGTGATAGTGTAAGGCCCATGGCGAAGTGGGTGGAGCTTCCGATGGGGCCCTGTAAGGAACTCTTTCTACAAATGTAAACAAACCTTGTCTCCCACCTGAAACTGGTGCGGTACCCTATGTTGATCATGGCATTGCTTGTACTTAGCATTGGTTTTCTGCAAAATCTCATGGACTTGTTGGCGGATGTGCTGAATCTGCTCAATGAATCCGGTGGCTTTGTCAGCCTCAAAATGAACATGGGAAGATTTTTCTTGTGTGGTTGCAAGAGGTAGTGCAACATCAATGGCACCCAAGGGTTGGAATCCCAACCCCACCTGAAATGGGCTATGGCTAGTAGAGCTATGGAGAGCCCTTTTGTAGTTGTTCTTAACATAGGGAAGACTCTCATCCCATGTATGTCAATGCTTAGAGTTGTACATGCACAGGATGTGTACAATCATCCGATTGATGACATTTGTTTGGCCGTTAGTTTGGGGGTGAAAAGCAGTGGATTTAGTGAGCTTGGTGTCCAAAAGTGACCAGAGACTCGATAGAGTGTGATAAGGAACCTGATGTCCCAATCAGAGATGATGGTCTGTGTATCCCAAAATGGACCCACACTCGTTCGGAGAATATATTGGTAGTATCTTTCGTTGTGATGCTCTCCTCGTAGGCTGTGAGGATGGCCATCTTCAAAAACTGATGAATTACAACAAATACACAATCATTTCCTTTCTTGGTGGATGGAAGGCCAGACATGTAATCCATCAAGATGGATTCCCAAGGCCTCTTGGGAGTAGGAATAGGGGTGTATAATCCTTGCTTCTTGATGGCTGGCTTGGAAATGGCACAGACAGTGCAAGATCTGATATACTTGTTGGCGTCCTATCGAAGTTTTGGCCAATAAAAATGTTTTTGTAGAATGACCATAGTTTGCTCCATGCCAAAATTTCATGCCATCCGATTGTAGTGAGCCTCCAAAATCAGCTTTGCATTCTCTCTTACAGGAAAATAGATATGGACCAAATGGAATAACATTTCATCTTGAATGTGAAAATAAGTGTCATTCGCACCTGTACCCAAGAGCTGATAGGTGGCGGCGAAGTTCAGATCTTGTAGATAAAGTTGGGGCCACTCAAATGCCTCATGTCCACAAGAATGGAGCATGGTGGTGAGTGTAGCCACGGGAGGTCAACTGAGGTAGTGAACGACATGATTTGTTCTCCCTTTCTTATACTTGATGTTGATATGGAACTATTGCAGGTAGGTGGACCACTTCTGATGGCAGTCTTTCTGCAACTTCAGAGGCTTGTGATCAGTGTAGATGATTGTCTCCTTTCGAAGAATGTAATTTTTCCATTGACGACAGACTTGTACAATGGAATACATTTCCTTTTCATAGGAAGGGTATTTCTGGAAATTATTTGAGAGTGTCTCACTATGGTATGCTATTGGATGACCATGTTGAGTGAGAACTGTACCTACAACATAGTTGGATGCATTAGTCTCAATATCGAATGGTTGTTATAGATTAGGTAAGGAGAGTATTGGAGCTGAGCACAATAGATGATTCATATCGTCAAATGCTCGTTTTTGTTCCTTCCCCCACGCGAACATTTCCCTGCCACCGCCCTTGGTCACTTGGTTGAGGGCCCATGGAATATGGGAGAATCCCAACATGAACTTTCAGTAGAATTTGTCCAATCCCAAGAAGCTCTGAAACTTAGTTAGTGTGGTCGAGGTTGGCTAGTCATGGATGACTTGGATCTTAGTTGGATCAACATGTACCACATGCTCATCAACAATGTAGCCAAAGTATTGGACCATGTTCATGCCAAAGGAACATTTTTCCAAGTTAGCATATAGCTTGTGTTGTTGTAGAGTGCTCAAAGCCTGTTCAATATGTTGCATGTGCTCCTCCCAAGTTTTGTTGAAGATGAGGATGTCATCCAAATATACCACCATAAAAGAGTTGGTGAAGGATCTCAATACATCATCGATCAACCTCATGAAAGTGGTTGGTGCATTTGTTAAGCCAAAGGGCATGACCAACCATTCGAAGAGACCTTCTTTAGATTTTAAAGTTGTCTTCCATACATCATTTGGTTCGATGGGAACCCGGTGGTTGCTATACTTTAGGTCAATCTTGTTGAATAACTTTGCCCCATTGAGTTGGTCAAGAAGGTCATCAATTATGGGAATTCGGCACCAGTTCCCAAATGTGATTTTTTTATTGCTTTGTAATCAATGCAAAGCCACCATGTCCCATGTTTCTTCTACACTAGTACAATCGGGCTTCCGCAAAGGCGAGGAACAAAGTATGATGTGACCCTTTTGAAGAATTTCTTGGATCTGACTCTTGATGTTGTCATTTTCCATCAGTGAGCGATGATAGACTGATCCATTAGGCAGAGGTGCACCCGAGGTTAGATCAATTCGATTCTTGACTTGGCAGTGGGTCGATACCCCGATGGATGAGGAGAAGATGTCTGTGTACTCTTCCACGATCCCATCCACTTGCTTCTACTACAAAGAGAGGCTCTGTGTAGAGGCCAAGGATGTGGCAGTGACCTTCTACTTACTATGAGCACGGATCATAAAGAAGACGAACTTCTCGTTCTGTGAAATGACCTTACTACATTTCTTAGCAGAGATAAAAGATATAGCAGTAGGTGGCGCTACCTCTGGTATCCTGTACAATTATATACCCAAAGTAATAATAACACTACAGGGTTTAGAATCATACACAACATGTCACTTCCACAAATATGGTTGTCCTAAAAGAACATCACAAACTTTAAGGGGAGAAATATCACACAATACCTCATCTTTGAAAGGCTTAATGGTGTAGGGAAGACGACATTGTTGGTTGACACAGAGATCTCTTCCTTGGCGAAGCCAACCGATGGTGTAGGTTTGTGGGTGTGGTGTTATCAACAAGTCCAACTGCTTGATAACCTCTACTGATATCAGGTTCTTTTGACTTCCTCTATCGACAATGACATGAAGTAGAGCCCCCTTTACCTACATATGTGAGTGAAAGAGGCATTCCCCCTCCTCTGGTTCTTCTGGTTCACTTGGTTGGACTTCGGTGGTAGAAAAAATGGTACTAGTTTCAACATCGATAATCTTCTTCCCTCCTTTTGGATTTGATTCGGAGTTAGAATCGACCTTTGACTTGGAAGCTTTAAGCTTGGCCACTAATGACTACTTGGAGCGAAATTCTTCGGTGTTGTGCCAAGGGATTTTATGGTATTCACACCATTTTCTCATGCCATTCTTCGACTTATCATTACCTTTCTTGTGTTGTGGCTTGGACTGGTTTTCCTGAGAGTGGCTATCTTTTCTCTATCCCTTGTTGTGTGGGTTGGGGCCGCCTTTTCCCTGCTTCAACTGTGAGGAGTTTGCAAATCCAAACTATCGCCTCTTCTCCTTAAATTTTTGCTTGATATTGACATCATATCTATAAGTCGTACCCAATGATACAATGTTCAAAAACTCCTTTTATATTTGAATGTATCTATGCAAACAACCTCGATATTTGAGCACCAAATGTCACAGTCTTTGATACCCAATTTGGTGCGCAGGGTATGGAAAATATTGGTGAAATTTGGTACTGTCTGGTCCCTTTCCTGATGCAGGGTGGTCCATCTTGTGTATTGGTCCTCGTAGCTTATAATAGGGTAGTACTATTCTTTAATGGAATCCCTGAAGGAATTCCATGTGGGGGTGATTGGAAATATTGCAGATGCCTCTATGGCCCTTTGCTCGGAGTAAGTATACCACCACTCCTTAACATGGGGGATGACCTTGAGGAGTGAAAAAACAATATTTTGCCTATCGAAAAAATTGTGGACCGAAAAATACCCTTCGAGCAGATTCAGCCATTTATCTACAACATCCACATCTATCAGTCCTTCAAATAATGGAATCTAAAAATTTACTTGTACCTTGAAGGGGGTAGCATGGCTGCTTGATGAAGATTCTTCTCCTATGGGAAGCTGCCAAAGGATCTATGCAAATTTGTCCATCATTTCATTATTTTGTTGCACAAGGGATTCCTCGAGCAACATTTTAAAAGGATATCCTTCTCCATCATCTTTATTTTTGTCCCCCATGGGTTGTTTTCGGGCTCGCTGCAACCGATCTTGCAAAGGCTCGATTAGTTCAAGTCCCAACTTCTTGTACCTAGATCTTGTTGGGGACATGCACGAGGAAAAATAAATGAAGAGAAGACTGGTCTGATACCACTGATCCAGATTTATGAGAGGAACAAATTGACTAACAAACTGAATACAATAACACAGAGATATAGAGAACAACAACATATATCCAGTGAACAATAACTTCTATTGAATAAATAAAATAGGATGAAATTGTAAAATTGCAAAATTGAAAACAACTTGCTCGAATGGTGGTAGTTATCTCTAAGAAGAGATGTGGCTGCTACGTGCATCTTTCTAAGAAGAATGATAAAAATGATTCTCCTGAGGCCTTTTTAACATTACTCATGAATGCCAAAACCATAGACATCCAAAAACCTAACCCTAGGAGATGAAACACCAAACATTATGTGGGCCCCACTAGGTAAGTTGGTACCTCAACTTCCCGAGGTCGTAACTTTTGCATACGACCTTCGTTTTAGGTGCGTAATAGCCTGTGGGAAAGGTATTTTTGAGAATTACATATTATTCTCTCAAACTCTGACTCCATCTAAAGTTTGATTATGGCAAGCCAAAAAAACATTGTTTAGGGCCCCAAAACGACCCTGGAAGTACTGAAAGATGTGCTGACATGAAAACTTCCAAAATAATCTAGTTGTATTAGGTGGGTGACCACCAATCTCCACTTGTAAGATGTGTAGGGATTCAAACAATCTCAAAAGTGTAGAACCCACAATTACAAATAAGTACAGAAGAACGTGTTGAACTAAAAACTGTCAAGAGGAGCTTGTTGGAATAGGTGGGTGGCCACCAATATCCACCTGGATCACTGATATATTTTCCTTTGTATCTCATTTCATTCTCAACACAATTTGGATCATGTACATGACTAGCTTGGTGCTCCATCTAATGTTTAAATTTTATCTAAAGTGCACACAACCCAAACCTTAGCAAATTGGAAACTCATACTTCTTTTGCAAGTGGACCATGATACCCACGACTTGGTTCTGCGATTTCATCAATCTCCACCAAAACCCTAGCATGAAAGAGACATACTTTTCGTTTGTTGGCAACCATACATAAACCCTAACCCTAATTTTTTAGCAGATTAATTTCACAGTGCAACATCTAAATGTTCTAGGGTTCCCCAAGGAATCCCACTTGTTGTGAGAGAATTTAAATATATGTCCATTTGGTATTTTATTACTTATCCTCAATTCCCTCATTGAATCATGGTCAAGGCATTGAGCCGAGCTTTCAATTTGATAGATGGAGCATACTCTCGCTTGTCCACACGTCCCACGAATATTTTGGACATGGAACCGTATGTTTGTCATGTAATAATGCTATCTCTTCAAGGAATGTGGAGAGGTGGATGTACAAATGGTGAACAGACCAACAAATTAAAGGCGTTGCATAGTGAGAAGCATATTCATGCCACCTTGTGTGTCACTATTGACCAATTGGAGACAAAACTCAATGTGAAGTTTCCACATTAATGACAACTGAGTGCAACCCTCAGCACAAAGACTAATGTCATATGGAACAACTATACAATTGAGTTGCTCAATTGTTTTGTGGAAGATATTGTAATTATCAACCTTCCATTGTTAGCTATTGTATATGTGCAAGCTACATTGAGCGACGAATTTCTCGTTAGGAGAAAGAAAAAAATTGTTGTGTAGGGAAGAGGACTGAGACTTGGTAGCCTCCAGGAGACTGAGAACCATATACACAACTCAGAGATAGAATCGAGGTAGAGAAAATAAGATAATTCCACACAGGTATCCATGTTATTGAAGCAAGTGGAATATGAGCCCCCTCGATTATGGATCATATAGTATCAAAGTAGTTTCATCCTTGACATAGACGCAACTTCAAAAACTTTCAATATAATAGTACATACCACAACATGGGCAAAGAAAACAGAGATAAGTTGGAAGACTTAAGGGCCAACAATGCCAAGCTTCGAGAAGAGAATGAGAGCTTGAAGGCATAGGTTAATATGTTTAACCATAGGATGGAAAATATGGAGAAGAACGTGAAGACCTATACCAATTTTTTTCCATTTCTCAAGGAGAAATTTAAAGAAGGCCAAGACTCCCTCACTGCAGTAAAATATTCAAGAAAGTAAAATCTTTAAAAAATAGAAAGAAAAATATTCAATAAATGGTACTAAAACCCCAGGGGGTTTGTTCCACAATCCTATATATTTTTTGATTATGATACCTTAACCTACATTAATAGATTTTAAAAGCAACCTACAGGCCCTAAAAAACACTCAAACAATCGAAGACAAACCCTAAAAATCGAAAAACTGAGATTTTTTAGCCAATGTAGAAACTCACCTAGTTAATTATGTTTCCCTTGTATAAGTTGACCCCATTTCCCATATTGGCCAATGTAGATACTGGATTCAATTAGTGTCTTTGTCAACAAACTTACTACCCCCTATTTTTGTGTTGGGCCTTGAGAGGTCTCTAATAGATGTGAGCTTGGATCTGTGGGAATCTTGAAGGGTTTCCAACACTTATTTCTTGAAAACACAAACCATAAAGAAACAAAAACCTACAAAGCCCCAAAAAACTAAGAAATTCAAGTGAAAAGAAGGGAAAAGAGATTTATCCACACCCACAACTAGGGATCACGAGATTGGATCAGATCCCCACTTAAGTTGCCATTTTTTTGGTATAAATATGTAAAGAGGGTTAGAAAATCTACAAATATTTTGATTGCTTCAATATTACATACAGTAAAAAATAAAAAATAAAACTAGAAACCCTAGCTTTGAATGGACATATTCATCTTCATAGTTATGATATTCATGTAAACAAAAATAAAATGTAGTAAAATGAAATAGACAAGAACAACAAATTCATGAAAGAATAAACATATGATCTATTACCAAATGAAATGGTTGTACAAAGAACATGTGAAGAAGCTTATGGGAGATATTGATCTCCTTGGCCTCCTCTTTGGGGGGTTCTTACTATTCCCCAAGTGTATGGTTGCTCTATCTCCTTTGTGGTTATGTGTAACAATGGTTGTTGAGGGAAGTGCTCTCAAGAAACTAGGGCTCTTGAGCTCTGATGCAAATCCAAGAGCATGTATCCCAAAGATTGAATATGAGAAATGGGAGGGATCTCTTGGTTTTATAAGCAAAAGTTTGAATTTTATTTCTTTATTTTGCTTTTTAAAATAATTTTAAGAGGTAAAATTCATAAAAGAGTTTTTTTATTTTATTTTATAAGGTAAAAATAACTTTAAGAAAGTGGTTCCTTTAAGTTATAATGATGGAATATGGTGTAAAAGTGGGTTTTGTCTTAAGGTACTGCATTTCGATACACCTAGTTGTTTGGTCTAGGTGATCAATTTTTGGGTGCTAACATATAGTTAAAAAATAATATAGATTGGATTAAGCTTTGTCTTTTTACATGTGACCATATATATGTGGAGATCTACATTAGTAAGGGATTATAAAAGGAGCTTATACTTCAAAAGAAAGGTTCCAAATGGACATAAGAATTGGATTATGAAAATAACACATTCTAGTGCCAAATATGTTAACAAGAATGACATTTATAGGATACATGTCCTAAAGCATGAGCTTATCCTAAAATGAAGAAAGGACATAAACCAAAACCAAAAAATGGAAATGATTTAAGCAGCAACCATGAGATGATAAACCAAAACAAAAAAATGGAAATGATTTAAGCAACAACTATGAGATGATAGGGAGGAACATAGCACAGAAAATCAATAGAACGTTGCTTTAGAGAAGGAGGACAATTGATGTCCAGAAATGCAGGTTGAAGAAAAAATGTTTTTTATGGTGGATAGAGAACAAGACAAGAATATGTCGAGGGTGGTCGCTCTAAATGAAGTCTATCAAAGGAAATCGAGAGAATTCATGAATTTAACAACTCCGATTCCAATAAGAAGTTGGCACACCATTCGAATCTTGGACATCCATTTTTTAGATTATTGTGGAACCTTCTCTAGCGGATTAGAAGGAATAAAGGAAATAAAGAGAGGTTCAAGGACTATTTTTCAATGGAATAAAAATGAATTGTGCATTAATATATAATATTAAA